>PVKB01001386.1:62689-427713 GCA_004027205.1 Ctenodactylus gundi | reverse complement strand
TTTTTTTTTTTGAGACAGGGTCTCACTCTGTAGCCAAGGTGTTTTCTGAACCCACTATGGAGCCCATGCTGGCCTTGGACTCAAGGCAATCCACCTGCCTCAGCTTCCTGAGGGCTGGGATTATAGGTGCCCGCCACCTAGCGCAGCTCATGTGCTGCTGAGGGATCGAACTCTCGGGTACTTAGCATTTGACACAGCGCTTGCTAGGCAGGCACGCCAGCCGCTGAGCTACTCCTCCAGCCCCCTTGCAGCTCTTCTCCAGAAATCTGTCTTTGGGCCTTTTGCCAGATAGGTCATTGGGTCTGACCCAAGTTTAGAGAACTACTTAGAAATAATCATAACCAACCAAAGAGGATTCTTAACATTTCAAATATCTCATTACCCTTATTTAATAGGCAAAACAAGCAAAATAATCAATGTATGAAGAGCTGTTTGTATGATGTTACGTGACTAACCACTTGTCCTTACTGTCTTTTCAAAGAAGGCGCGGTGGGTTCTGCTGGGCCATCAGTGTCCATTTCCTTAGCTTTGGTATAATCTTACTATTTTCCAGGTTTCATGTTTGTTGACAGACACATATCCCAAATGTTCCAAAATCATAGTTAACAAAAAACCATTTAAGTGTATTAAGCCCTCAGTGTGTGCCACGCACCATGCTAAGGGTTCCCTAGATGTTAACCCATTTAACCTAAACAAGTATGCTGCAAAAGAAACACTATTATTTGCCTGTTTCACAGATGAAGAAGCAAAAGCATACGGATGATAGGTAGCTTGTTCTCCAGGAGGCGGTTCCAGAAGGGTAAGGCCCAACCAAACAAGACCTTTCTCTGTTCTAACGACATCAAGCAGGTGGATAAACTACTGGCAGGAGGATCTGTTTATTCACAGGAAGTTAAGACTTAGGCCAAGACAATGAATTTAACTTTCTACAAGTGGGATGACTACAGCAAAAATAATGCAGCATGAGTAGGGTTAATTTAGCATCTCTTGTAATCTCCACAGCAACTGCAAGAGTTCCCAATTTACTGCAATTGAGCACACATGTTATTTGCTATGTCTTTAGCTCTGGCTGGTGGAAGGACTGAAACCATACTTAGTATGTGTCATTGGGCTAATTTTATTCTGTAAATAATAGAATAACAGTTTACAATATTTTAAAACATTCCCACCCCTTCCCTGGCTTCCTCCAAGTTCCTTCTTATTCCTCCCTCGGCAGGCTTCGTTGGTCACCACTGATTCTAATTTTAGTCCTGGTTCTTTTATGACAAGATTCTCCAGTTAATATTGACTGTATGAGTTGCTTTATCTTATAAAAAAAAAAAGTCCCAGAGCACAACTCCTATGGAACTTAGAACAAAAGGCATAGTGAAATGGGGGGGGGGGGGGTCAGGTAGGGGAGGCTGGAGGGAGAGTAGGGTAGGGGGAGGGACAAAAGGAGAGTGGGAAACCCTTGTCACCTTGACAAGATATATATGTGCATAAAAGGCTCAACTCCATTGTAAACCTTAAATTTTGCACATATACATATAAATAAAATGGGGGGAAAATGGTCCACTCACTTTGACACGGGGAGAGGCTGAAGGTAAACACATACAAGATTGTCTCAAATGACAATTCATGTGTTGGTTAAAGTTCACTCCACCAACTGAGATTATTTGAGTTATTAGAGGAAATTGTGCTGGGACTAGAGGAACAAACCTGTAGTTCCAGCACACTGGGAAGCTGAGGCAGAAGAAGTACAAGTTCAAGGCCAGCATGGGCAACTTAGCGAGAACCTGAGTCAACTAAACAATAAAAAGGACCCGGGGGCAGAGCTCAGAGCAAGGGCCCTGTGTTCAACCCCCAGTACCGAGAGAAAAAAAGAAAAGAAATTGGAACGGCGAAAGTAAGAAGAAAACCAAGTATATAAATAAATAAAAGCACTCTACAGCCTTTGAAATACAAATCTGGCAGGACTCCTTTGGCGGGAGGGGGTGGGAGAGTGTGGGGGTCTTAGTACTTGTTTCCTCTACCTTCTTCTTTCTTCCTCTCTTCCAAACAGCGTCTTCCATGTGAAACTACATTCTTCCTCCTCACAGACCAAACTATCTGATTTCTTGTCCCCGCTCAGATGGCGAGTGCAGCGACCGTCAAAAGAAAAGAAATGAGACCTAAATAAAGGTCGGACCGACACAGGCGCCTGGTGCTGCCTGGGCTGGCAACAGCCTGAGCGTCCCTGTTTGAAATGCCACCCTGGAAAGAAAAGTCACATCTGCCTGGAGGGCCCAGCAAATGGTAGTGTCTCCCTGCTCCCACCTTTGTGGGTTTGTTGAATGTCACTCTTCAACACGCTGACTCTGCGTCACACTGCAGAGACAGAGCTTTCTCATTTCTGAGTGACCGTAAGGACGGCCATGCCTCTAACATTTAGCTAGGGAAATAATTACATTACCTTGGGCGGGTTGCCCTTTCAGGACTGTCAACAGTCTAGCAGAGGAAACAAGTTGTAACGCTAAGGACAGATGCTGAGACACATCCAAAACTTTTCTCTAATGCTAAAGAATGAAAGGAAATCTTAGCTTGGGGCATATTTATGTAACCAGATGTCAACGCTGATTTCAAAACATCTCTTGGAATTGCTGACAGCATATGCCTTGTACTTTGGTGGGACAAGAAAAGCTCTGGGGTCTGATTTAACAGCATCCCTCTTTCCTGCTGTATGGATGACCTTGCACAGATGACACATGGCCTCACTATAGTTCCTTCATCTGTAAAATACGGATAATCTGCATCTCCCAGGTACGCTGTGATGAGTCAAGTTGTGCGAAATTCCAGTTACATTCTTGAAGACAACTTCCCAATGCCTTCCTCCACCGCGAATCTGATAGCACAAAGTCCCAAAGCCTGACAGCTAGTTAGAATCAGTAAGTGGAGGGTGTAGGCTTGAATATGTGTCAGCTACTTCTCAAGCTAAGATGAACATGCTGTCTTCAACTGAACTTCCTGCCTACTACGATGATAAATTAATAGCAAACTGCCATTATGCATGGTTTATCTCCAGGGAGTGGTAGGCACTGTGCCGGCAAAATTTTCACAATATCCTGAGGAAGAGGAGATGAGTGATTTAATCACCATCAAGGAGATGAAAGGTTATCATTAAAACGGTGACCAGATGTTTCCACTGCTGTCAAAGCTGGAGTCAACAGGCCTGAGTGCAGGAAAGATTTGGGTCAAATCCTTGGAGCTGCGTCTCTGAGGGGTTTCCACCCAGGCCTTGTCTCATTCAAAGCACCGAATCATGTGGCTATCAGTGGCTTTTCAATAGCAAATTTTTAAAAAAGTACTTTATGGTATCTATGCAGCATGGCATAACACTGATGTGATTCTTTTGAGCATGTCTTTCCCTGCCACCACTCTGGCCAGTTTTCACGGAGGACTATTTGGCAGTGTCCCCAAGGCATTCTGAAAGGCTCACCGTGGGCAGGTTACACCATGGTTGGCTGAGCCGTCGGCAGTGAACTCAGGACCAGCCTGAAGGTTAAATAGTTCAATGGGGCTGCTCGGCCACATGGACACGTGGAGGGTGTCAGTGGATAAAGGGCTTCGCACAAACTTTGGTGCAGCTAAAGGACCTCTCAGGACCGAACTCTTGGATGATCTGTATTGTCAACCCCTTGGCAATCAGTCCACAGCAGCACCTCCCGCAGTTGCTATGGTGATCAGCACAGCATGGCTACCAGCAGGAAGGAATGCGGGTGAGGCAGTCAGTAGAAGGCACAAAGCGCACCAGCAAGGCCCAGGATTCCCCTCCCAGTACAGACACGGAGGCTGACGGGAAAGGCAGTGCACAGAAGAGGGGCTCATGGTCGCTGCCATCCTCTTCACAGCTCCTGAAACCTTGATAGACGTGTTAATTGGGATGATGCTGTTCAAAATTTAACGTGCTCTACAAGCACCTGGATATCACCCTGTTAAGATAGAGATTTAATCATTAGACTGGTCAGAGATCTGGGATTCGACATTTCTAACAGACTCCCAAGTGAAATGGCTGCTGTCCACGCACAGCTCTTCGGAGCAGCAAGATCTTCAGGCCTCGTGGCACACATCCAAGCCCGCTAGAGCTCCTTCACCGTGACAGAGGTTTAAGCTGCCTTTGCACAACCTGCTCCTTACACATGCTTGCCAGCGGCCTGAACCACTTCTATTGTCATACTGCCGTGTCACATCTGGTTTGCAGTTTATGCTGGACCTGACTCTACACCTGCAGTTTAATCCGCAGGAATAGGAATAGGGTGACAAGGCCTTCCCTCTAAAGGCTTAAGCTGTGGCTGGAGGAATAGCTCAGAGGTTAAACCACTGCCTAACAACCTCAAGGCTCTGGCACCACACAAGCGGAGTGTGGTGACATACACTTGTAATCCCATAATCCCAGCACTAGGGCGACTGAGGCAGAGGCCAGCCTGGGCTATATACTAAGTCCAGGACCAGCCTAGACTACAGAGCAAGACCTGTCTCAAAAAAAAGAACGAAAGCTCAACCCCTTAACCCACAATCAGCACATTCCGCTTCTTCTCCCACTCATTTAGATAGAATTCAATCACATGTCTACATTCAGCCCCAAACAAGACTCATGCTTTATTTTATTCTTTGTTCCAGATGCCCATAGAAAACTCCACTACCAAAGAGAGAATACACATACTAGGAAAATATAAGTCTCTGTTTACAATCAGGGAGAAAAGTGATGTAAGAGTCACTGAGAATTTTTTCATTCTTTGTATTTTTTTCTTTGGTACTGGGGATCAGGCCCAGGGCCCCCACACTGAAATATATCTCCAGCCTTTTTTTTTTTTAATTTTTGATTTTAAAACAGGGGCTCACCAAGTTGCTAAATTGCTTCGGCTGGATGAAACCTGAGATGCTTCTGCCACAGCCTCCCAGAGTGCTAGAATTACAGGCCTGTGCCACCCAGCTCAGCAGCACCGTAAATAAACCACCTCATTCAATTTCCACAAAAGAAAAGAAACCAACAACCAAAACCCGTAAGGTAGCCATTACCATCTGGTTATATTACTGCAGAAACAAGTAAAGCAACTAACTGGCTCAGGTCATCTGGTTGAGGCCATGGCAGCGTTCAAGGTCAGCCTCTCCTTCGGGGGGTGAAGGATGGCTCTTAGGGGCAGTAGGCAGGCAGTCAGGCACTTCTTATCTTGGGGTCCCACAGCAGTCCAGGGTTGGCAGGTGTGACTAGGAGACAAAATTCACCAGAATGAACTCTAAGCAAAGACTCTCACGAGTTTCCACGAAAAAGGTGATTACTATCTGAGACATTTTACATGTATTTCCTGACTTGAAATATTCAAGAGGGGCTAGAGTGTAGCTCAGCGAATAAAGCACATGCTTAGCATACAAGCCCTGGGTCACACACACACACACACACACACACACACACACACACTGAAAACAGCTACTTTTAGTTTTAAGATTTATGAGTGGGCTGGGGCATAGCTCAGCAGTAAGAGTGCTTGTCTACCAAGCCCAAGACCCTGTATAGTTCATGTACCCAGCAGTACATGAACTGGGCATGGTGGTACATGTTGGTAATCCCAGCACTCGGGAGGCTGAGGCAGGATTGCTGTATGTTCGAGGCCAGGCTGGACTACAAAGACCATGACTCAATTATTATTATTATTATTATTTTTTTTTTTTTGGTGAGCCAAGTGACTCATTCCTGACTGCAGCTGCATGACACTGGCCCCTGGCCTGGCCAGACTTAAGAGGTTCTGCTGGTTTACAGTCTGCTGCTTTTGTCCTGACTCTGGCCTCTCCCTGCCTCCTGTGAACAATATCCTGAATGCCTGGTGTCCTTGCCCTAGGGGAGCCACAGCTGGCCAGGTTCAGACAAGGCCATTTTAAGTCACAGTCATAAGTTAGAACACACTTGAAAACTTGTTTCCAGGGGTTTGCTCTTTTTCCTCCCCCCTTTCTTTTTATGAAAGGGGCTTTTTGTTAACAGTCTTTGTTTGGGGATTCAGTTAATAAAGGAACCATTTTATTGGAGTGAATTACTGACGCAGGCGCTGCCAGAACCTTTGCAAAGAGGACAGCATGCTGGCTTTCACCCAGCAAGGTGAATGAAGAGAGCCATCAGGCGCTGCTTTCAAGGGCACGTGGGAGTTGCTGCCATCAGCATCTTGGAGTTTGGCTACTGGCTGGTTTAAAGACCAGGGGTGACAGAGTAAGTACTGAAAAGTAACATTAATAAGTTACAGGACCTCTACATGTGAGTCGTGTCAGGACCCATGGGGCCAGGACTTATACAGAATTCTTCCCATCACCCCTACTATGAATACAGTTCCCGTATAGACTTCAGCTCATTGCTTCAAACCTTCCCAGCCCGCTGCCAAGCCATCCGAACTCATGAAAATAGTCACAGCTGAGGCAGGAGGTAGGATTTGAGCTCAGCCTGAGCAATATGGGACTTAAGTGAAGCCCTTACTATCTCAAAATAAAATATTAAAAAAAATGAGCTGGGGAACACAGTTCAGTGTGAAGGCCCTAGGCTCAATCCCAGTACCACGAAACAAGCCAAAAAAGAACCAACAAACAGGTTCTCTCAAATTTCGTGGGACGCATCCAATCATGGAATACAAGGTATTTAAAAAATAAATTTCTTTAGATGGCTGCTCAAGGGACTTTGGAGAAAGACAGGAAAATACTGCCATGCCCAAAACATCCTAAATTGTTCCTCCTACCCCCATTGTCTGGTGCATGTGATACCCATGAAATATTCATGAGGACACCGGGTTGGCAAAATACTTGAGCCTGCAATTCCCTTGGCTGTTGTGTGCCAAGATTCCAAGACTCAGAGTATTTCGTCTGTTACATGAATCAGTTTCTCAGAATTCCTTTTAAAACACAGCTAACACTGGTATCAAATGTATCATGTCAAGTCATCTGCAAACTCTTCAGAACTCAAGGACATTATTGAAGGCTAATAGTAGGAACTGTGTAAAAGAAAAGACACCTCTTACTATTGTTTAAAAGCATCTAACACCAATCAGTTCTAAGTGACTGAATACCAAGTACTGCTCAAGAACCAGATGCCTATGGACAGACCCGGCAGGAGCCAAACTTGTGCAGACTCCAGTCCATATAGGATGACTTTTCCCTGAAAAGCAAGGTGACCCAGGATGTTCTGCCACTCATTAAGATGTATACATTTTCAATATGTATGGCTTTTTATATGCCAGTCCTACTTAAATAAAGTGGCCTTTTAGAAATATTTATTTTTGGTACTGGGGTCTGGAGGGGTTTTATGCATGATAAGCACACACTCTCCCGCTACGTTATGTCTCCAGAACCCCAATAATGCAATATAAGAGACAAAATGATGACTTAGTTTCTAGACCAAAGATCTTAAGATTTGAGCTGGATGTAGTGGGTCTTGCCTATAATCTTAGCACTCTGAGAGGCTGAAGCAGGAGGATCAATTTAGTGAGACTTTTTAAATTTAAAGGTTAGAGATGTGGCTAGCTCAGTTTGACAGCCCTGGGTTCAATCCTTAGTACCACAAAAAAATTGGCTTTTTGATTTCACAAGTAAGACAATAGAGCATTCTTAAAAAAATATACTATACCAATTTCAGACAGTGGCGTTATTTAGCAGGGACAACAGGGTCCCATGTGGCTGAGGGACGTGCCCGCTACTCATCCACACAGGTTCTGTGCACTTTCTACAACTGGAATCACTTCCACTATTTGCATATCAATATTTTTTATCCCTACTTGGCTATAAAGCTGCATGCAGCCAGGACTTGTGACTTATTCCAATACTGAATCCCCAGGTCCTCCTGCTGGCGAGGCCCAAAGCACACGCATACCTCCCACTAGTGAACATTAATGAGTGATGGGAGAACTGGAAGATGTGTGCATACATTTACTTGCACAAAAATTCATCATTCTGCTCTGTCTGCTTTCCTAAGCTAGTCACCTGCTTCAAGCCATTTAAGAAGGGACGGAAAGGGTGATGGAGATGGAGTCAGCTCCTAATTCAGTGACAGGGGCAGAAGTCCTTGTGTACTAGTGACAATATTCAGAGTGTTTATGAGTTCTCCAGCAGGATGAGGTTCACCTCCACTGTCGCAGACCAGCACCCCAGAATCGAACTTTGGGGAAGAAACAAATGAGACCATCTTTCCACAGTCGTGTGCACAATCCTTCAAGCTGTGCCTAGAAGGGACAAGAGGATGGCCAGTCTTTCACTGAGTAAGTCAAGCCGTATACAGACAGGACACTACTTTGCACCCAGGGTGCCAAACAGTTCTCTTCTGTTTAAAACACACTCTTGGAAGACGCCTGTGAAACACCTGCCCGATAGTGCTTAAATGGGAGACAAGAAATTGTATTTTTCTGAGATTGATTTAGATAATTCTGTTTGTAAGAGAAGCCATAATCAAAAAAGTATATTCTGCCACCATTTCCCTGAATATGACCCCTCCCGGCTGTGGACAAACACAGGAAATACAGCTTGTCACTAAAAAGAATGGGAAAAGAGTTTCCAAGCTCAATGAACTACTCAAATTCCTTTTTTTTTTTCCACTATCACCACAAAAAGAGCAGAAGATTAAGTGATAATTGCTCTGATTTTGTGATCTTTTAAATGGTAATGTAGGCAAGTTGTGAATCACAAAAATCACTAAAATTACTTTGAGTGTAATTAATTTATTTTTACAAATGATCTTCTATTTATTGGCAATGCTACAGTACTGGCACAAAAGTGTACCATATAATCAGAACTCTAGTCCACAGGGAGAAACATACTATTAAAGGATGTGTCCTTTTCTTTTTTTCCTTATTATTTATTCTTAAGGGAAAAAAAAACCACTGAAAAAGGAAAACACTTTTCCTACATTTCAGGCCTACCAGAGTGGGGGTTCGGGGGGAATCTACAAACAGGAGTCTCAGAAGCAGCACTAGTCAACTATTAAATAAGTACTTATTTGAGGTGCTTCAAATTAAAACAAAAAAAAATCAGTATTTCAGCAAGTCTAAATTTACAGATTCAGACTTGATGGGTCTTTAGTGATCTGAATTAACCCAACATTGGACCATTTAAGCAAAATAAATCACAACTTCTCAAGGAAGATAGTAGAGTAAGAAAAAGTCAATTTAATCATTTACTTTAGCAGGCAAGCAATTTGTAAACATTCAGTAGCGGCAACATCCATGTTACAAAAAATTTAAAAAGAACCAAGATTAGTGATTATAATTTTTTTCTTCCCTTTCCCCAGAAGAAGAAGAAGAAGAAGAAGAAGAAGAAAAAGAACAAAAAAAGAAAGATTTGGAAGTGAATGAGTTAAAACACTACAAACATTGAACATTCAATTATGTCTTCTATCAGCCTTCTATGCATCTTCTCTGTGTTTTATTTTTAAAGATGTATCTACTCCTAAAATGCATTATCTTGCAATAACTTGTACGTGAGCATCTGCAATCCAGGAAGTCGTTCCTGCACTCGGATGTGCAAGGATTATCTCAGTTTAAATCCCATTTGCAAAGGGAACATTTGTGTCTTGGTTCAATACTTCTTTGACTTCTAGTGGCAGGGTGTCAAAAAGGTGATCTTCCACAACAAGCCCGCTTTTCTTGAGCACCCGACACTGGCCCAGCTGGGCTGGCAGGCGGTCCAGGCAGTTGCCCTTCAGCTCCAGCTGGGTGAGCTGCGAGAGCTGACCAATTTTCTCGGGGAGGGAGGTGATGCAATTTTGCCCCAGATTCAAAGTCCTCAACTTCACACATTTAAACAACTGTTTTGGCAGAACGTCCACTTTGTTCCCAGTGATATGCAAGTGCTGCAGGTTCTGAAGCAATCCTATTTCTATTGGAATCATCGAAATGTTGTTGTAGCTTACATCTAAGCATCGGAGTTTCTGTAAACTAAATACTGCCACTGGTAAGGATTCGAGCTTGTTGTTGGAGAAATAAAGTGACTCCAAGTTTTTGACGTGGGTGATGGAGGGAGGAATGGTAACAATTTTATTATGCCATAATTTTAAACAAGTCAGTCGTTTCAAATGCTGGAAACTGATGATCTCCTCGATTGTGCGGATGTTATTTGACTTTAAGTCCAGTTCCTGTAAATTAGAGAGGCTGAAAATTGCGTGTGGGATCCTCTCTAGTTCACAGTTCTGAAGTTCCAGCTCGGCAACGTTCATCATTTTCTTAAGGCTGTTCAGTACCAAGAGTTTGGTGCCGTCATTATGAATGACTAACTTCGTGAGATGTGGGGCCACATCAGTAATGTTGGAGGGAACTTTGGTCAAATTGCTTTTCACGTGGAGAATCTTAAGGTGCCGCAACTCGCGGAGGGATTCGAGTCCTATCATCTTATTATTTTCCGAGTTCAAGTTGCCTACCAAGTACAGCTCTCGAAGGTTTTTGAGCAAATATACCCACGCGGGAATTTCAGCCACATCGGTGAACTTCACGTGAAGGCACCTCAAGTGATCGCGGAGAAAGCTAAAAGCAGTCTGTTCAACTTTTGCGGGGCAGTGGCAGAGATGGAGCTCTTGGAGGTTAGTCATTTGAGAAATCTTAGCAGGGATCTTAGCTTCTGGAATCAGTTCAAGTTTTAACACATCCAGGTCTGTGAGGTCAAAGACAGCATCAGGCACTCCCGACAGCATGAACAGGTGTAACTCTTGCTTGTCCTGGGCATTGCGTGATACGTGCTGCCTGAGTTTTTCAAATGTCCACTCGTGGTTCAAACTAATTTCCCTAAGCTTGTTTTCGCTGACTTCTGAAAGAAACACACCAAAGCGCTTGGAATACAGCTGGTCGTACTGGTCAACCATGTGTAAAAGGAACGCAAAATCATTTTTAACATCTGGAATGTCACTGAAACTGCTTTCTTCTCTGACTTTCTCAAAAGAGTATTCCTTCAAAGGTATCCTGAATAACCAGAAAAGAGTATAGAGACAGATGAAGCCATAAACACAAATAATGGATATGTAACTGATGAGAAGCTTCTTCAGCATGTAAGCCATATTGTGAGTGCACTCAAACACCTCGTAGCCAGTAAGGTGCTCGACTTTTGGCTTGCACACATGCTCAAAGCTGATGGCGTTGACAAAGTTCGCAGTGTAGCAGAGAATGAAAATGAACTTGGCTGTCTTGATCACTGTTTGGACCACATAGAGTTTATAGATTAAGTCACTGTCCTCTACATGGGCACGGAACTTCCTCACTTTCTCAAACAGGGCTTTCGCCTGTTCCCCGTCTTTTTTATCTAAGATGGTCATGCTGGGGACTTCAATCACAGGCTTCTCTGCTGAGAATTTGAAGCCTGTTTTGTTGATCATTGGGGTGCTGGCACTGGGGCTCCCTTCATCGCTGCTGGTGGACACGTGCTTTGGTAGGGTCTGGGCACCTGTTATTCTCTGCTTGTTTTCCTCTGAGTCTTCACATGCTGTCTCAGACAACGCTTTAGTTGTCCAAGGAGATTCAAAGCACTTTCCTAGGATTGAAACAAAATGTTCTACTTTTGAGCATGTTTTAGGATATTTGAACCAAAAGTTACTACTGACCATGAGAATAATAGTATGTATAAGAGCAAGGTATGGAAAGTACTTAGAATACCATGGAAGGGCCAGATGATAACACATCTGATTAATAAATACATATTGCTGAAAATCCAAGTTGGTTTTTCGGCCTGTTGGGTCTCTTTTTTCTTTCTTTGCCTCCTGATTTGGAACTGTGGAATCTGTATGAGGATATGTGGCTCTGAGAGGTATGTCAGATGGTACAGCAGATGTGCCAAAGGAAATGTCATTGGTTGCCCGCCTGTCTTGGTCTTGGTTAGTGGCTGCTTCCATCTTCGGGACTTCGGTGGTGATATCAGCATTTCCTGGTGGAGTATGTGCCTTTGAATTTACAGGAGATGGCAACACAGGCAAGCAGACCACCTGATCTTTGGTAAGTTGCATGGTTCCTGCAAAGATGGCCACCATCAACATCACAACAGCCAGGTAATCCATAAACACGTCCCACCATGGTTTCAGGATCCGGTAAGTTGGTTGAATGTCATTAAGTGAAGCAACTTCTGCAAGGGTAAACATTCCTAGAAAACACGAAAACAAAAGACGTTATTACAGAGATGCATTGCAAATGGCAATAGCAAATGAGGAAAAACTCCATGCCTTCTCCAAACTAAAATTTTCTCATCTAGGTCCTTTTTGTCCAAGACAGTAAATGTAAGCTGAATACACATGAGAGAAATAATTGCTTTTTTCCAGTAGTTTTCTCTTCTAGTTTAAGAGAAGAGATTAAAAAAAATAAGGATTATATTTTTAGGTAAGAAATACAGGCTGTACAAAGTCTGTAATAGGCCCTGGTTATTTATGGAAAGAGGACAGAAGAGTAAGGTAACATTTTTGCAAACTGGACTATCCAAGGTTAAGACTTAAGTTTTGGGGTAGATTTTGTGTTTAACTGAAAACTGACTTGGCTGAGTATACTATTAAACTCTGGAGAGCTGCATGTTCAGACTTAGTCCTACTGCTTACTAAAAGTGTGAGTCTTTAAGGTTTGCATCTTCTATCTATATAATGGGGATGATAGCTTTAAGAATTGTTGTAAAGGTTAAACTAAGTAATGACTTCAAAGCTGCTAGTACATTCTGGCTGTTAGTTCTTATCACTCTGATGAAACAACAGTCCCCTGGACAGTTAAAATTAAGGTGTATCATTTAAAAGGAGTCTTGGACTTGTCAATAGATGCAGCTGATACTCTAGTCCTTCACGTAAAATGTATAGAAGGTATGTGAAATGAGCAGAGGGCCAAACACAAGTGGACATGAAATAATCAGCTATGATGTCACTGAATAGCCAGGAACAGAAAGATGTTTCATATTTATCAAGTTGAAGAGCCTGGCTGCAATGAGGGGAGACCTAGCAGTACCAGAGTTCTTGGAAATGTGCTCATTATTCATGACCAGCCAGCAGCCTGATGAATTAATTTTTACAAATAATAAATTATAAGGAAAATCAACCTGGAAGTAACCAAGAAAAACACAATATTTATAGTGGCAAGCAATAAGAATAGGCTTCTATAACCACGTGCATGAACCAAGTATTTATCTTCTTGAATTTGGAAGGTTTGACTTCTTGAATAAACAACATTATCGTATTCTGCTTTCTCAAGAGGTTCTCAGATTCCAATATCAATAAAACAATTTCTTTATAAAAATGAAAGACAAAACATAAAACACAAGGCAACAGGACATAAAATCAATACACAAAAATCAACAGTATTCCTGTACACCAATAACGAATTCATCAAGAAAGAGATCAGGCAAACTCCATGCCCATGCTTAAAAAAAAAAAAAAAAAAAACAGCCAGGAATCAATCTAACTCAAGGTGAAAAATCTTCATAATGAAAGCTACAAAATTCTGACGAAATTGAAAAGGACAACAGAAAATGAGAAGCCATCACTGGGGTTTTGAACCGGAAGAATATCACTACCAAAAGTCATCTACAGATTCAATGCAACTCATAATAAAATATCACATAATTCTGTGTAGAACCAGCCAAACAGTCTTAAAATACATATGGAATAAAACAAAAACCAAACCAGAAAAGACAAGGCAATCCCGACCAAAAAGAGCAAAGCTGGAGGTGTCACAACATCATACTCGAAGTTACAAAGCTACAGTAACAAAGGCACAATAACTGGCCCAAACACAAACATGTAGAACAGTGAAATGGAGCAGAAGACACAAGTAAACAAAACTCCACCTACTTACTGCGATCTAATTTTTTACAAAAGGACCAAAAAGTATACATCAGGGAATAGACAGCCTCTTTACTAAATGCTGGAAAAACTGGACATTCACTTGCAGAAGATCCAAACTAGGTCCCTCCCTCACACCCTGAAGTAAAGTAAAATGAAATATCTACACACAAAAACAGAAATTTTGAAGCTGCTAGATCAGAGGGGAAATATTTAAGACCATAGACACATAGGAAAAGACCTCAGAACAGAACTCCGATGGCAGAGAAAATAATATCAAGAATCTACACATGAGACCCTATCAAATTAAAAGCTTCTGCACAACATAGGAAACAGTCAACAGAGTAATGAGATAACCTCTAGAATAAGAGAAAAATCTTTGCCAGCTACGATTGTGACAGAGGACTAATAACTCAAACAAAACTCAGAACAAATGACCCAAGCAAGAAATAGGTAAAGGAACAGAATAATATGTCTCAAAAGAAGTATAGATGGACAGTAAGTAAATATAGTTCAGCAATCTTTAGCTACTAGTGAAATGCAAATCAAGACAACTCTGAGATTCCATCTTGTCTCAGTCAGCAGAGTTATTATCAATCTACACACATGCATGCGTGAACGCACATACGGATGACACCTGAGACCATTATGCCAAGTGAAAGTTAAATACTGTGTGTATTCTCTTATAGGAAAACCCTAAAATGTAAGTAGGCTAATAAAAGAAGAAATGATAGGCAACTAGAAGGCAGATTCTTAGAGACAGATAAGGAGATGGGGATGGCGGGGAAAAGAGCTGTGAAGAAACTGGAAATGATCAAGATGCATGTGTATGTATGTAGGTGTCTACCGATTCCCCCAAATGAACATCCCTAACTGTGCTATAAACGGGTAGTTAAAATGAAGGATGGAAGACAGATTTGAACCATTCTATCTAAAAGCTGCCTCCTGTGTCTACGGAGAAGGATTCCAAAGGCAGCACTATGGCTGATTACTAGGGTCCTTTTTGGATGACAAAATGACGAGGGGCAGCTTAGAATTTGGATTCTGCATGCCTTTCACATTCTCTCTCTCTAGTGTGTTTCAAGTTAAGCTTCTGAAAGTATGGACCATCTTAAAACCTTCCACATAACTACAAGCTACAATTGTCATTATTTAAAGGAATACAATGACAATTTAATTCAATTTGTAATATCAATCCTTGTATCTATAGTTGGCTTTGAAAATGAAATCTCTTAGGCAATCAGATAAACGTGAGCCTGAGAACTTCAAACATGGAAACTACTGAGTTGCTCTTACATGTCATAAAAAAATGGCTAGAAATCACATTCCCAGACTTCAGAGATTAAGAATGAAATGTCCGGTATCCACCATTTGTAAAACTAAACCTCCAAGTGTACTGGTTAGTTTTCCTGTTACTGGGAATATAAATATTTAACACTGTCAATGTAAAGGAGGGAGAAATTTACTCGGGATCATACTTTCAAAATATGGTTGGCTGCCTTCACTGCAGCAAGGTATCAAAAGCTCCACCTCTGAACACATAAGATTTTGGGGGAAGTCATATAACTATTGCATTTTGCCCCTAATTCCAACAGGCTCCTGTCCACCTTGTTACACAAAAATGCATTTAGTCCATCTCCAAGAGTTGCCAGAGTCTTAACAGTTCTCACACTGCGCAAGTCCAAAGTCATCTCTGAGACTCAAGGCACTACTCTTACCTGTGAGCCACTATCCAAATCAGAAAGAAAGGTAATTACTTTCAACATGTAATGACACAGGTAAACATGCTTACTTCAAAAGGAAGGAATAGGGAAACAGAAAGGAACAGAACCAAAACTCAGCAGAGCATACATTAAATCCTGTAGCTCCATGTCCAGCATGCAGGGCATATGGTGGCAAGCTATGAGCTACAAAGGGTATGAGTAGCCCTATTTCTATGGTGTTGCCAGCTGCAGTCCACCTGGTCCCTCTTTTGGGCCCGATTTGCTTGCTGTCTGCTGTGGCTTTCCTCTGACATCCTCAGCTTTTCGGGGTCTCTATCACAGATTCTACCTTACACCCAGTTTACATACCATACTCCTGGGGGCTCCCAATGGGGACTCTGACCCTGTGAAACACTGCCTGGTCTCCAAGTCCTTCCTCTGAAATCTCAGTGGAAAGCTTCATGGTCCCATGACTCTACCATTCTGTACACCTATACAACCAACATCACATGAACAAAGCCAAGGTCTGTTGCAGCTTGAGGTAGGGCAGCTTGCTGTGGCCTCTCAGTAACTGGATGGCTGAGCATGGTGAAATGAATCTCAACGAACCAATTTCCTAGGTGGCCCTTCTCAAGCAGGGAGCTCATGGGTTCTCTTCTCAAGTGAAACGTTTATATTTTTCTACCTGGAGTTTGCAGCGAGTGTGGTCTGGAATCAGAGATGTTCTCAAAACACCATTCTTGTCTCTGTTCAGAAACTCCTGGTTTCTTCCTTCCTTTCTTTCTTTCTTTCTTTCTTTCTTTCTTTCTTTCTTTCTTTCTTTCTTTCTTTCGAGACAAGGGTCTATGTCCAGGCTGCCCTTGAGCTTTTGGTCTGGCCTCTGCACTGAGATTACAGGCATGCACTGCCACATCTCGCTGCTCAGTTTCTTTTTAAAAGTATTACTATCTTCAGCAACCGTCACACCTGTGGCTCAAAATTTACACATGCTTTACCTATGGTCAAACTCCCTGTTGCTTACATCTCTGTGCTCTGCCTTTTGCTCAATTCTGATAATAATTCCGGCTAAAGGCAGAGAGCTGTACCCACGGTACTGCATGTCCGGCTGCCTTGAGAATTATTCTCCTGGACCACTGAGGCAGTTTCTTTAAACTCAGCATTCAAAGTTTTAGGACACAGGCTCTGTGTCGACAAATTCTTTGCTAGAATGGAATACAAATGGCTTCCAGAATGCTTGTTTCCTCATGAGTCTGGTCTTTACTCTTCACATTCCTATCAGCATTCTGATCTTTAATCCCTACTCAGAATCACCTGTTTACAGCACTGAACACTTTCTCTAAGCTGGGCATGGTATTTCACGACTATAATCTCTGGCCTGCTTCTGCTTTTCCACACTCCTATTTCAAGCCAGTTCTGAAGGCTTCTAAGCCAAACGGAAACTGCAGAACAAGAAGGATCAATGATAAAGGGCCAGTATGAGACCCGAGGCCTGGAAGATCCCTGGAGATTGATGACCACAGGCAATCACAGTAGTAAAAGATGCACTTGGTACAGCAAAATGGGGATTTTCAAATGCTGGACGACTTCTTTCTTTACATTTAGTCCATCCAGGCTGCAAGCCTACTGGATGGTGCCACCAAAAATTAGGGTGCATCCTCCTCCTTCCGTCTGCTGTTATATATGTACCAATTGTCTCTAGAAACATTTCCACAAACACACCCAGAACTATGCTTCACTGGCATCATTTAATCCAGTTAAGCTGACAAATCACAATTAAAGGTCATACCAAAGAAGCAGGGAAAAGAGAATTAGTGGTACCTTAGTATGGGAAGTGGGAGATAACCGTGTCTACTAGAGCCCATTTTATCCTAAATTCCTGTGTCCAATGTTTTGCTTTTTGCTTTTTTTGAGTGGCAGAAAAAGGCCACTGGAATCACAGTAAACTAAACTAACACTAAGAACAACTGAATTCTATGTCCTCTGAATTCTTCAGTCTCCACTCAGGGTGCACAAAACCCAACAGTGAGCTGCAAATTATAGTGACTCTTACTTCATGGACATGGAAGCTTGCTTTACTTATGACCCACCACCCCCGTGGTCTTTTTTTGGGGGGGTGATAACTGGGTGATATTTTTTAGGTGATAATTCAGGGACACTCTACTATTCAGTGACCTGTCCAACCCTTGAGACAGACGTGGATCTCAGTAAGCTGCCTAGAATGGTTTGTTTCTCCTAGTTTTTCTTTATTTTTCAAATAGTTTTACTGAATTATAGAAAAGATTTTTCGGGTTGGGAGATTGAGGGAGGAGTTAATTTTGATAGTCACTGACCTTAGAACATTGGTTGTCTTTTACACACTGATTATCATAGCTCATCTCCCTGTCTCACTGATCTTCCCCAACACATCTTTCCCCATGTGGCATGTGTGTGACAGTTAATGTGGCTAGCCTGGGATCCACACTTCTAGGTGGGTTCTGACCAGTTGGCCTTGGGTACTTCTATGGTCCCTGGCCCCCTGCTCTCTGGCACTGTTCCCCTCTTCTGTGGGCTGGCCACCATGAACTAAGCAGTTTTACTTCTCTAAGCTCTTCTGCCATGGTATTTCCCCACTGGAGCCATTAATCATAGATCGAATCCTCCAAAATCTTGAGCCAAATAAACCATTTATTCAAGTTGTGGGTGTTACACATTTGATTCCTGCAACAGAAAGGTTAACCAATACAAAGTCCTCCCACTTCTCCAGACTCCTTATATTCTACATCGGTAAATTTCAGTTTCTTCAAGTCACTCTCAGGGTTCCACTACAAGACTACTTCCTTCACATTCCCTTCACTAGGCTATCAGGCAATTTTGTTGCTTTTCCTATCTCCTAGTCTGAATGAAGTAATGCTCCCATGAGCTCTCACGCGGCTCTTCACCATCACAGCCCCTTACATAATTGTGCTTGCTAGTCTTGTCTCCCATTTGATCACCAATAAAATGGCCACCTTCCTTCCTGTCCTACATATTCAATGCCTGACACAGCAGGTGATCAATGAAAAAAAGTATGAGATCTTAATTATTTTCAACAACACAAAAATTTGAAGAATCCTTTTTGTCTGGTTAATGATTTATGTATAATATGGCAGAGGTACATTTTATAAATTCGACTACCATCACATAGCAAACTGAGACAACATAAAAATAAAACTATGCCAGGCTTCAAAAAAAGAAAAGGTTCACACAACAGAGACACTGTGAGATTCTTGCAATATTTTACAGCTGCCAAAGCTTCAATGGTGGTTTTCAAACATCTTAGACTCAGGACAGGCTTTGATCCTGGGCAGGAGTTGAGGGGTGGAGAGACTGAACACCTCCCCAATAGAAGAAGAATGAAAAGCAGTAGCAGAGAACACAGTGTGAGTACTATAACACTACTCTGGCCCACACATTTCCAGCAAGGGCAATAAAACCAAACCAGAGAACAACATGTGACAATTACCAGCTCTTCTGCCACTCCACCAACCACCAAGGCTTCATGTTCCCGCATTTCCCTCACCCCATCCCCTCGTCTATTTTTCCCTGTAAACTCTCTCTTTAATTCCCAGCTCAAGAACTATCTTTTCTTGCAAATTTCTGTCATATGTCTAAAAGTTAACCATCCCAGTTCTTGTTTCTTCAATTAAATCCTGAACTTCCAGCGTGCAAGTACTTATTCACCTTTATATTTACCACCCTCAGTTTCCACTTGGAAAATAAGCTTTTGGTGACGATAGTAACGATGACGATCTCATTACCACCTTCTGGCCATGTACCAAGCACTGTCTGAAATCTGTTCATTTGATACTGTGAGTGGAGGCAGCGGGGTTCTAGGCAGTCTGGGATACAGGGTACCCCAGAAACAGCATATTTACTGGAAGGCAGCTGGCTATAACTTGTCACAGCCTGTATCTGAACACTCTCTAGAACTTAAAAGACTTAACTTAAGGGGGAGGTAGCCTAACCAGCCCTAGGACAGCCCCTTACCCAGCTACACAGTAAACACCCCTAGACAGTGAGCCACCCGGGCAACCCACTTTTTTGGGGTCCCCCTTCTGACTAGCGGAAGGTTTACGCTATCTTTCTTTACCCTTCTGCAAGTTTCCCAATAAAGCCCTTTCTTCACAACCTGCCTCCCGTCTTCATGACTCATTCTTCAAGCTCATGGGGACACAAACTTGGCACGGATGCCTGTCGGAATCAGGGCCACCAGAATGACCAGCGATACCACCATGATTTTATATAGAATGCATTCCTAAAAACAAACATATGAAAAGTCCAGAGCTTCATGTTTTGGGGGCCAAGGGAATGATTCCACTTTTAAAATGTTATGTAATTTTATAAATCCACCAGAATTCCTGAAATGGAAAAAAAGGTAAGTGTGGCGAAGATGTGGGAGTAAGCACAACTCAAATCATACTGGTGGGAGTTGTGAATTTGCATAGCCACACTGGGAAACTTCTTGGTACTACCTACTAAAACTGAATATATGCATACGCTATGACCTAGCAATTCCATTGCTAAGTATACACCTAGGAGAAACACATTCATTGTAAGAAATGTTCAAGAATGATTTGTAATAGCCTCAAACTGAAACCTATCCAAACACCCAGCAGCAGCAGAATGGGAAATTGGTAAAATTGGAGAATAGTAGTTTCCTTAACACATAATTTCTCTAAAATCTCTGTTCCTTTGTACTTATTTCTTTGATCAAAATTGTATCCCTTACCTGCCCCCTCCTTCCTTTTTCATCTTAGAGACCACCCCCTGGTGAACCCCCCCTCCCCCCCAATTACCACACGCAGACTCCAGCCTGCCTTGTCCTGAAACTCTCCTGTACTTTGCAGTCACCAGGTCAGAGTGTTAATGCTTATCATCCCCCATTAAACTGGGGGCACTCTATGGGCAAGGACCATTTATTTTAGATCTGCCCACGCCCCCACCCTCACAGCCCCTGGTAAAGCCTGCTTTTCTTGAGTTCTGAGTGAATGACCTGAAAGACTGCCTCAGCAGTGGTCATTACACAATTTCCTTTCTGTCTCCTTAAGGCCAAGGACAACAGTGACAAATTCCTTCCACCAACAGTCGACCCTTTGCTAACAACACAGAGACTGATACATAAGAAAGATCTGGAGATGAGAGAATCTGTCAGCTTCCACTTAATTAAAATCATGGAGGTCATTTAAACTTCTACACTTTATACTACCATAAAGCAGTAATAATATACTACTATACTAGGCAGTCACGATGCCTAAATTATCGGGTTACAGTGAGAACCAGTCGAGAACTTGTATAGGAAAGCAGTCTACAAACTAAAGCACTGCAAACGCGGCCAATCAGAGACAAAGCAATCTGGCAGAAAGAATCTGTGCTTTGGCCTTTGATGGGATTTTAAATCTAAGACTCCACTACTAACTTTTCTGGCTTCCACAACTGAACTTACGAGCCCACTTTTTCATCTGTCAAGCACAAATCACAGCCCTTCAGCAGAGCAGAGGAGCACTATGAGACTTAATGGGACTCAGGCAGTGTTTTACTTGTGCTCCTGTGAGCACGTTCCACCTCTTCCAGCCAGAACTTCTGCACGTTGCCATGTTCCTGCACTGCAGGGGCGCTCCTTCTCTGCCAGCTCCAGCCCACTGTATTACAGGGAGAGCAGGGCTCTTCTCTCAGGCCAATGAAATTGGTGGTGGTCTCCTAGGAGTCTAGTACACTCCCGTACAGGTGTCATGTTTTATGGGTCAGCCAAGGAATGGACATCAAGGCAAGGATGACAAATAAATAGAGCCTTACCAAGGTGCACAGGCGCAAGGCAGAAAACCCGAACTTACTTGCAATATCGTCCCCTAACACAGGACTTGAATTAATATGTCTGTTATCCCACTTTCACCACCAATAATGAGACAACAGCACAGGTCCTTACTACTTTTCAGTGTTTCAGCCATCAACTGAATTAAAGACGTAGTAATTGAAAGTAATTTTTCATATACTGAGTGTGTATATGTACACGTGTACATAATCTAGTATATTAAGTGCCTTATGGCCCTCTTCTCAACGAGAACTCAAGCCAAAGAGAAAGATCAGCACGTAGCTGTCTGAATCCTGCTCATCTGGAGCTTTGATCTCCCTACTGAGTCAGAGCCTAAAATGGTTATAAAAGGTTATCAGGAAATTTGTCTTCTGTCTCAAGGAAGGCCCATTTGGTGAGTACTGATTGCATGTATTCTTTGGGTTCTCCTTCAATAATTACCATGCCTATTACAAAGGGCTTTAAAAATTACATTACAGAGATGTCACATTCCAAAACTCCTCTGTGGACGACACAGTTGAAATCATCTGCTTCACATTCCTGTAAGTAAACATTTCTCAGGGAAGTCAAGAAAGCTTTTCTGTACCGGAACTTTTGAAAGAGGGAAGTTACCGAACTACGGATGAACAAAGCTGAATCAAAAGATAACAGGGACTGAATATAAATTCCTTCATGATTATGATCCTGCTTTTGCTTATGTCAATAGTAATTCAGTAACTAATAAACCAAGCTCAAAAATTAGTGCATCAACCAGTCATGGTGACATCTACCTATAATCCCAGCCTTCTGGGAGGCTGCGACAGGAGGACTGTAATGCCCAGTCTGGATGACTTAAGAAGGATCTTGTCTCAAAGACAGCAAAACAGAACAAAACAAAATAACGTCACCCTAAATAAAAAAGGGCTGAGGAAAGAGCCCAGTGCCAAAGTCCAGGGTTGAACCACAAGTAACAGGAGAGAAAAAAAAAAAAAGAATGAATGAGGTCAAAAATTAAATGCTAGGCAGGCCCAGACCACTGCAGCCCATTCTAGGGGTAGGACACCTGCAGAGTAGTGATTTGAGTGAAATGAGTCAGAGGCAGAAGATTAAATATGTTAGGTATTGTATGGTTTCTCTGATTTAGGAAATCCAGAACATAGGCACTCTATAGAACCACATGGTGTAATAGTGAGAGTTGAGGGGGATGGGGAGGGCGTGGGAGGGCCAAAAATGGGAAAGGACTGTAATGTTGATGTGATACATGTATGCATAAAATACTCAAGTTCACTGTAAACATTATGTATTGCATATGAACATTAATAAAAATGGTGGGAAAGAATGCCAACTTTCATTTTCTACCTATAGATTCTAAAGAAGCACTCAGTCTTCTTGGTCAAAAGGGAGAACATACGTGAGATTAGTTAGGCTCAAATCCGCAAAGAGCTGATAAACTACACCATGACTTCAAATGGCCCCTCCCCAACACTCAGGACTCACGCAAACACAAATGTCACGTCCACATTGCCTGATAAACATCCGAGTCAGATAACAAAACTGCATATCCTTGGAGAAAATAAATGCCTTAGGCGCAAAATGGGGAAGAGGGAATGATTTGCTTTTTTCCAAGAGACTGATATTACATGTTAACAATTTCAAATATCA
The DNA here is from genome assembly GCA_004027205.1 of Ctenodactylus gundi. NCBI lineage: Eukaryota > Metazoa > Chordata > Mammalia > Rodentia > Ctenodactylidae > Ctenodactylus > Ctenodactylus gundi. Next base: position 404,774 of record PVKB01001386.1, on the reverse strand, counting down.
GAATTATGCAAGATACTGTATTGTTGCTATAATTCTCTATATAAACAAAACATACTTTATTAGGGTCACAGCCTCTTAAAAGATTATGACAAGATAGATTCAGTGATGTCTCCCTACAATCTTAGTCCTCTGGGAGGTGTTGACTGAAGGATCATAAACTTAAGTCCAACCTGAGCAAATTAGTAATTTAGCAAGAACCTGCCTCAAAATACAACGGACTGGGGATGTAGCTAGGTATAAGGATCCTAGGTTCGATCTTCTGTGCCGGCGGGGAAAAAAAGTTCCTTTTTTATCACTATTTCAGTTTGGATATCTCAAAATCAATTAACAATTTTAGGGGGAAACCACATTTAAAAAATCTCTTTATTTGAAATCTACTATACAAATTTTTTTCTATGGGCAAAATCTACTTACTTTGTTAACCACCAAGAGCTTTTTATAAATCCACTTAATACCTGAAAGAAGAGGGCCATAGAAAGCTCAGAACTTGTGAAATATTAAAAAGCTTTACACAAAGACTATTTTAGTATGTATCCCTTTTGAGTTTTCTCCCCATATTGTGTTTCAGAGGAAGTGTGCTTCAAAACTAATGGACAAAATTCTAAATACACGTTAATAGATTTAAGCCAAACTACCTTAGAAATTAACAAAAATGTGCTAATATATTACTCTGAATTTCTTGCTTTTTATGGTGGTTCTCAGCTCTAAAAACACCAAGGCCCGCCTGGAGCTTCAAAAGGCAATCTTACTCACAGAACAATACTTAGGAGGGTCTAACTCTATGCTCACCACGTTTTCTTTCACATAAGCCCAGAGTCTAGTACAAATTAGCACTAGCATCCCTTTAATCAAGAAACGAGGACAACAGAACTCAGAAATGGTTTAGCCCCTACCGGCCCCACTTAGTGGGACACTCTCCACTAGAAATTTTATTTCATTTTAACCAATACTTAGAGTGTTCTGTGTGCCCAATACAGCTTCTGGAGAATAAACAGGGAAATTGAATTACACGAATGCTTTAAAACCAGATGCTGCCATTCCTAAAGGAAACAAAGCAGCAGAGGTCCATCACAGTGGTCTGGCTAGCTGCTGAGAGAGTCCGCCAGCGGAGGTATGTGAACAAAGGCTCCAGAGAAAGCCACACCAGGCAGAGAGAAGCAGAGGACAATGCTTTATAATCCTACCTTTATCCAGTTAAGGAAGCAGCCAGAGGGCTGAGTACCCGGAGCTTTGCTTGCATTCCTAAGTCCCTTCTTTCCATCTCTAAGATGACAATTTTCCATTTATGTTATTTACCTCGAGTATTTTCTCTGAAGTTTGTGTGGCATTTGCCCGACGATGGGCTCAGGGGAAGAGATTAGGATGGAACTCTTCAATAACCTAAGCAGTTTCTTTCCCCTGGTCCCGCACAGCCTTGCTACTTAGGGACAGATCGCAGTGCCTATCGGGACAAGGACGGCAGGAAGCCTGCCGATCCTGTTCCTGATGAGGTCTGCAGCGCTGGAGAGTAACAGTACTGTGCCCAATTCTTACCCTACTAATCCTCAAAATCTCAAAAGGTCAAGAGAGAGACTGGGCATGGTGGCACACATCTATAATTCCAGCTCTCGGGAGGCTGAGGCAGGAGGACTCCACGGTCAAGCTCAGCCTGGGTAAGTTAGTGACTTAAGATAAACTTTGTCTCAAAAATGAAATAAAATAAATAGCTGGGAAGAGGCTCAGTGTGAAGGTCCTGGGTTCAACCACCAGTATCAAAACAACAAAATAATGTAGAGGGATAGATACTAATACAAATTCTAATTCTTTGATAGGTAGCTTATTTACCTGAAAAGCCTCCATGGAGTACACTGGGAGGCCCCAGCCATTAGGAATTAAAACTAACGCAGTGTCAGATAATGGATGCACAGGGCACTCACACAGCCTTTAAGTCTGGGTCCCTTTCTCCTTCCAGGTGGTTTGAATTCTTCCCTAATGGGAGACAAGCTTCTTTTATCTGCATGTCCCCAGGGCATGGCACTTAATAAAGGTTTGTTAATAGAATGACTCAGGAAGGACTCTAACAGCCTTCTAGGAGAGTGCTGGAAGGCACTGAATCTGAACTGAACGCTGCCAGCAAGAAAAGGTCACTTTTAATTAGCCAACATAAAAATGATCTGCCTTGACAGGCATTTTCAATCTCCAGAAGGACAACTCGTCATCGCTCTCTGCGAGAGGTTATCCGAAACTCACTCACTCCAGCAGACCACCTGGAAGCAGTATGGCTCGTAACGTAGCATTCTGCAGGAAACAGACACAGCAAAGACCACGGCTCCTCACAGAGGGCAGGTGAGAAGCCAGCAAGGTCTCTAGGTCTCAGTGAAGCGCAGCCCAGAGCACGCAGCTGGGGGAGAACGGGAAGAGGCCAGGGAGGAACCCCCGAGCCGCACCCAGGGTTTTTCTTTTTTTCCCCCTGCCTGTTCACAGGCCCCGGAGTTAGGGATCTATCTTCTTTTCTCTCGTCTTCCTTCCTACGTGTCTCTTTCTTTCGTTTTGTGGGACTGGGGACTGAGGCCAGGGCCTCCACACTGAGCATGACCAGCTCATTTTTATTTATTTTTTGAGACAGGGTCTTGCTAAGTTGTTAAATTGCCCGGGCTGGACTCAAACTTCTGACCCTTCTTTCTCAGCGTCACAGAGTGCTGGGGTTACAGGCCTACTCCACAGGGCCTGGCAGGTTAGGGACTTTGATGAAGGCGAACCTTTAAGGTAGTGCAAATGCTGTGCCTCTCAGAGTGTGTGTGGTGTACCGCAGGGAGTCAACAGCAGAGTATCGCGTCAAAGCGCTACACAGCATGCACTCAGTAAAAGCTACCTGTTGTTGTTATACACTGTGTCGAGTGGGATGTTTTACATAGGGAATCCTATAAAGATTCATCTTTACTAAGTCTGTTTTTCAGGATGAATTGATTCAAAGTTCTCTACTTGACTTTGACTTCTATAAAATTTACCTACGTCTTTTCTCTTTTTGGTGGTACTGGAATTTGAGCCCATTGCTTTTATTTTTGATTTTGAGATAGGGACTCCCTAAGTCCGCAGGCTGGGCTTGAATTTGCAATCTTCCTGCCTCAAGCCTCTCAAAGGCTTGGCTTTACAAGCCCGAGCCAACATGCCTGGCCTCATCCATATTTTATATAGGTGTTCCAAGCTTTAATCTCTAATTTACATCTTCACTTAATTACCACTTACTCCTTTATTGCTTCATCCAAGAAGCACATACTGTACACTCAAGTGTGAGCAAATGCAGACCAATTTCTTCTTCCCACAGTGCGTGCAGGGGGAAGGAAACATTCACCGCAGTGGACACATGAGCTGCACTGTCAAGTGGGAGGCCTACCGAGAGGAGCAGGGGTGTGGACTGCCATGCCACCAAAGCAGCTCAGTCGCACGTCACCTCTGCACAGGCCACTTTCAAGTCTCTGCACAATTTCCGCCTCTACTTTCCTGCTCTTTTTGGAGACCGAATCAAGGGTCTTTGCACTTAGGTGTGTTTCAAAGACAAGATCTCACTTAGTTACTCAGGTTGAACCCAAAGCTGTAACCCTCTTGCCTCAGCCTCCCACAGTGCTGGGGCTCCACTGTTCTTTCAGGCAGCTTCCCAAATCACAGAGTTCCAGAATGCCTAAACCTCGCTTTGGTTGCCTGGCAATATGACACTGGAAAAATGCAGGGTTTCCTGCAGCCAGCAAAATCAGGTAGGAGTTCCTAAGGAAGTTATGACTGCAGTGAGGTGTGTGGAATGAGTATAGGGGACAGGCTGGCCCGGAACGCACAAAGGCCCTGCAGAGAGCGGGAGCAAAGACTGTCTCAGGAGTCACTGCTGGGAACTCAGAGCGTGAGATGCTGTAGGGCCCTGGAAGCTGAGTTTCATGTTATTGAAGTACCAGCAGTGGGAAGTCACTGATGTGTTTTGAGCTGTAGTGGGTTTAAATCAGATTTGTGACTCTTTATTAGAAGATTATCCTGGGCTTTGCGTACACATTAGCGAAAAAGAGGCAGCTATGAATTACTCTAGAGAGCAAAAGAAAAATATGTGGCAGGTCCCTCCAGCCTGTGGGGTAACACGGACTGTTTGTGGAAGCCAATCAAGTGAAAAAAAAATCACAACAGGACTGAATGACTGTAAGGGACGTGACAAAGGAAAGTGTCAGGTATCACTCCTGGATTTTCTTTTTATTCCAATTTCATTGTTCTATCCTTTGTTCTTCTACTCTGATTTACATGGCTTTCTATACATGAATTTTCCCACAAGTCTCAAATTTCTTTTGAAAACTAGGTCAACTGTACATAGGAAATAAAAGGAAAAAATGCCTCATATGCTTGAGTAAGAAATATACCATGAAATCTGTGTTTAGTTGGAAAAATATTACTATTAATGTACAGAGGACTGATAACTCATCTTTTGTAATAATTCTGGAATAAAGTATACTTTTAAAACCCAAGATATTTAGTGTCGTCTTTATATTTAGAAAACACGGACACATAACACGTTGCTCTATACGCACAATACTATGTGCAATGTGATCAAAAGGGAAAAGGGATCTAGTTTAGAAATTCTACAGTGGGAGCCTCTGGGTTCTTCACATTAACAGAATCTAGTTCCTACAACAACTAAGACAGACGCTGGTAAAACAAAGCCAAAAACATGCCCCTCCCCCAACGCACCCTACATCACTTCGTTCAGGGACAGAGAAAAACACAGCACAATTTCATTCTACACTGGCTTTCTTTAGATTGACTTAAGATGAGTTTACATTTCGTAAGTGAACAACAGTCAAGCCGTAGGGAAGGAGGCACTGAGCACCTCTATGGATAAGAGCAGGAGAACAAAACCAAAGGCTTCGAACCTGTACAAGAAAATCTACAAATGGCCCAATTAGTATGCAAACAACCAAGGGTCTTCTCTTGATCTGAGTCGGTAGCCATTATAATGGATAATGCATGTGTGGCTTAAGTGAGCCTCCATGAGTTCCACCCCATCCCCACCTCTTTCCAGTTCATCTGTGAAACAGAACAGAGGCCTGTCTCATATCACTGTGTAAACACACTTGGGTCTCATCGGTCCTTACCAATGAAATGCGGATAAACACTGCTGTAGCAATGCGCACCCACTGAATGTTCCCACCCCAACTACTTGCTGAAATTGGCTCTTGATGTCCAGAAATACTAGGGGGAGATGAAGAGACTGAGGAAAATCTAGAATGTGAAATGTGAAGGCAATAGAGAGAAAAAAACCGAAAGATTCTGAAGGCTTAGGGGAAGAGGAGGCAAAGAAAAGAATCAAGAAGACTAATAGGAAGAGAGTTTAAGAGAGTAAAAGTGTAAGTCAGTCACGTGACGCGGAGATGGAGGGCAACTAAGACACTTAAAAATCATTACTGGCCTTTGCTGATATGCTCTGTGATAATTAAATTTATTATGGACATTAGAAAACCTCTTAAGAGTTAAGTAAAAATTTCCCCAAAGGACTGGCCTTTAAAGTAACACAAAGCCTTATTTTCAGAATCAGTTATAAATCTGTAAACTTATCTGAATATTACTTCTGTCCTAGTTCAAAAGATTTTATAAAACACATTTTTTGTTATTCATTTGTTTAGTTTTATTGCTAAGTACTGAGCATCTATTTGTGCAGCTCTTGTGAAAATTAAAAATAAAAATAATCTTTATTATTCTTTTTGAGACAAGGTCTTCCTCTGTAGTCCAGGCTAGTCTTGGATTCATGGCAACCCTCCAGCCTCAGCCTCCTGAGTGCTGGGATTACAGGTGTGCGGTGTTACACCCAATCTTTATGTGGTGCTCGGAATCAAACTTTGGGCTGTGCCATTCATCCGGCCCCTACAAACAACTTTTAGAGGCAGTTCGGAGAGGACTTTTAAGTGGAAGCCCTTCTCTATCTATGGTGTGTCTAGATTCATGGTGACTCCCCTCTCCCCAGATCATATGAACTAGAAGAGTTTTAACAGAGAGCCAGAGTTTGGTATAGGACATAACATTTCTCCCAACTATAAAGAATTACAGGGCTTGTAGCATTAAGGCACATTGAACAGCCTACAGTGCACAGAAACTCTTAACACCTTCTTGTAGAGAAAAGGTACAAATAAAAACTACAGAAAATAATGGGTCAGGATAATATTTTTGTTTTTGCTATGCTGGGGTGCAACAACTGAAGGGCCTCGCATATGCTAGGTAAGAACTACAAGACAACATTTTTGAAAAACTGTATACTTAAGTGACAATGGTGCTCACATGTTCAGTGAGCACCAGCAACTTAAATGCAGAGGCCACTCATTAACAGACTGAGGACCACACGTACAATAAGGCTTCACCCAAATAAAATGATATTTTAGCTACCTGGTACTCATCCCTGGCTCAGCTCACCCACTGCGAATTCCAGCTTAAAATACCAGATACTGGACATAAATTAGGATCTACTATAAGCAACAGAATATATCCATCTGAGACATTAATTTTTGGAGAGATTAAATGTTATCTTCCCTCTAAGAATATAGAATATTTAAATCAAACATTATAGCCAAGAAGCAAGTTGCTTATTTGTGTAACTTTGTATAGAATACAACTATAATTGTAATAAAGTTCAATATTACGGTGGACTAACACTTTTAGAGGTTGTTAATGCTAAAAAATATTTAAAGTGAAGGACGACAACTGTTCAGTTGTTCATCGATTCACTGTAAACTCTGCATACTGTGTTAGGTATTAGAGACCTGTGGTTAAAGATAGCTTATCTTGCTTACATCACAAAACCTTTTCTGTCAAGAAGCTATCAAGTTAATAACCACTCACATTTTCAACAAATGATTTACGCAGGGTAAGACAGATAGAGCCTTCTCTCTTGAGAGCTTAAGATCTTTTTTTTTTCCCCAGACAGCCTGTAGTCCAGGCTCGTCCTGAACTCACTGGTGTAGCCCAGGTTAGGCTGGCTTTAGACTACAGCAATCCTCCTGCCACAGCCTTCAGAGTGCTGCGAATGCGGACATTACAGGCATGCGCCACCACACCAAGCTCCATTTGGTGCTGGGGAATCAAACTCAGGGCCTTGTGCTTGCAAGGCAAGTGCTTTAACTGCTGTGTCATTCTTCTAGCCCCTGTGAGCTTAAGAGTTGCCAAGCTTATCTTGACTATTCTAGAAATGGTGGAGCACTACTGCTGAGAGCTGCACTTCTGCAAGCACGTGCTCATTCTGCTACCAGTGTGCTGGGAAACACCGGCCAGGACGTGCATCGGTGGAATAAGAGCTACAAACTATTTACATACCATTAGCTCTGTATGGCACACATTTCTGGAAGGAAAACAGAGAAAAGTAGGAGGTAGCGAATCCCACTATCTTCAAGTGGCAGCTTCTGAAACTTTCAGGGCACGTCTACTGGCTTTGAAGGAGCAAACAAAACCAAAAACTTCCTTTCTTTCCAGGTTGCTTCTTAAGGAAAATGGTCTTCACTCTTAGGATTAATATCATGAATCACTTCCCAGAAACCTTTCTACTTTTTGGTATCACAACCACTACCTATTGCAGCCTTGCTGTCTATGTGCAGGTAACACTTCCTAGTCTCATTAATAACCGGGTATGACCATGCCAGTGAGGATGGACCAACAGGATGGGAGATGTTCAAGTTTAACTTCCTGGTAACCTCCACAAACACAAAGCTCCCTGGTTTGGTTTTTCTTTTTCCCTTTTTCCTCCTGGCTGGAAGTGGGGAAAGTATGCACAACAACAGAACGACCTGGGTACTCTCCCTGTGCAGCCAATCCTTATCTACAATGCAAACTGTTTAAAGATAGGAACATAATATAAACAATACAAATTAAATAAGCCACTAATTTATAAATAATACCATAATTTGTCTTTATAAATTAGTATAATAAAGAAATCACATTAATGTAAACATAAGATGATAACAACTTTAACAATGATAATGGGATAAGACTTAGGAGAAACAAAATGTGCCAGACAACTTAAGAGAACAATTTATTCAGGTTACTGGAAATCAGGTTACTGGAAAACAGCACCTGTCATGAGGACAGTCTCAAGGAAAAAGAGGGGACCTGGCATTTTACAGAAGCAGGTAAACAATGGAGTTCCAGAGCACAAAAAAGTGAGATTTTGGAAAATTAAAGAACTGTGGTGGGGTGAGTTTCTCTAGGAACGTGACCCACAAAAACCCTGACCCAACTGGATGGAAACTGGGAGCAATAGGGCATCTCTGAAGGGTTTTAACGAGTGGGGCAATGACATCAATGGTCCATTTTAGGAAGAATTCTACCGAGTGTGCGACAGTAAGGCTGCAGGGAGGATCGTGGGGCCGGGAAACGAAGGGGAGGCCACTCCAGCTAGGAGGATGCCCAAGTAATTCTATTGCTCAGTGTGGATACCAAACACTGGCATAAGATAATTTAAGTAACGGTGGCTAATTGACCTAAATCTCAAGAGAAGAGTCTGGGACCAAATCAGATTTATGACTCATCAGAATATGGAAGATGAAGTTATCCAAGAGGAAAAAATTAAAAAATGGCTCACTGCAACTCAGGCGAGCTGGGGAAGAAGGAAAAGATGGCACAGAGGGAAGAAGGAAAGCAGGGTCAGGAAAGAAACTAGAAAGGAAAGGTGGCTGGGGACGCCGCATCAGGGAAGCATGGTAGGAACAGAATGGTACACACAGCACAAGCTGCTGACCCAAGACAGGACTCAAAGTGACTGCTGGATTGGCAGTCTACAGGCACTTGAGACTCGGCAGAGGACTTTCAGTGAAGAATTCTGGCTCACAGTGGGCAGAGACCCAGAGGGAAAGTGAACATTCCCTTCTCAAATTTACGTGGGGGGTGGGGGAGACAAAGGCTGTGACAACAGCAGGGATGTCTTTTTTAGGATGGGACAAGAGTAAAGAGGAAGAACTGAAATCTTTACACCTTTGGGAAAGCATGAAGACTAAGATTTCAAATCCTATGGGAGTTATTACACAGTGTGGACACCTGTGTTTGCTTTTCCCTTCGGTAAGTTGGTAAACATTAACTCTGCTCACCAACATCTAACTCATCCAATCGTAAAGCTTTAAAGAGTCCCTTTTTGGAAAGTCCAAGGAAAAAAAGATTGCTCTGCAAAATGATTCCACAACCCATTAAATACTAGCCTCCCCTCTCCTCAAAAAAAAGGAACAGTATATCACGTGACCACATGACTGAGTAGCTCTGTGTATGTTCAAGTAATGCAAACAGTGCCAGGATTTCTCATCCACAAAACTCCCTGGGAAGGATAAGCATTTAAAAGACTTAAGTCAGATCACACTGAAAGGAAGAAGGTGGGAAAAGAAGTATTTGCTACCCCTAAGGACAGTGTCAGCGACCTAGGCAGCTTAATTCATTTCTTACTTCCTTGGCCACAGGAGGAGGGGAAAAAGGCGAAGTAAGGGGGTGAAGTGCTGGGAGATGCTTTCCCTTAGTATGTATTTGCCATAGTGTTAGTGGAACTGTATACAGCCATATCACAACGTCATCAGTTCTTAAAGACTAAATAGCTCTCTTAGGACATCCAGTTCGTAAAGGCAAAAATACATACTGATTATCCTCTGTCAACAGAGTTGCCCCTTTGCTAGGATTTTATGAAGGAGGGGCTGAGGGATTTAAATAAGAGCCAATATTCTAAGGAAACAGATCAGGTATATTTACTATACTATGACAATCCACTTTTCCAATTAAGTTTCCTTTAGTACTTCTGGAAAGATGTATCATGGGAGGCACATTCACGTTCTGTCTCTTAAAATTAGGAAAATTTAAAAAGTGGCATTAGAGAAAACTTCTCCCTATTACTTTTAGTTACAGTCACTGGTTACATATTCAAACCCTCCAAGCTGCCTCCTAGTAAGCTACAACTAATGGCAACTTTCTGTCAGCAAGGTTATGTGAGGAAGTAGTGTGTTTTCTAAACCGACTATGGTCATTCCTCACTAATGACAAATCATAAGCAGAAAAACAAACACACCAGATCTGAATTGCACAAGCCTGGCCCCGGAGATAGTAAGATCTCAGATAAATTTCAGTTTCTCCCCTAATCAGTACTGTCATCAACCTCTCATTGAGCTTCCTGCTCAGTCAAATCTGCCTTAATTGGTTTTCATTCTGTTGGAAAAGAGAGAGAGAGAGAGAGAGAGAGAGAGAGAGAGAGAGAGAGAGAGAGAGAGAGAGAGAGAGAGAGCTCAGTCACCCTAGGCAGCATCATGGGAATTTCTCTCTCTCACACACACACAACACTCTTAAAGTTCCACCAAGTACATTCAGTCTTTAAGGAAATGCTAACAAGGAACAGGTTGAGGGTATTTTCCACTGGTTTAAAAATAAAACATTCTACTCTAAAAAAAATAAATCTCAGAATTATACGAACAGGAAGCAGCAGCCAGATTTATCAGCCTTCATTTCCTCTGACAATCACAGTGAGGAACTCCCCATTGAGACAAAGCAACGTCCCTCGTGCCTGGGCCCTTACCATCCACATGTGGCTGTGGGCAGTTAAGAGTGGACAGAGGCTGGCCACCGTGAAATCTGCTGCCCACTTTATCTCACAGGGCTCTCAGAGTCCAAGCCTCCATTTTGACAAAAAAGAAAAATTTGACTAGAGCCTAACCACACACATGTACAAAAGCCTGGCTCCTGTCTCTCATGAAGCTATTTAACTCCAGGGCTTGAGGAGACCCAGGACATAATGAGCGAGGCGCCCTCCGAGGGACTCTGTTCTGGTGGATTTCTGGCTTTTTTCAGTCGCTCATGATCACCCTGCCTCACTCTCATCTGTGAACTGGCAATGAGGACACCCCCTTCACAGAAGGCTAATGACAAGTTAATGAGAACCAGCCTGGAGGCACAGGCCCATCATCCCAGCGCTCTGACGCTGAGGCAGGAGGACGGCATGCTCAAATCCAGGCCAGGCCTGGCAGCTTTGTAAAACCCCATCTCAAATTCAAAAATAAAATACAGAAAAGTTAATAAGATGATAACTGAGAAATACTATGTAAGTCACACATAAATAAAACCAGACTAGAATAGTAACAGATATAAAAGGGTTTTATCAGTTCACGGGCTTTCACAAATAACATTTTGCTCAATCCTCCAAATGACAGAGCAGAAGTGGGGGGCAATGACATTATTATCATAATTATCATCATGACGATTAGACTTTTCTAAAATGGACTAGTCTAGAGGGATATGGAAGGACAATTGGCTCCTAACACCTTAGAAAGTGTTCAAATAATGTGCAAACATTTCTAGCTGCATGTGAGTGGTGAGTATGAGACATGGGTTACGAAAGCCACTCACATTTCAGACTTACTACTCTGGGTAAAGTCCCTTCACCTTTTGGGCATCATGATTCATCCACTGGTCACCATGCTAATGGCAGACAAAAATAAAACAGACCTTCTCCCAGGTCTTGAAGAACTCATTTGGAGGCAGGAGTGGGCGTGGAAAAGAAGGGGAACATAAACAGATTAATTATAAAATGGTTATTTACTTAAAATATGGAGCACAAACAAAACGCTGTGGGATCACAGAGCAGGAAATGACTAACTTGGTCTGGGGGACTCACGGAAGAATACCTCTTATTCGTAAACCAAGAAGAGGAGGAAATCACAACAAATTCATCATTTGTTTGGGGACTAAAACTCTGAGAAAACCAAGTTGAGAGAGTTCCTCAGTGATCTCACTACGCAGCTCAATTTCTCTTACATTTGCTCACAGCCAATGAATATATGGCACTTAAAATAAGTATCTGAATTACCAGATACTGTACATTACAAAATTCTAAAAAATAATTCAGAATATTACTCAATGCACATGATACTTGCTTGTCAGCAGAAGTCTACAGAAGGTGTATATTGTACGTATGGTAATTATGAGGCCAGGTACTAAGGCCAGACTCTAGGTTTGTCATGGTTTGGATCTGGAGTGTCCTCCAAAAGCTTCATGTACCTATGGATACTGTGTAATATTAGGAGGCGGGGCCTGGTTGGGAGGGGCTGATGCACAGCGCTTGACCTGGAGGTTCCACCCTTTTTCCCAGTCTTGTCTCTGTTCCGCCATTCTGCCATTAGGACCCGAGCCTCCCAGTCTCCAAAGCACCAGCTCTGCCTCTGGTTCCAGCTGAGGCCCCAACAAGTGATCCACCATTTTCCAGCTGCTGACTCACGAACGAACTGAGACCTGAAACTGTGAGCTAAAATAAATCTTTCCTCCCTAAAGTTGTGGATGTTGGATATGTAGTTACAGCGATGAAAAAGTAAGTAAGACAAGGTGTGAATTCTGACCTCACTAGTTGTCAGCTACACAAACGCGGTTTATCTACTTGTCTCTCTCTGGGCCTCAGTTTCTCCACTTATGGTGATGGTGGCAGTAATGAGAATAATGGTTATCTGCCTCCTAGGGCTGATGTGAGGATTTAACTTAGAGTTCAGATATACAAGAAACATATAGAATGCTTCCTGGCACAAAATAAAGATGACCTGAGTTAGCAGCTGTTATAAATGATAAAAATGTTCAGAATTGACATTTTCGGCTTGCTATTCAGAAATACTAAGGATGAATGTTTCAGATTTGGTCCTAACCTCTAATCTTCATTTTCTTTTTTGTTTTTGAGATAGGGTCTCACTCTGTAGTCCAGGCTGGTCCTAAACTCACAGCAATCTTACTTTTCTATGAAGCTTATAGAAGGTTCAATTAGTCAATGAAGAATGAGAGGAATGTTTGCTTCAGAAATATACCTAAGCAGAATTTGGGGGAATTAACACAGCTAGTATGGTTTTATGAGCTTATTTCCAGTGGCAGATATGAAGCTAACACACCAAATCATATTTAAAGAGGCAGAATCAGAAACCTTTGCATTTTAGAAAAGGATACACTTTTAAAGTGACAGCACTGGGGTTCCAAAGGATATCTGGTCAGCAGCCCCCTTCCTAATTTAGCCAATTAAAAAAAAAGTTACATGCACTGTTTTCCCCACTGTATTTACACAGTCTTAGGAGTTATCTGGGCTGCAACACAGTATTTTATTAGTATACAGTAACTATCAGATGGAAAAGCTTTCATCTAGGTAAAACTAAATTTATATAAATCAAAGCAAATATCTCAACTGGCAATATCAGCAGTACTCATCAAACCAAAAAGCCACATTTTACATTTAATATATTAAATATCATTCATCCATTTGCTTTTGACTTACATCAATACTTACTGATATTCAAAACCTGTGGTTTTTATCTTAGTCAAAAAGACTTAGGTGCAAGCCTCAAAATCAGCTACGAAAACCTGCGAAGTACTTACCAGACCCCAAAACAGTAAAGAGAAAGAAAGACAAGCGACGGAGAGGAGGACCCACATCGCACCAAACTATGTTCTGGAAAGAATGGGATTTTTGTTTCTCAGTACAAAACAGGTTTGCTTTGTGATTCTCCTCAATGCTTTAACAACATACTCATAGAAAAAGAATTAAAAATAATTCAAGCCACGATGCACTGAGGTTCAAAAACATGCTGGGCACACAGAGGAAGGGGTTTTATAAATTCTCCATTTAATTTGACTGGTTCAAATCCTTAAAGTAAACTACATCCTCAAATTTTCAGGTGGAAAAAAAAAGCAGCTTAGAAATCTTACATAATATAGGCATAAAGTCAGAGGTTTGAAATGTAACAGTCCAGGAAACAAAACTAAACTATATATGTGTACATGCAGAGAAAGACAGAGAGAGAGAGGTGGGGGAGATCCCCTCTTTTTTTGTAAAGGTGCTGGGGATTGGACTCAGGGGCTTCATGACAAGTTACACCCCCAGCCCCAATCTAAACTGGGAACCACGAATGATAACAGAAAAAATGACACTGGCTCCAGACCAGTCCTAAACTATATCCATTTCAGGCACCAAAAAAAAGACATGACTGGCCTAAAACATGTTTTTTGTTTTTTTTGTTTTTTTTTTTTTTTTTTTTTTTTTTTTTTTTTTTTTTTTTTTTTTTTTTTTTTTTTTTTTTTTTTTTTTTTTTTTTTTGAGACAGGGTCTCACTCTGTGGTCCAGGCTGGTCCTGAACTCACTTCGGAGTCCAGGCTGGCCTAGGACTCACGGCAATCCTCCTGTCTCAGCCTCCCGAGTGCTGGGATTACAGGTGTGCACCACCACGCCCAGTTTATGTGGTGCTGGGGAATCGAACTAGGGTACTTAGCACTTGCTAGGCAGGCGCTTTAACGACTGAGCCATTCCTCCAGCCCCTAAAACATGTTTTATAAAACTAAAGCAAACAACAAAAGACAAGTATTAAATTTAAGAAATAATTTCTCTTCCAAACAACTATCCTGGGGTTTTTTTCCTAAGCTATTTTTTTTTCTTTTTTAAAAGCATCTTTGTTTTGCAAGTTGTCCATAAAATCATTTCAGAGAAACAGAAGAAAGCATTCAAGAGATTCTTTGAGGATTTTAGACTCATTCACTTAGTTCTTCAAATGAGAATTCTGACATGCTAATATACAATAAATTCCTAAGTGTTTGGGGGATACATGGTCAAAAATTTAGAGCTAAGCCCAGTGGTACAGACCTGTGATCCCAGCACTTTGGAAGAGTGAGGCAGGAGGATCCCAAATTTGAGCCGAGCCAAGGCAAGTTAGCAAGACCCTGCATCAAAACCAAGAATTAAAAAATGGGATGGATATACAGCTCACAGGAAAGCCATGGGCTCAGTTCCCAATATCATAAGGGGAGGGGATGGGTGGAGAGAGGCACACACTTTTATAGAAAGAAACATTTTAGTCATCAAAATAAAGTCAAAAGGCCACACCAGCTATCACTTAACAAATCATTGCAATCATGATTAGTCAGAAACAAAAGCAGAGATATTTAATATTTTACATAAAAAGTCTACCTAGGATGGGGGGTTCAACATGCAGTTGATTCAATCCTATTTACTAAGTTGGGCACTTTTGCTCAGAAAACAGTTAAGATTCTTTTCGTTTTGTTTTGTTTTGTTTGCCTAATTATGTTGAATAACGCTCTGCTCTATAAGGTACAATGATGTACAGCTTGTAGGTGGCCAGAAACTGTTTCAACTATCAGGTTTTCAGACTTCTTGCCTTTTGTTGTATTTTAATGAAATATAAAAATAATGTAGACAGTCCATGTACCTGGAAAGTTGTCATTTTATGCTTCTTCAAGAAAAAATGTCCTTCTTAGGCAACTTATGATGAAGGTAAATCTACAAACACTAAGCCGTCCCATCAGAAGCTAACTCCATTTCCTCTATAGTTACTTCCATGGAAGAACAACCAGGCACCCCAAGTTCTTTTTCCAACAGAAGTAAGAGCACCCTAACAGAGCTCTAGTTCTCACTTTGGCTGGCTGCCGAAAAAACCTGTGGTTTTGTTTATATTATGAAGATATACAAACATTTTCATGTATCAAGTATTTGCAGTTAAGAACCAGGGAGTTACGGATGATGGTGAATAAACGGTCTAGTACATTTAAAGTGACCAGGTTAAGTGTGTAATACCTCCAGATGCTTTAGGAGTGCGTAATTCACCTTGTAGAGCTTTACTTTTTTGTGATTCACTCTGCAGAGTTGTAACATTTTTTTCCTCTCTCATTTCTCCTGCAAATCATAGAGCACAACATAATTTAACTGTTCAGAAGAAAAGGTGATCTCATAAGGCAGAGACTGATCAGAGCTGGAAAATACTAAAACACATGAAGGGAGGAAAAAGGGAAGAAGTTTAGGGGAGGTTAACAAAAAATCTTCACGAGGTGGTGTAAGGTAAGAGCGAGGTTAAATGAGGCCAGAGGAGAAGGCAAGAGGGATGGTTTTGGGCCTGCAAGTGTTTCGCTTTCAAGTTCCTAAGCAAAATTTCATGTCGTCCTTGTCTGTTCAGTATTTATTTTCCTTGTTCATGCACGTCCCTAGCCGTGAGGAACAAGGCTGGGCGCTCGCACAGAACGGCACAGTGGCAGACAGGAAGCCCAGGGGCACTCGAAAGACGGATGGGAAGTCCTGGCGACCCTTAGTGTTCCCGAGGTGACAAATCCCAACAGTCTCCCTAACAAGCAACGCTGCTGGCTTGTGTGGAGGAGCTTGATTTACCCACCCTGGTGTTTCTTACAAACTAATGCCTGAATTCAGATGAGCTGGGGTACATATTACAGATTCAGATCGCTGAGTCCCACTCAGACCTACTCCTTTCTACGTGAGCTCCTGCAGACTGGGGAAAAAAAAAAAAAAAAAAAAAAAGCTGCTGCTGACAGTTTGGAATGCAGTGAGCAGGAAACTGAAGGCAGCTTGGAAACTTTGCCCATATGGCTGGGCACAGATGACTCAGCAGGTCAGAGCTGTGACCCTTCACTTCTACAGTCCTTGCTCCTCTTCCAAGCCAGGGCCTACCACAAAAGCATGCGCACAGACTGGCCTTACCCCAGAGCCTAGCTGAGACCACCACGGAATTGCTAACTCCATTGGCACCCCACCCTGGCAGGCTTTCCTGATGAAGGTCGGCCTCCAGGTCGAGGGTGACACAGCTCCCACGAGTCTGACCAAGGTGCCAACCAAGATGACAGGTACCATGGGCAAGGAGACACCTGGCCAGTCGTGGTCTACCTTGAATTCTACAAAACACCTGCTTTTTAGACTAGGCACAGACATTGGGGAAAGTACAAAAGTACAGGCAGGGCTGGATGGGACTGGGTAAGGCACAGTTCATCTTCTAAAACTAAGCCATGAACAGTGTAGCAACAATAAGGTCCCCGCAGCGATGACAGGCCCTACTGTTATCTACCGATGCTGTGTGGTGCTAAGGGTGACTACTGACATACTCTGGTTTTGTTTACAGTAACATTCACCGTCGGGCTGCGTCACCTTGCTCACCTCCAGAGATGTCTGGTAGATAGTCCTATTTGGCGCCGTTTGAACAACTGTGCCTATCAATTTTTTTGAAGTCCAAATTGCAACTAGTTTTTTAAAGGTGCTTTATAAACATGCTTCACGTGTAGGAAGAGGACCAGAAGGGAGAAGCGGTGAGAACTGCTTAATACACCAGGGAATAGCGTGGCTTTCGTATCAGGTACAGCCACTGCATACTCACAGCCCTGGCTACAGCTGGGGAAAAGGGCAAACGAAGGTCCAATCACGGCTGTCAGATGCCTTGTCTTCCCAACCACTGAAGGAGGCGGGGGTCAAGTCTCCATTACCTTGGAAGGCCCCTCAGTGGATACTGAGGCCGTAGATATTTCCTCTTCTACCCCTACACTACCTGGAGGATATTCCCTTAGGTCATTTGGTGCTCCCTCCTGAACGCTCACAAAGTCCTCCCCCTTCCTTTCTTCTCTTGGAAGTCTGCCTGCCTGCAAAAGGGATGAATTCCAGCTTCCTATCTGGTGGATGGCTTTCCCCTCTTGGTTGCCAGATTTTGTAGTCCTATGTGCCAGGGAAAGGTGTGTTAAGTCTATCTCACTCAAGCCTAAAATTTCAGGAGGCCCACTTGGCTGCACACCCAAAGCCACCTTCTCCAAAAACACCACCAGTACCACCATAGCATTTTTCTCTCTCCTCACCTGACTTCTTTAGTTTTTCCAACAGACGTAAAATTTGGACAGTAAATGGGTCATTCATTAGACTCTTGAACCGTCAGACTGGTTAAACCTCCTTGCTTCATATATCTTTATAGTCTTCAGTGAGTATGTACTGAAGATATATAAATAAAATGGGAAGAGAATAAAACCAAAAATCTGGTCTTATTTGTTTCTAAGGGGACATATGAACATATACCACCAAAATTTTAGGACAAAGTCTAAAACACCGTATCCGGAAATTTGTGTGGATTATCAAATTATCCAAAAGAGAAACAACCTTTGAAAATGTTACTTAACAACTTCATACATGGAAAAGGTTTTTCCCCCAAACAGAGAAACGACCCCACGGAAAGTTTTTCCCAAGTATTTTTATATATGTAACAGGTGACAAAGTAAGATGGATGGCACCCCTTAATGTGTGCTGAAATATGACAACCTGAAGGGCACTGTGACATTTTTCAGAAGTTCTCCATTTCTACAAACACATATTTTAACTACCATTTCTTTATAGTCACTACGAACCTGCAAAATGAAGCATCTCCATGCAAAAATCCATGCAACTAACCATTGCCTGCAACTGAGAAAGGCAGCAGTGATTACAACCATGCCAGCAAGGATGACCAGCAAGGTAACTTCCACATGTGTCACTTAATTCACCTTCATAACCCCACAACAATCTGTGAAATTATCATCATTACCAAACTCTAGTTAGGACAGGAAGCCATGTTCAGAGGCTCAACTCCTTGCCTGAGATTATCAGCTCATCGACAGCAGTGGCACGGAGACCCAAACCCTGGTCATCTTTGAAAACTCACATCTGCTGTCATGATTCAGGAGTGAGGATGCTAAGCCAGCACATTTTCCCTTGAGGCTTTAGGGTACTGTGTCCTAAAACCTGAGCATCACCGAGTGGCGAAGAGAGGCCTGCCTGCGTGAGCACGCTGGAAGGCCCAAGTGGAACAGCCTGAGCAGAAAGATGAGCTAGTTATTTCACGAAATGCAGAACCTGCCACTCGTCTCCTCTGTGTTCCTGCATGGTCATTTTAAGGAAGAAAGGTGAGGGAGGTCCTTTCATTTTGCTTCCTTCCTCTTTTCCCTGCACCCACGCTGCCCTGTAAAGGCACAGACTACAAGCCTGACCAGTGCTCAGCTGGTATCTATCTCTCCAAGTCTCACATCTGTTAAATTATAGGATGCCCCGTTAAAAAAGAACCCGAATGTCCAACTTTCTTGAATTCACCAGTGGGCTGATGGCCACTTATCACTGCCATGCAAGCTGTAGCTGGCCCTGACACTCTCGAAGGAGCTGGGCTAAGAGCAGAATAAATGCTTTCGGCTTTGCAGCAGGACAGGAAGCGCAGAGGGAGAGCTTTCCAAAGTGCTCAGAAAGCATCTCTGCCATCAGCCGTTCGTTCTGTGTCTCCCGCTTTAGTTCCTTCATGCCTGCCTTCTCTGGTCTGTCTGGCCTGCATCTGAGTAGGGAAGCTTGGACGGTGCCAGGCCAAACTGGAAACTCAGTGATGATGGCAATTCTTAAGGGCAAAGACAATGAGTAAAAGGAGACCCCTCAAGCCACTAAAATCATTAAATAAAATGCCATGTGGATATTATATCCTGCAGTTATTAAGAGACTCTTAAAAGCATACTTACGGTTTAGGAGAAATTAACTCAGTCAGAGATGACTGCCAAATTTCTGGGCTTAACTCAAGATGCCCAAACAGTCTTAAGAACTTCATTCAAGAGAAATAAACTGAAAGGATCATAAGAGACTCCTTCTTATGAATCATAGTTATTTCTATAGTTACAACAAGCACCCCAGAACGTAAGTGTGGTAAAGCCACAGCAGAAATGCTTAACTTCCTGAAGGAAACGCAATGGCTTAATCCAACTAACTCTGCTGCAGTCCTGAAGAGACACATTCCAGTGTGGAATTGTGTGTGCTGGTGGAGCACAGAAACAGAACACCTGAGGTCCCCCTTCCTGCTCATCTCTCTCAGTAGGAAGAAGAGTATCACTGGGCACACATGGCCGGGAAATGCTGTCAACCTCACTGGAAGGACATCTCAACAGTCTATTGCTATTTTGGTCAAATACTGAGTTAAAAAAAAAGTGATGAAAAAAGAATTGAAAAGAGGGCATAATAAAGAAAAGAGGATTTTATTATTTTCAAGGGGAAATATTTTTTGAAATTTCCTCGTATTTAGCAAATTTAATCAGCTCAAAAATCACTGCCACAAGAAACTCAAAATCAAGGTTTCATGCACTCAGAGAGTGCTACTATTTGCTCCGTGCTGACCCCTACCTCCTCTTTCTCCTTAACTTCATAGTACGGGGTAGTGATGAACAGAAGATGGGCACAGGAATCATACTGCTCAAAGAAAGAAGCACACAGTATGGTCAACTCGGACAGAGAAAGGACTTATCCAGAGTATGACAACAAGGAATTCAGGACCTATGCAAAAGCCAAATACTGCCCTAGACAATCACACAGAAGGAGCCCTTTAGAAAAACCTTCTTATTCCAAGGGCTTAGGAGACTGAACTGGTCATTCTTCTGCTTGCTAGAGCAGCTTATGGAAGAGGGTCAAAGCCAGGGCAGGACAGAGATGGAGACACAGGGAATGCCTACGTCTGAGAGAAACTGGTTTGGGGCGGCTCTGACAATGAGAAGCAGAAAACAGCTCACAACCAAGAGATTCAGAACTTAGACACAAAGTAACCAGTCATTCTGATACACACACTTTATGAAAACATAAAACTTCCCACCGCCTTCCCTCATGGTCCCTCCTCCAGAAGATTCTTCCAGGTTGCTTTACCTTGGAATTTCTTCAAATATTCAGGGCCACTTTGAGTATTTAACTGCTGTGTGAGAAATCTCCATTGTAAACCCTGGGCGAAGACAAATATACCAAACAGTCTTGTCACCTACTCCTTGGGCTGTTTCTGCTCCAGAACCTCCCCTCCCACATGAAGACGGCCACTTGAAAAGCACACAACAAAAGGGGAAGAGCCAGGAGCCACGTGACAGCAATGTATGTATGTGACTGACCTCGTTGAATGGTCTTTGCCTCTGTGAAGCTTTGGTGAAAGGGCCGGGGGCAAGAAGCTTAGAGAGAAGATGAAGCCATCGAAGTTCCCAAGCCCTGAAAGGATTATAGCATCCTCCAAGCTGACATTCAATTAAAACAAGATGCCATAAAAACAAGTCTGAGGAAGTCTGGCAAAGTCTGCTTTTTCCCATGATGACTGCTTTGAACAGGCAGTGACTATCAAATTCTTGTTCAGTGAATATCAAATTGTTATAAAAGCATTTTCTAGGGGTAGTTCTGCTTTCCAGGTGCCCTAAACACATGTTTAGTCAGCTTATCTAGTAATCGAGCCCTTCTTGGCACCGAGAACGCCCCCTGGACCCACAAAGGCAGGTATAAAAGGAATCTGGCAGGGGCCCGGCAGGTGGAAAGGGAAGTAGCAGGGGGACAGCAGAATGAAAGGGCGGGACAGCGACGAGGCCAGCGGGGGATAAGCAGTGACGCAGTTACAGTAAGGTTAGAGAGCTGGATGCCGGCCAGCTTCAATCTAGAGAGAACCTCAGAAATGATCTGACCCCAGTCTCTTCCTTTTATAGGACAGAAAACTGTGGCCAAGGCAGACCAGGAACTGAAAGTCGGCTCCCTGCAACTCTTCACAACTATTCCGCACAGCACTTCTCCTTTCACTTGGAGGGTGCGGGCAGCCAGAGCTCAGACAGCTCACAACTCTAGTCAGCAGGGAGGCCAGGGCAAGCAGGCCCGATTAGTGCGCTGCTTTCAGTGAAGCCACCTGACCCTCTGATAGGATTCGCTGGGATAGAAATGTATAGCATCATCTGTTGCACAGCTCGGAGGAAGTCTTTATGGGGACACCTGCCATTTTCTGGCATGAAAGCCCGCAGCACAACAATTACGTATCCTTATACTCCCTGCCCACCTCCTGCCTCCACTCAACCACTGCAGAAGAACTGAAATCACCACTGGACACCTGGATTTGAGATTCCTGATTCCTAAGATGGCCTGCCTGTGAAGGAAATGGTGAGCAGGAGACACAGACACTCGCTGAGGCACATGTCACGGTGAAGGACAGTTCTGAAGGAGTGCTGCTGCTCTTTGGAAAACTGGAACTCACAGGACCATTTTTTTTAAGTTAGGATCTCACTCTGTAGTCCAGGTTGGTTCTGAATTCACAGCAATCTTCCTGCTTCAGCCTCTTGGGTGCTGGGATTACAGGTGTGCACTACCCATGCCTGTCTTACACAGTGCTGGGGAATCAAACCCAGGGCCTTGTGCTTGCAAGGCAAGTGCTTTAATCACTGAACTACAGCCCCAGCCCTCCACAGACAAATTATTGTCTCAACAAGGGTTCAACAGAAGCTCTAGCTCAGTGCTCTGCATGGTTGGTAGACCAACTCTTTGGTTTAATTATAAGACAGACCTCCTTGTTCTGAGAGATACTTTCTGTAAATACTATGCTTCAAAGTCTACCCCCAAATGTAAAACGTACATACTATATGTGATCAGGACAAAGGACTACATTTATCCAAGAGCTTTGATAATGTACATCATCACACTCAACCTTATTCCTTTTCTTATCTACAATTCCTTCACAGAATGGGGCAAAGAAAAAAAAAAAGACGATGAGAACTATATACAGCATTTCCCACCTTCTTTGAATTCTATCCAATGTACCCTGTATCCAGTAAAATTCATTCCTTCCAAGAGAAAGTAATAACAGAATAAAGCCCCCTCAGCACGGGCTTTAGCACATTTCCCCTCCAGGTCCCCCTCCACCAGCCTCTGCCCCTCGGGTTTCCCTTGCCTGCATTCTTCTCCTTGGATTCTCCTTAGTTAATTTTTTTCCTATCTGCTATCAGTGCCTATGAGAAACACTCCCAAATCTCTATGCCAGTAACCGGTTCCTTCCCATCCTTCCTCGATGTTCCTCGAGTACCCCGCGTATTTCTGCTCTCCTACACTCTTTCCTAATTACCTAGTTTTGCGTCTATCTCTTTCGTTACGCTGTAGGCTTTTGAAGACAGCAGGACACAGCGCAGTTACGTCTGCTTTTTCAGAGGTGAACACAGTGCCCAGCAAGTGCATCTAATACAAGACGTGCAATAAGGATACAGTTGTAAGGCATCACCAAGTTACTCAGCTGCATTCTCTGTGACAAGAACTGCTGGTAGCATTTTCCAGACAAAGAAATGTAGGCTTAGCTAGGCCTGGTGCTTACACTTTGGGAGGCTGAGGCAGGAGGACTGTAAGTTCAAGCCCACCAGCACAATGTAGCCTC
Source organism: Ctenodactylus gundi (assembly GCA_004027205.1). Classification (NCBI taxonomy): domain Eukaryota; kingdom Metazoa; phylum Chordata; class Mammalia; order Rodentia; family Ctenodactylidae; genus Ctenodactylus; species Ctenodactylus gundi. The sequence continues at coordinate 381,822 of PVKB01001386.1, read as the reverse complement.
AATACCAAAAAGTAAAAAGAGCTCAAAAAATAGTTCAGAGCAAAGGCCCAGGGTTCCATATCCCCAGTATCACAAACACACACACACACACACACACACACACACACACACAGAGAGAGAGAGAGAGAGAGAGAGAGAGAGAGAGAGAGAGAGAGAGAGAGAACAAAAGAAAGGAAAAGTAAAGAATAGAAAAACGTAAGCTTAGCAAGGTTTTTTAGAACCTACCACGCCATCTGCTCTGACATCTTGGGCTCCCAGACTAGATTTTCACTGGACAGCACTATAAACAGTTAACTGCACAAGTTATATATATTTAAAAGAGGAACGAACGTTGACCTCTGCATGATCATACATATGATCAAAACATATGGCGAACAAGTAAATTTTAAAAACTCATCACAGTAATCTCAGCATTCAAGAGGCTGAGGCAGGAGGAATGCCAAGTGTTTGAGGCCAGCCTGGGCTCATAGTGAGTTCAGGACCACACTAGACTACAGAGTGAGACCATGTCTAATAAGATAAAAATAAATAAAATAAAATAAAACAAAACGTATCGGCCTAAAAGACACATTGCCATTGAATCCCCCTTTCAGCATTCCCCCTCATCTTGAATATACTTACTCTATCACTCTGACCACTTCCTGAAGTTCTTCTGGAAGTATTCCTTCTTGAGTATCTTCATGGGATATGATTTTAAAAAATAGTGAATGTGGCTGTCGAGGGCGATGTGATGGAAAGGCAGGCACATGAAAACCTTTTAGGGTGTCCTTATCCACTTTATTCACCAGATCTGGTACAAGACTTCTGGTTCTTCCCTGAAGTCAAAAATGACCATGAAAAGTAAACACCAAATCAATTTAGGACACTGAGGTAGCCACAACAGTGCAACTGAAGATACTCACAAACATAATTTGCAGACCTCCTTCAGAAGTGTCAAGAACAATGAGATAAAGGAGTTCATAGCAAAAGGAGTGTTCTCGGGGGATTAACGGCAATGCGTCATATTGTTAAAAACTGAAGAATAATTTCAAAGGTTTCACCATATTTTTCAATCACAGTGCATACACGGTGACCTGCCCAAGCAAGGAGCAAAATACACAATTCTTTAATATAGTAAAATAACTCTGAAAACAGGAATGCTGATGAGACATGGAGACAAAGTTTACATTAGTTCTTTTCTCGGGAACCTTTCAGTCCCGAAGCTCTGCAACAATGTCTGGTAGACGCGAATTAGATACAAACAAAGTTTATCTGGTTATAAGGTCATAAACCAAACTGTCTCTGGATAACTGCCAACACTGCCTCAGATGTCTTGAAAGAGCTGGACATGGGACAGCTGCAGCAGCTGCCAAACCAGAAGTCCCCTGGATATGGCTGATTCCCTGTTAGGGTTCAGAGAAACAGCAACAGGCAGGAACCAGGGGAAGCTGACGGGACAGGGTGGATCTAGGTCTTTGACCCTCTATAACCCTCTAGCGCACTTAGAGTTTTCTTCAGCCTGGCAAAGTGGTTCCCAGTACAGCTACACCCCACAAAGCAGTTGTATTCTAGAAGATAGGCTCACCCTGAGAGCTGGCCAGTGGTGTGGCCTTGGCATGGGCCCCTGCAAGTCCCTCTGCAATTCTCCTATGCAGCCAGAACTAAAGGCCTGGGTATTTTCAAAGGAGCTCATCTGTCTGATCCAAAATTAAGATGACATGCAAGACTGGGGCAACTTTTAAACTTGGTCCTGTGTCCATCGAAGTTAAACATGCTTAACTAGATGGCTACTTAAGCAAAACTTTCACAGAGACAGGAGCAGAATGTTCTTTCACTATATCTGGGAGATATTTCCAGTCTTTTCTATGCAAACATTTCCAGTGTCACCGAACTTGCAACCCTAAAAGGAACATCAGAGCTGTACGGTGAGAACAGGTGACTACTATGACGTATAGGGTTCACTTCTGTTAAACTATTCTTTAACAGGTCTTCCCTTTCACTTGGACAACAGTGCTTACCACAAGAAAGTACCTGCAGGTCATTCTGAGAAATTAATGTCTTGACAGTTTACAAATAAGTACTTGTAAAGCTGAAGTGATGGGTCCTAACTTTGCTGCAGAAGGCACTAAGGCTTAAGTCTAATTCCTCTTCCACCCGACTGGATTTAAGCCTCTCTAGGTTTGAATCCACTTATTATCTATGTGATCCACAGCAAAAGGGCTTCCATCTCCCGATCCACAGAAGTGTGTATATTTCCTTTGTAGGATCTGTGAGGGTTGGAAGCACCTCGTATCTTGAACCTTGTTCTGTGTTCAACAAATGATGGTTCTTTCTCCATAACGGTGTTCTTCTTTCTGTGAGACATGGGAAGCACCGTCGACCTGAAGCACTATATGCCCGTCAGTGAGAAGCGTTTCCCTCTGCTCTGTATCCACGAGGGTCACAAGGTCACAATTTTTCTCCTCAAGTTATGCCTGTTTTGTAGGTTAAACATCCAGGATACATAAGAATCTATTAGTTTTTAGTGATTCCTCATCAGGGTGTAGTTTCCAATTCTTCGCCATCCTAACTCTCTTCCTATAAACAGTTTTCAGATTTGATCAACGTTTGCAATGACTTTGCTTCCGGACAATCCCTGAACTCTGGTACAGTGACTGCAGAGTATCAGTGACCACTTTCTGGCTCCCATTAAACTTTAGAGTTTCGTGAGCTCAAAATTTTCCCTCCCAGTAACAGCTGCCTATGGGCCCTAACCATATTCATAGGTTCTGCTCCATTTTGGAGACTTTTATTCACCTCCTCAAGTGTCTGGACCTGGGGACCCTCTGGTTGGGAATTCCCTGTGGGGCCTGCTGGGCCAGGAGAGGTGGCCTCCAATCACTGCTACACCAGGAAAGCCTGGCCATGCCTTATCCCATCCTGACCTCTGCTGCATGTGTACGACCCTTTCACTTGTCTGCAGAAAGAGTGAGACCCTGCAAGGGCACACAGGCGCAAATCCTGGCACACTCTCAGAGCCAACTATGTGATCCTAGATAATTTATTTAAGTGTGGATGTCCATCAGCACTCTCCTTGGCACAAAAATAAAAACACCACATCTTTATAAAAGGGTTATTATGAAAATTGAATGAGATGCTGCAAGAGTAGCTCAGCCAACCTCGAATACACGGTAGGCATCTTCAGTAACTACAATAGTCACCATCAGTAGGTGGTGTGACAATTTCCATTCTGGGATAGGATTCATCCCGGGATAGGAAATTTCTATGCACAGGGTCATGACCTCCTTGCTCAGCTACCATCTTGCCCTGCGGGAATGGTACAACCTGATCTTCCCACCGTCTCCTTTTCCCTCCCCCTTCCCTTACCCCTTCTTGCCCCTCTTGTACTGATTCTCTTCTCACACTGACATCTCTTCCAAGCTCTGGGAATACATTATTAGTGGCCACATATTTGTAAGACAGGGTCACATGGTCTCACTCTGCAATCCAAGCTGGTCCTGAACTTACTATATAGGTCAGGCTGGCCTCAAACTCACAGCAATCCTCCTGTCTCAGCCCCCCAAGTGCTGGGATTACCATGCTATTACTATTAGGTGGCGCTAGGGAATGAACTCAAGGCCTTGTGCTTGCTAGGCAAGATCTCTAATCTCTGAGCGATTCCTCCATCGTTGGAGAATGTATTTATTATAAATGTACTAAGATTGCATGATAAGACTTCAACATCTAGCAAAAGTTTCACCACTTGCCTATTAGGAGATGTAAATCTATACTATGTAAAACGCTTAATACATACTGGCTGTTGTCTTTGTTTTTTCCCTTGGTATTTTCAGAGAAAGGTCTGATACCCCAGAGTTTCAGATTCACAGACATTCTGCCCTGAGCTTTACAAATCATGCATGGCTATATGTTGCTTCCAGAAAACACTAGAGACTACTGGAATCACAAAAGAATGAGGCAGGATTATTCATTTTCTTAGAGCTCTTTCAAGACAACTAAAAATAATTCAGCTTACAAAAGTTCAAGGTTTCAACTTTTCAGAAGCTCAACTGCTACATAAATATGTCATGTATAAACAGAAATTTACAAATATAAATGCATTTTGGTAACTCAGAAAATTACCTCAGTCAAATCTGTCCACATAGAAAACCAGAAACTTTAGACAAAGAAAAAAAATAGAACAAATATATATCTTTGTGTCATTTATGTATGTGTGTGGTGGGCAGGTGCACTGAACCCAAGGCTTGCATACTGAGCTACATCCCCAACCTATTTTTTAGTTTTAATTTTAAGTCATTGTCTTGCTAAGTTACTAAGGTGCCCAGGGTGGGCTCAAACTTGCAATTCTCCTACCCTAGCCTCCCAGAGTGTTGGCCTTTCAGGCCTGCGCCACTGGGCCTGTGTGAATACACACCTATAATCCCAAGCCTCAGAGAGGCTCAGGGAAAGGGACTCCAAGTTCAAGTGTACCTGGGCAATTTAGAGAGATCCTGTCTCAAAAGAGAAAGAAAAGGGAGGAGGACTGAAGATATAGATTAGGGATAATGCCCTCCTGGGCTTGGTCCTTCATGACAATAACAAATTCTGCTACTGCAAGTGTATTTATTCTAAATGGAAAAAATTTTAGCATACATATTTATATGCAATTTGCCAGCTTGCTCAGAGCCAACCTAAGTTGCCTCTGAAATGAAGCATACGTTTGGGACAAAATTACCCAACTGGGGATTTTTCGAAGCCATTTGTTTGTTTACAGTGATGGCTTGGGTACCAACACTGCCTGATTTGTAAATACAAAGAAATTTAAAACTCTTGTCAAATATGAAAAACAACTTTAAATTCCAGTTCACCAACTTGATAATCTACTCTGGTGAATATAGTAGGATTATCATTTATCTGACAATAGCAAAGAAGTCCTGCTTGTGCTAGAAGCATATTGTTCTAAGAATATGAAATAATTTCCTTCTCAGACGTGGCCACTATAGTATCATACCTGACATTGTTATTTATCCAGCACACATACCTGGCCTCAGATAAGCAAGTGTAAGAGTCAGTTAACAGCAGACGCTGTAGCTCTGAAACCAAACGCTCCCTGGTGATGGGTAGGGTGGAGCAGAGATTGAAGATTTGGGTAATGGAGCTAACAACAAAAGAAAAACTGCAGGGAATCTATCTTTTACAGTATGATTTTTTCCCCTACACTTTACAAGACATCCTGTGCTGTGTAAGCCAGTATCTTCATCAATTGTAACAGAGAGCAGTTTGATTACTTGTATTTCCTTTGTAAATATACTTATGCCATTCATGTTCAGACACTAAGTATACATTTTCTACACTTCATCTCAATATTGTACTGATAATCTGCATGAATGTTACTTCTTTGGTTTTACTCTGCTCTTGCTCTGTTTTTTTCTCTTTAGATGGGATCTTGCGCTGCAGTCCAGGCTGAGTTATGCCCCTTAGCCCTCTTTACTCTATCCTTGATTCACTGCTAGCCAATTCATGTCACAGCCTTATTTTTAAATCTTACTGTAATTTTATTTATAATTTTCCAAATTCTATAACACATTAGAAGTATATGTCTTGTGGAATCAGTGACCATCTATACCAATTCTGGCCTCTTTTTCCTTCCTTCTTACCCTCGCCCTAGGCCTCCTTACCACCATTCTCAGAGATTCATCCCTTTCCTGGCTGTCCATCACCCTGTCTCCCAGGTCAGAGCCTTTTATGTCATTATTCTTGTGAATTTCATATGAAGGACACTCACCTATAGTCAGTTTTTTGTGTCTGGTCCATTTCACTTAACATTATTGGCTCAAGGTGGCCCCATTTTCATTCAAATTCACAGCCTTAATTATACTAACTACATATAAACCCAAACGAATGTGCTCCTGTTTGATTTATTTGAAGACTTAAGTTCAACTTACTTGTCTAAAAAATGTTTAAAGTAAGAGACCATCAGGTTTTTCTCTGCTCTGAAAATTAATACTCAAAGGTAAAAAAGAATCTTGTTTTCCAAGAATTTCCTTCCCACCCACGGCACCAGGAATGCTAAGTGTGTAGACCACTCTGAGACAATGAAAAAGAGACATGATTAGGGAGTATGAGCTGCTGTAAGAAGTTACAGTCTGCTAGTGAACGTAGCAAACATTTCTGCAGGGCACGGGTCTGAGACCGTGGGCCAGCATGCCTGGTTTCTGGGGAGGGCCTCTTCTGGGCTGCAGACAGCTGACTTACTTCCCTTGTCTCCTTGTATCCAGACATGGTGGGCATGAGCAAAAGAGCTCTTTGGGATCTGGGAGACAGTCTAGAACCAACCTACAGTGGGTCCCTTAGGAAGTCAGTAACCCCAGTTGTCCTTCAGCATCTCATTACCCCCAAGCGGCCCCAGCTCCTGATCCCATCTCATTAGGACTTGGAGTATCAATATATGTACTGCGTGGCAGACACAAACATTCTCCACAAACAGGAGATGCCTGACTTCTGTCTTTGCTGTCTATTTTGTTTCAGTGATAATTACTACATAAGTAAGAGGTTTCGCATATTTCAATCTCTTAACTTGGAAAAAGTAAAATAAATAAGTAAATAAATAAACCTCAAAACACTAATTCTTTGTAAATACCAAAGTAGAGCAATCCCAACTAACGATTAAACCAGTCCACCAGTCCAGATACACACAGGTAACAAAACTCCGGCTTGCCACTGTGTGCCACTCACCGAAATCCTAAGTCTGTAGGCATCAAAAGGTCTTCAGCCTAAACCCACACACACTCAGCCAGAGAGCAGTTTACACCAGATGGTGAAACACTGCAAATGATGACACATGATTCTCTGGAGTCAGGACAGGTTTTCTTTCCATTACGGAGTGTCCGAATGTCACCATATCCAGGGAAGAGACGTTCACCTGGGAAGGCCAGTGTAGTCTTATCGTCCCTGGAAGCCCACTATTTCCAGGGTCACGTGTTTTGTTTTCCATTGACACTTGGTTTCAGGAGAAATGTGCTTTCTTCTTGTAATTCTAGTCCACCTTTTCTTTTCCTAGCTAACCCAGCAAGCAAGGTAAAAATTTAAGCATAAACTAAGATGTTTTCTACAAAATAGGGCATGGTATCTATCAAATAGTTAGAAGTTATAACCATGTTCTAGCCTGCTAAGTGCCCTTGTCGTTTTTGAACTGTGCCAAGCTCCCATGTGCCTCAGGATCTTTGCACACCTGCCTGCCCTTCTGCAGGACTCTTCTTCCAGATCTTTTCACTGATCCTTTCTTCTTATCAATCACACCACCGCACGACCGTCACCTGCTTATGCAGGCTTTCATGACCACTTTCTGCCCCATTTCACTCCCTTCACAGGGTGGTAGCTACTTACAACTTAACTGTGTATGCTCTGTTTCCCTGCACGTCTGGGGCCTTATCTGTATTGTTCACACAATGCTCTCCACACCTACAACAGAGCCTGTCAGTAACAGTGCGTTTCATGAACCAGAGTAAATGACAGGTAATAAGGAATACAGAATTTTTATTTATTTTTAATTTGGGGGTAGTATTAGGGATTGAATCCCACTCCTTCACACTGAAACTATATCTTCAGCCTTCTTAAAAATTTTTTTCTTATTTTGAGACAGAGTGTCACTAAGTTGCTAAATTGCCCAGGATGGGCTCAAACTTGTGATCCTCCTACATCTGCCTCCCAGAGTGCTGGGATTACAGGCTTGCACCATCAGGCTCAGCTAAGGACATGTCACTTCAAATGAATTTTGTTTATAAGACTTTACCACTCTCTGCTGTAGAGAGGAACACCAGACACAGGCTAATTTCATGAAAATATATAAAACAAAGCCAAAAATAATAACCTTGGAAACATGATGAAAACAGCAATCTCGTGACAATCCTCTGAATTCAGAGTGCTGAACAGTGCAGGCGGCATCTATCTGTGTACCTGGCCCTAGATGTTATCAAACATTTGGAAGGTGATTTCTTTTAAACTGCGCAAAGCTGAAAAGGAATGCCAACAGGCTGGAGCGTCGAACAGGGTATAAAAAGATCTCCAAAGGACGGAAAGACAGGCTAAATCAAACAAGGATATTTAATAAGGCTCATCCTAAAGCCCCATATGCATTTTAAAACCTCCAGACTAGAAAAGAAGCTCAGAATGCCTGGTGTTAGCAGTGGCAGCACCTATAATACTGGCCCAGTGTTTTTTATCACTGAGAACTTCCTAAGGGCCAAACACATGGCCCGGCTGCCAAAGAACCACTACAAGAATGTGAAATATGCTCAGTGAGGATGAACCAGGGTTATAAAGGTCCTAAACACAACATGTTTCATCTGGTAGCTGGTTCTGAGTACTTCCTCATGTGCCAGGCTCACACGCAGGCAGGAGATACAGGAATAGGAGACCAAAGGGCCAGGGTGGGAGAGAGAGTAGCGCAATGACCTTAAGGGGCCGGGAGGACAAAGGAGAACCAACAAAGTTACAGGAGCAGACACATTCAACTCACACAGAGAGACTGGGAAGTTCTCCAGAAAAGACAACTCCTGGACACAGACGTCTCCTTAAGACGGTGTGAGCAAAAGTGAGTAACATCAAATGCTTAGCCCAGGACTGAGGACACAGCAAGCTACTGGGATGCTGGTCTGTAATAGTACCATTATTACAACCAACAGGACTGCTGCTGTCTGGATTATTACTAAGAATGAATTCTTTGCTGGATGTGGTGGCACCCAACTGTAATTTAAACATTCAGGAGGCTGAGGCAGGGGAGTGCTTCGAATCTGTGATCAGCCACGTTATATAGTGAATTTAAGACCATCCTAGACCACAGAGCAAGACCCTGTCTCAAAACAAAAAGAAAGGAGAGGAGAGAATGGATTCTTCCCAACAGCTCTTTCTTAGAGTAGAATTCCTTAGTAATAATAGAAATACAAAAGTCACAGGTAGATTATGGTAATAATTGTTGTAGACAAAATTCATCAATGAACGCTAAAGTTAGGGCACAAAACGGTGAGAAACAAGAGATGTGGGTTGTCTCTAGATCTTCCTACAGAAGATAACTTATTACAAGAGATAAAGAGTAATGTTACAGCGCACTGGCTGCCACGATGCCTAACCAAGAGCAATCACAACCCCCAGCGGAAAAGACAGCAATGTTATGCACATCTCAGCATGGTGACGTAGCAGGAGCATGCCACTTCTGTGGTATTTCACCAACAGTGCATAATCCTAGTCCAAGCATAAAGAAAAAAATACAGAAAATTGTACCTAAAGAGCAGTTGGTCAGTATGCTCCCTACATATCCATGTCATGAGAGAGAAAGAAAAACTAAGGGCCCACTACAGTTCGGAGACCACCCAGTGCGAAGTGGGGACCTGAACAGCACTCCGCAACAGAAAAAGGATGCTAGCGGGGGAAACTGACACATTGGGGGCAGGCCTCAAGGCTGGTTAACAGTGTTACCCAGATGTTAATTTCCTGGTTTCAAACACTGTCCTACGCTAACCTTAGGAGTAGCTGGACGGCAGGTATTTGAGAACTCGATGTGTTATTTTCATGGTTTCTTCCTTACGTCTAAGAATGTTTCGAAATAAAACATTAGAATAAAGGACCTGGGCTGGGAACCAGAGCCTCCAACTGCAGATGGAGGGAGTGAGGAAAGGCCGACTCCTTCTCAACGGTGGTTAGTGGGATTCTCAGCCAAACTGGGTCAGGAAGAGCACACCATGGATGACACAGTGTACAGACCTTGGGTTAAAATGGGTTATAAACTCCCCAAACTAGCCCTGCCACGGAAGAGAATGTGATGGGTACTGCTCTGAACTGAAGTACACTGCTGGTTCCCAGGACAAGAGCCGAGCTTTTTCTTGCTGACTCAGCCCCAGGACCAAGGCAGCCGGCCAACCACTGCTCTGTAATGTGGGGGCTCCTGGGCAGTACGTGGCCTTCTCCTGCAATGCTTCTGAAGTCCTCACATCACTTTTTTAAAAACAAACATTTCAAAAATATAGTCACAGATTTACAGAAAAGTTGTGAGGCTACCTACCTCCAGGAGTTAAAATGTACCCCACATCCAGTTTCCTCTATTATTTCTATCACACATTAGTATACATTTGTCATGTTGTTCTTTAATATAAATCAATAACAAATCCATACTGTTTTCTAGATACCTGAGTGCTCTTTTCCTCTTCAGTGATCCCACTCAAGATGACACAAGCATCACGAGTCCCATCTCCTTAGCTACTCCTGGTTTGGACACTGCCTCCTTTTGCCTACTTTTTGATGACCTTAGCATTTTTGAAGAACAATGACCAAGCACTCTGTACTTGGGATCTGCCTCATGTTTTTCTCATGATTAGCCTGAAATTAACAAGTACTTAAAGGTTTCATAATCTGTGTTACTTCACCATTAGTTTATTTTGTTGTGCAAATGTTTTAGTTTTGGTCACTGAAAGCTATTTCTGTTAGATTCTCTGTTCCTTTGAGAAGCCTCCATCACTGTGTAGTTTTGAAGCAGTTCTTTACTCTCCAGCACTGCAAGACACTCCAGGTTCGTCTTGTATGTTCTGTGCCCTGACCACAGCCATTCTCCCATGATTCTCTTTAATTTTTCAGAGACAACTAAGATATGGGAGCAAGGCACATCTGTGCTGCGAGAGCACCAGTGCATAGTCCCTTTCAGTGTGTGTGCACTAACTCGGAATGCACAGCCACCTGTAGCTCTGTATGTATCCATCTGCACCCATCAATCTAAACATGGCCTCATCCCAATGGCTCTACTAATCCATTACCCCATGATCATTCCTTCCTTACTTATCCTATATCCTACCAATCCTAAGACAGAAACCTGGCTCCCACCACCCTCAACCCACCTGCCTAACTATTCACATCCAGTGTACGCATACAGTGGTTTCACAATCACAAGCCATACTCTCATAGGAAACATTATATCAGCTAGAAAGTACAGCGTGTACACACAGTTCCTTCTGCCATTAGTTTTCCATTCAAATCCCTTCCTAAGAAGTCTCTCTCCCTGCTATTCCCTCATCTGTCATTAGCCAACAAACTAAATAAACATTACAAAGGAAATGGACTACGCACTAGTCACTAAGGCCAGAAGCATCCCACAACACCAACCTACAGGGATGCCTCAAATGCCACGCTAGGCCATGAGGCTGTCTTACATCATAAATCTATGATATTGCAGTTAAAGTTTTGATTACACAATGCTTAAATGAAAGAGAATTAGCAATAAAAAAATAACCTTAACAATTTGAGAAGGAGGTTAAAACAAAGATAGTGAGATTGGCAGTGATCAAGTTAAGTAGTTTGATATTTAAAAACTCAGGAGTACAGCTCAGGGTAAGAGAATGGACTTAAAATCTGTTGTTAGGTCTAAGAAATATTTCAGTATTTTTACAGATTTGGCGTCTGATATGAGGCAAAGATGAAACACGATCAACAAAATACATTACTCAAGGATAACGACCCAAGACAGAGAGAAAGGGTTCTGTATGTAGTCCTGGCACGAACTAGGTCGTGTCTGTCACCGCAGGTTTATTTCCATTCTGGGAATCTACGTCCCAAGGTGCACAATTAGATGAGTCAGAGTTGTGAGGGGGCTAAAAAAACTAATCCAATGTCTATTTACTGGCTAGTACCTCCTACACAGGTATCATAAAGTGTGCTAGTATTCAGGAGTGATAGCAACAATTAAAACAGCAAGCTTATCATATCGAAGCACTTAATACATATTAATTAGTTTAATCAAAGAGAGAGATAGCTTTGTAAGACTCTTCCAGATAGCTGAGCTTGCCAGATTTATGCCCATGCGAACCATGGCTATAATCAACATGGGCTGAATCTGATCACTTATTCATCCACATTTTACACTTTCTAAATTTTCTCCATTTAAAAAATATTTAAATTTACAAAAGCACCAAATTTGTACATATCCGTCATGATCTGGCATCACTTTTTACTTTTAAAAGTATCTTTTCTTATTATAAACTGAATAACACTCAACACAGACAACTTGGAGAAGTAGAAGTAAAAGAAAAACACGACTTTTTGAGTACGTTAACAATGAGTGTTTTTCCCAGCTCTTTGCTGTGAATTAATTATGGATTTTCATTTTACAGTACAAGTTATAGTACGTGTACACTAATGCGTGGGAAACTGGGTGGCGAATTTAAAAGGATTCTTTGCCTATCCTGCCTCCAGTCTGCAGTGTGAGAGAGGTTCTGGGGAGACACAGCGGGGCACTTCCCTACAAAGGGTCCAGGGCCTGCAGGGAGCCTGGGCAGGACAAGCCTCTTCCATCTTCTTAAACAGAGCTGCAGATAGTAAACACCAGCAACAGCAAAGTAAGGCTTTTCCGATGGGTCTAGAAAAGCAATTCTCAGTGTACAGAAATTAGAAACATACTATACTTCTCTGGTGCTTTCCTAATACCCTGACTTGCTAATATTCTCCTAGCGATTAGATACTCTGGCACTATCCTCACTCAGACAGACTGATGCCATTATGAAATTAGTGTATTCTCACCCTGTCAGAAGACAGTCGAGGCAGAAGTAAGGGAAGCAGGGATGGGGGTACAGGTCAGTGGTAAGTGCTTTTGCCTTGCACGTTTCAGGCCTCAGGTTACGTCCCAGCACCACCACTACCACCACTGAAAAGATCAAATAAAAAAGGGAAGGCAGGAAGAAGTCAGCAGGCTGCCCAGGTTGGGTTACAATTTGGCAATCCTCCTGCCTCAGCCTCCCAAAGTGCTGGGATTATAGGTCTGAGTCACCAGGTCCAACTATCTGAAAGTAAAGGTCATTCAGGTTATGAGAGAAAAGCTGGGACTTAAAAGACATTAAACAGACTGCTGAAGGTCATCCTGCTTAAAGTGCTGGGACTTGAACTTTGTCAAATTCCAAGACTCTTATCTCCTTTCTGGCCTTCCCAGTGTCAAGGCCTGAAAACCAGAAGCAGCCAGCTCTTCATCACAAATCCTTACCTAAACAAACACGTTCCTCTGGACACCCAATATGGACTCCTGGCTTCAGGAAGGTGTAACTTCACACTCACCATTTCTGAACCTTAGATGTGAATATGCATGGCACTCACAAGCTCTGAAGCACTGAACAGATGTTAAGTATTATTTTTATTATTAAGTGGGTGGCTTTCGTTTCAGTGACTAATGTCAAGAAATAGAAAAGGCCCCGTCGCAGAGCCTACCTCGGCTCCAGCTCACCCTAAAGATGAACTTACACAGGCCTACCATGACACCATTTTCCTTGATACCAAGACACGCAGAACAAAGACTGTGAGTTCATGCATTTAGGGTTCCTACAGAAAGGACCAATCTTAGGTAGGACAGATGTTATTCAAACACGTGCCCTACAGCTGTGAGGAAGCGGTGAGGAACCGCAGTGAGAAAGAAAAGCAAGTTTAACACGAAACACACTCTCAACTAGCTAGTTTGTTTTCCTATGAACTTTACCTACAAAATATCAGCACTAATGAATAAGTAAGAAATGGATCAAAGCGCTCACCCTCTGCTGGGACCGGGTAGCCTCCCTGAGCCGGACGCTGGCAGGGGGCAGCTATCTGGGCTTTCCAAGAAGCACCCAGCTTCTCTTAGTCCGCGTCTCCACTGACACTCACAGATAGCTAAACAGGGTCGGAAGGATTATTTTACAAAGGCGGCAACTGAGGTCTCGAGAGAGGAGCACTTGGGAGTTGTGCATTTTCTGCCCAATCACCAGCGTTCCAGTCACACCACTTGTGCTACACGGGAGATCCATCAGCCTCTTCAGCTCTGCCACTCTAGTGCTCCACCCAGCCGAGGCCCCACGATTAGTCATGTTAACAGCAGCCTAGACCAGCTCTTCCAGGGAGCCTCTCCAGCAGGGACTTCGCCGAGGCCATCCTGCACCGCCTCCTCTCACCAGCTCACAGGGAACCTGCACCTTCAAAAGAGCCCACTGGGCTTCCCCTCGGCCTTTCATCTTGCTTGTGACTCCCCCAGATTCTAAAAAATAAAACACTATTTCCCATCAGCCGACCACACTGCCATCAAAGCAGCAGGAAGTCCCCTCCGGCGTGGCCCTTTCCTACTGCTTGGTGTGTGCTACATGCCTATAATCCCATCACATCCATTACCCACCACACCCCTTTTCCACACCTGTCCCAAAGCTCACCACCAACAGAACCCTGAGCTGTTTCCTGGGCTTCTCGAGTGTCTCTCGCCCTTCCTAATGCTCGGCACGCCTCCTCCTCTCCTGTGACTGCCACCTACTTTTCCAGGCCTGGCTCACAAGCCATTCGTCCTAAAAGAATCACTATTACAGATCATGTCAATTTCCATCCTGCAACAAATACCTTATCTGTCTGTTAAGTCAACCAACATTTATGAACCGTGCGGGACCCCGTACTCCACTGGGGAAACAAAGACACTCAGATTTAAAATGGCAGTCATTGAGTACTGAAAATTTTCCACAGCAGTACGTGATTCCGACGCTACTGCAGCTCCTGCTTTCCTCTCAAGCAGACTAGAAACTTGCTGAGGGCAAAGAACGAGCCCTGGTGTCAGTCCCCCAGGCCTTAGCATCCACACTCGCAGAACTTCCAGAACATGTATCTTAGTTACAGAGTACACAAAAAGGGATTGTCCTTTACCTTACCCTTGAGTGGGGTCAAATAAATTTTTAAAAATTCCCAACAGTGGGACTGGAGGAAAGGCATAGCGGGTAAAGGGCTTGTCGAACAAGCACAAGGCCCTGAATTAAATTCCCCAGTACCACATAAGCTGGGCATGGTGGTGCACACCTGTAATCCCAGCACTCACTGGGGAGGCTGAGGCAGACCGTGATTTCAAGGCCAGCCTGGACTACATAGTGAGTTCAGGATCAGTCTAGGCTGCACAGCGAGATCCTGTCTCAAAAAAATTTTTAACAGTCCAGTGAATGGCACAAAACAATCACAGAATAAATCTGATCAATTAATAAATGAATGAACAAAATAAAGCAAGCATGACGGCACAGATACACGTGGCTTGTTCACAGGGACATAAGAAGCATGCCAAACAGCCACAGCCACTGTTCTTCAGGAACCTGTCTACCCTCTGGGCCCAGAGTATATCCAAAAGCAGCACTGTGGGCCACAAAAAGGAGGTGCCGAGCCCTCTTTTCACTCCCGGGCAGCTGCTCTGCTGGGCAGCGGCTCCGGTCTCCCATCCTCTCCGGACACTCTGCTCCACCACCAAGGCCAAGGACATGGCTTCCAGATGGAGACTCATGAGTAGCTAGTCCAGAAGCTTCAAGTTAGCCGAGCAAACTCCATCTCTTAGCTCATGGCCAGAACGTCCTCAGGGAGGCCTTGCTGCTCCAGGCCGGGGGTTACCAGGCCAATGACCACTTCATTCAGCTATCAACTTGGAGATGACAAGCAGAAGCTAAAAACAAGGCTCGGTGAAACAGTTCAAGGTTAACAGGCTGGAAACCACCAAGACTCCACGCTGGAAAGCAAGGCTGCTGGCTCTGGGTAACCAACACATGCTGGTCAGCACTTGTAGCTTCTTACATGTCCCAGCCCAAAACTGTCCTAGTGCCTGTGGCCTGGCAACACAACTCAGCACTGAGTGTGCCAGCACTCATGGTGGCTTCAAATCCTTTCTTGAACGTGAAATACAAACATAATTTTGTGAATATAAACAAATTTTATTTCCCAGATGAGAAGAAGAAACAGCAGAGAACAACTGGTGGTCTGGGGCCTAAATACAACTTACCTTTGTATAAAAAAATAAATAAATAAAGGCAGCCTGTATAAACTGGAACACTGTTCTGACTAGCCTGGCTCCATGAACATCTGACCTTGAAAACTCAGTCACGGGGTCACATTAAGCTAAATCTAAGCATCATCTCTGACTTCATTCTTTCCGTTATTCCTAGTTCTAACTACTTGGTCCGTTATTCCTAGTTCTAACTACTCGGAAGGTTCAACTCATCTTTTAAACATTTTTGAAACTTTCAATTTTCTGAAGCAGTCCCCCTGGTATTTAATGATCTGCTAATCCTGTCCCCTGCCCCAACCCATGTGCCACAGGTGTGTTCTCCAGCTTGGCACTACTGGAAGGCGGTAGACATTTGAAAAGGTAGGGTCTGTAGGAGGTTCACAGGTTACGAGTGTGTGCTTTTAAGGGGATACTGAGACCCTAGTCCCTCCTCTCCCGCTTTCTCTTGTTCCCAAATATGAGGTGAATGAAGAAGCTCTTCTGCAACTGTGCCTGCTGTGATGTACAAAACAAAACAACAGGACCAATCAGTCATGGGCTAAAATCTCTGCAACAGTGAGCCAAAATAAACCTTTCTTCTTAATGTTCATTACCTCAGGTATTTTGTTACAGAAACAGAATGCTAACAGACTCACCTAACAAACTAGTTCTTATTCAATCCAAATCTCTGCCTGTTTTGCACCTGTACCCAGGCTACTGAAAAACAAAATAGTGGAAAATTATGCTGTTACCTTTATGACAACTCATCCCACGTGGGTAGTTAGTTACCCCAGTAATCCTAGTATATTTCCTACCTCATCACTCTTTCCCTTCTCTAAATGATTATTTCATATTTTTCCTCTCCTTAGAAATCTCCTCCCCATCCTCAGCCCCCCAAAAATCTGCTATTTTTTGACAAAATGCAACAAAGGGGGAGAATTTCCATTTTCCACTCGTACAGTATTTTCGCATCTACTCCTACACCCTTTTCTTCTATTTTGGTGAGTGAATTATCTGCTCCGTCTAAAGCAGTACTTGTGTCTCCATATGCCCAACCTCTGTGCTGTCCACACCACCATTTCTCCAGCACCTGTCTCTCTGCCCTTTTACATCACCCATCTTCCCCACTTCTCCACTCTACGGGAGCATTTCTATCAGTACACGACATACTATCATATCCGCATCTGTAAATAGCTCCTCCCGCACGTCACAACCTCCCCCAGGTTCTAATTTACTCCTCTGTTCTTTACAGGAAAATTCCTCAAGAGATAGCTGCATGCAATCGTTTTCTCAAGAGAACTCAACTAACCAGGCTTCCAACCCTTCCACTCAACCAAGTATACCCTACTCCAGCCACCTAGACATCCTGTGGATCCTCCAACAAACCACCACCCTGTCTCAGAGCCCGCCCAAGGTCAGCTGCTCTGACCACTCTTCCCCAGGAGACACGCACAGGTCAGGCCACTGCTCTCTGCCCTCTCACACGTACATCTAGGCACTGCCCAGCCTCCAGCCTGGGTTTTATTTTTCTTCACAGCACAAACTACCACAGGAAACAAGTTTATCTGATTGCTATCCAACTTTCCCTCCCTTCACTGGCTTTCTAATTATTAAAGTTTTCAATGTTATAATGTACATAAAAGGTTTTTAGCTCATGTGAATTATAATTTTTTTTCTTTTGGAACTGGGGATTGAATGCAGGGCCGTCACGCTGCATTATTATCTCCAGCACATTCTTAATTTTTTATTTTGAGATGGCTGTCTAAGACCACAGAACACTTCCTGGATTGTCCAAAGGCTGATTTGCACTTGCTAGTGGTCTCTTTTCTGTAGGGGACAAGCCTGAAGCTGAGAAAATGATGGTACTCCAATGAGCTGAACACAACCATCCACACATGCTCACGTGATGAGTGACACATAAAGTGTCACCACAGCACAAACAAGTCTGCACTGGGTCTACAACTCTGATCAGATGTTTGTCAACTATGTTTTATTTCATAATCATCTAATGTTAAAACAATTTGGTGCACAAAGGTCCACCACACGTTTATAGTATATACACACATATTTTCAAAGTACTCAGTCTATAGTCAGTATACTATATTCCGGCTGTGTCTGGAAGAAATAAAACAAGTATATTTTTTTAAAAAAAGAAAATCTATCAAATGGTTCTGCTATTCCATTAGAAGGAGAGGAACAGTCGTTCTGGAAACCTCGCCTAAGGAAATGCACCCGAGCCTAGGAAATGCAACAGATCATGGCATTCTTGTACAACACTGATTCTTCCAACTACAGTAAAATGATAATGTCCACTAGACAAGAGTATTATATAGTCATATAGCAGTACAGCTATATATCAGTATTAAAATATGCAGTAATTTAAATATTCTGCATACAACAACACAAACCACATTTTTAGAAACAGAAAAGAATGAAGATATTAATAGCGACTGGGTAAATGTTATTTTCTGTTACTTTCTAAAATTTATCATATTGCCTTCATAATTTAAATGTGTGGTTAAAATTTAAATTAAGAAAATATGGGCAATTTCAGCACACATATTAACACAAAGGCTCAACTGCACATTCTGATTTTGTTAACTACTGGGTCTTAAAATTTGAGTCGCTTGGGGCTGGAGGAATGGCATAGCAGTTAAAACGCTTGCCTATCAAGCAAAGGCCCTGGGTTTGATTCCCCAGAACCACATAAGAGGGTCATGGTGGCACATGCCTGTAATCCAAGCCCTTGGTAGGAGGATTGCAACGAGTCTTAGGCTGGCTTGGGCTCCACAGTCAGTTTAGGATTGGCCTGGGCTACACAGCAAGACCGTGGCTCAATAAAAGAAAAATCGGAGTCTGTCTCCTGCTTCTAGTTCCCCTCATTCTCAACCTCTCAAGTTTACTGTCTAAGGTAATGCTCTCCAGCTGATGTCTACAGCCGTAACACCCAGAACACTCCTGATCTCGTCTACCTGATGACTGCATTTTAAGGTCTGTTTAGATTTCTATAAAAACCTTACGGTTTAACTACACAGAGGAAAGGTTAATAGACATCCTACAATGTGTCTTCCGCTTTCAACAGGCTGTGATACTTAGCAAACACTCAACAACGTTTTGTGTATAAACAGTCTAAACGCTACCTATCTCACTGTCCATGGTATTTTCCCTACAAAGGAAGGAGACGTCCATTTCACAAATGCAGAGACAGAGTAAATATTTTACTGTCTTACTGAAAATTTTGCAGGGCAGCTACGACACTGTATGCATTAAAAACTAAAAAGCCAACAAGTACGCAATCATTTACTCAACATATACTTAGATGTCACAAATGTAAGGTACCCAGTGTACATAAATACATAATTCTCATCCTTGTGGAGCTTGTGGTCTAGGAGAAATAAAATAAAGCACATCTGTGTGTAACACCAGTGAATACATACATGTGTGACAGGAGTGTGTGATGCATCGATTACTCAATAAAAGCTGAAGAGCAAAATGTCGTGACATAAACAGCGGTAACAGAAGGAGAAATCGGTGTAGACCAGGACATGTAGGGTTAGAAATGCGCTAAAAATGAGCCAGAAGGTGAAGGGACCAACAGGCAGGCGCTGCCCTTTGCTCTGCAGGGACTGGAGTGCCACCGATTCTCTCTGGACATGGCAAAACATAAAGCATGTCACACTCAAAACACTAACCTGGCCTACGCTCAGGATAGTGGTCAGGGACTACTGGACTCACCCACCCAAGAAATAATGGGATGAACCTAGAAGGCTGAAAGGGATTAGAAAGGATCTAGATAAACTTCAACAGCAACAAGATTCATATTGTAGGAACTATACCAATGTCTGAGGGCACACAGCAAGCTAGTTAAGAGCTGCTACTTTCCAACTTAAATCCAACCAGTATTTCATTTACTAAGTCTTTCCTATACACACGTAAGACACCACGCCTAGAATTTTCAGATTCCTTGGATGCTACAAATCATGTCTCGACAGGGAATCACCAAGGAAATCGTGACCCTGTACCCTCTCTCCTGCCCCGCAATCAATCAATAAAACCTTTAACTACTGTTCTAGTGTTCTTCCTAGTTTGTAACACATGCTCAGCAAGACTTAATTATACTATAATAAAGCTCAAGATCTAAAACTCACCACTCCAATGACAAAATATTTTTGCATTACACACCTTGTCTCTGACCAACTTAGAAAGTGGGAAGCCAACTTTTTAGTTGACATTAGATATCTGATCCAACCTGCCTTCCCTGTACCACAAACCCTACAGTCAGACACACTAGACTATTGACCGTTTCCTTCCTCACACATCCTAACCAAACATCACCCGTGTCCCTAGCCTATTTCATCATCTACAAAATGCAGAGAACAGTCCCCAAACTCCTTCAAGTCACATAAAGCCACGTAAAAAAGTCTTACACATAGTAAATACGCAACAAATGTTAATTATTATTTTTCTTGTCCCTTCCAACCTTACCTGTCCATAAAAGTTCAATTCAAATGCTTCAGGAAAATTTAAATGACTCCCACACCACTGGTTTCACAACTGTGCACATATCTATTTCTCCTATTAGAATGCAAAAGCAGCACCTCCTTTATACTTTATCCCCACAAGGTTAGCGCACTGATGGGGTACGGGAAGGCCCCAAGCAAGAAGCAGCTGAAAACGGTCAAGTATATTGTAATCAGAAATCATTATTCACTTTCAAAACAAATTTAATGAGCATACATTCACATCATTAGAACCATGACAGACACATACTGCAGCTGATAGGCTAGTCCCAATCACCCAGTATTCTGAAAAAAAGTTCTTGTACACTACACCAATAAGAAGATAACACCACAAATTCAATAGTACAACATTGACCATCATTACACTTTCAAAGTGTACAATAGCATCATGCAGTAGATGATTCTTAACAGCACCCTAATAGTCACCTGACAGAGCACCTCCCAGGCCTTGCCACAGCAGGACAAAGGCCAGCTCTAATTCGTAACAAATGCTTCCTTACATTTGGCTTAAGTCAGTCTTCTTGTAAATTCTACTGATTCAGTCTAGCTCTGCAATTTATATTAATAAGGTTAATTCCCCCAGGAAATTGATAATTGGAACCATAGCCTTCTGACCTGCAAACTGCACCCGCCTGTCTATGGTTCAAACAGAAAAAGAAAAATATGGCAGGAGGAATGCTTTTACTGCTACCTTCTTTCCGCTAACATGACGCAATGGGTGGCAATGGCTATCGATAAGCAGGCTAGCTGGGAATGCAGCTGGGAGATACAGAGGGTAGTGCTGGGATGCACCTGGAAAACAGAGCCTACAGCTAGACAGCTGGGCTCAGGAGGACCCAATCCCGCATCCCTCACAGCCACATTACATCAGACTCCCATAGCCTTCTGCCTTATGATGACCCAGGTTTCAGGCTTCTCATGGTTTCAAGCCAGAAAATCTGCTTTATGAGCCCATAACAAGTCTTCAGCAGGTTCTGTGCATCTTACATACATTCTAGAATGAGAAAACAGGAAACAAATATAATACCATGGCGTAAAAGATGGGGAAACTTGCATAATTAAACAGCCCTCACCACCTAAAAAGGCTTTCTTTGTAACATTATGTACTTATCAAAGAGTGTTACAAGTCAAAAAGACACCTTTAAAAGAGACTGATGGGCACATACTACCTGCTGGACACTGTTGGTCCAACATTGGATGACAGAGCTAAGGTAAAAAAGTATTGTTACATCATTGCTTTTACAGAAAAGCCAAAAGTGGCTTTGGGGAAGCTTTAAGTGCTATTGCTTACCCACAGCAAGTATAGAACACGGGGTTATCTATAGGGAATACTGAAGATAAGAAAGAAATAATTATTCAATTTTTAAAAATAGCTCTTCCACTTCTACCACTTGTCATTTACAATAGCAATCGCATGTGACCTACCCCAGCTATGTTCCACTGGCCCAACTCACGCTCCTATAAAAGGAAGCTGGGAACATGTCATATTGGGATACTTTGACACATCTCAAAATAAAAGAGACACATGCTTCCTTTCAAATATTACAAGGATTTCTCTCAGCAACAAGCACTCACATTAAGAAATGTTTTGCTTCTAATTAAACTAGTTTATTTTCAAGAGTTTCTGCAGAATAATATGGCCATCTATTAATGTGTAGCTAAGGTAACTATAAGTAAAACCAGACAATACAATGCCTTTCTCACATGGGAAGACCCAACCTGCTTAATTGTAATGAACCTACACGGAAGGACACCAAGCACAGCTGGTCTCCAAATTGGAAACAGACTATATCAGCCTGGGAAGCATGCAAATCACCATGGAATTCAAGATCCTCTTTCCTTAACACAAGACAAAAGGAAGCAGGACAAATACAGAAGGATTATTATTCTAGACTAGGCTACAAAAGAACTGTGGAGTAGATAAAGCAGTAAGCATTTACAAAACTTCTACCGTATATACAAGGCACTTTTAATGCAATTACACACACAAATCTCATCACAATCTTAGTATGAGGCAGAGAATTTGATATTTAACCAGTATTAAAAGCTGGGAAGTAGCTAGGTCTGAAGTACAGGCCTGTTAATTGCAGCAGTCTGGGAGGATGAGGTAGGAGGACCAAAAGCTCAAGCCCAGGTTAGAGATGTAGCGCCATGTGGAGGCCTTGGGTTCCACCCCTAGTGTTACTAGGGTGAGAAATCTAGGGCACGGCAGAGTTGGATTGTAGCACAGTAACTCTTAATAACCACAAATGAAAAACATGCTAAATTGCTGCAAATCTCTCCTGGAAAGCATCCCTTCCAGATGTTCCTTTCCTTCATCTCCTTCTACCCAGAGGCCCAAAGTAGACCTTTCTGAGAATCTGACACTTTAAAGCCAACCCTCATCTGCTAGGCTTTGTTGTTTTGTAATACTGGGGATCAAACCCGCAACACGCTATACAAGCATTCTACCACTGAGCTAGCTACACGCAGTCCCAGCCCCTAGCCAACCCTAATCTAAAAGCTGCTTTCTAGACTTGTTATTCAACACAGAAGCTGCTAGTCAAACATGCCTACATAAATTTAACGTTCAATGCTGAGAATTAAAACTAATTAATATGACAATTACCATGAGTCATAGTATCTACACATGAAGTACTCAACACTCAAACTTCAAGTGCGAGTGGCTGTAACCACACTGGACAGGACAAACAGAAACAGTTCCCTCTGTAGTTCATTTGCCTGATAGAATTTTTCTGTAAAGTGTCAAACGGTGAGTATTTTATTTTTTTGCAGGTAGCATGATCTTGGAAGTAACTACTCTCAACTACTGCAGTACACAACATCTACGGGCAATAACGGAATGTAACTATGTTCCCTCTGCCCTGTGGGCCAGGTATTTGCTCTCCTACTCCACTCTTAACCGGCAGAGAAAAGAACTGCAATAAAATTATATAACCTCTCTGAAATTCAAAGACATACATGTGTCTCACATAACTGTCCCATTTCTTCTCTTTCTTTCCATAAGGCCAGGTGTACATCCTTTAATCTAGTAGTTTTGAGAGGATACTGGGGGTTGAACCCAGAGCCTTGTACTAGGAAAGGACTCTGCCACAGAATTACATCCCCACCTGTAACCCAATAGTTCTTATGAACCATAAAATACAAATTTTGGGTACTCATCTGCAGTGACCAATTAATGAGCCTGGGGTGGAGTCCAAAAATATGCAACGTTAAGTGAGCACCACGGAGTTTTAATACTGGACGTCTGTGAACCACAGAATGAAAACCACCACTTGCCTTTCACTTACTAGATGGGAGAAGGGATGGAGGGTGGGAGGTAAATCCCCCTCTGTAACAGGAATCTCGGGCCAGAGAGGATGCTGTTCCTTGGCCTCAGTAGCCCCAGGGAGGTCCAGAGGTGCAGGTGGCACTTCAAAAGGGAGACAGACAGGAAGGAGCTCCGGGTGGAAGGAAGGAGGGAGGCCTGGCATGGGAGAGGGGAGTCTGGTGGAAGTCTCCGAGGGCTCACCTTCTCAGCCCCCACCTCGTGCTGGTCTATCCTATGTGGTGTTCCAGGAACCCAGAAGCAATGACAAGCATCTTTAGGAGTCTATCTCTCTTCAAATTATTTTTTCCCTTTACAAATGGATTCGTAATTAGCTGTGAGCATAGTCAAGTTCTCAAGATCTTAGCGCTTCAGTTCCCTCACAAAACGAAAACGCACACAAAGGGTTCTCATGAAAATCAAGTGAGTATCTGCAAAGCCCTTAACACAGTACTTGGCAAAGAGCGCCCTAGATGTGTTTGTTAAATAAATAAAATCATCACTTTAATATTTAATAAGCACCTTCTATAAAATGATGGAAGGTGAGAAGATTAAAGACATGAAGAAAATCTCCAAGGAGACGGAAGTGGAAACGCTGACGTATATGAAGAGCCGTCGGCTTCTCCGATGCCCCGTTTCCTTATCCTGATTTTCCTTACTAATATCTATCGCTGGGCATCCAACAAACATGTGCTTTTAGGCTCCTCTGCTAAAATAGGACTCCATGAGGAAAGAGACTGTGTCAGTTCCCTGCGACGTCACCCGCGTCCAGCACAGCGTGGCAGCACAGTGCTGGGTGTTCACCCCACGTGCAGGGACTGCTTGGGAATCAACCAGTGAGTGGACAAGGAGCTTCTGAACGGGCCGCTGCTCAGGCACAGGCACATTCCACAGGCCGGGCAGTCAAATCCTTCAGAGCTTCTCAGTTTCTAACCACATGCACACTTAAAATTGTGTAATCTGCTAAACTTTTTCTGTGTTAAAAAAAAAGGAATTTCTGCTTTTGAAAAAGGCATTTTTGTATTTTGAATCAAGTCCTAAAGATTTTTACCTGGCTACCGGACCACTGTAAAACAGCACTGCTTACAGTTCACTACTTATTTGTTGTTCTAGCCCCATCACGCTCTTTTCTTTCCCTAAGAGGCAAGGAAGGGGCAAATACCTCCCCTACTTAATAATGCGGAAACAGCAAGAGAGGCTGCTTCGTCCATGCACAACCTGGTTGGCCACACAACCAGAACCAGGTACCTTTCCCCCCGAATGACTCAAAGCCCACGTATGAGCTATTCCCACCATGGGAGCTATTGAAGGATGCTCACAGCAAAGCCTCAGTAGAACTAAGAATCCACGTTAGTCACGAATAAGCACTGTCACTCACCACGCAGCCAGCCTTTCCTCTAACAACTTTTTAACATCCCTGGATTACTGCTGAAGGCATTACTTTACTTTCATCTGTAAATAGCAATTACACTCTTTAAATGCTGCCTTTTGGCTACCAATCAAACAATTACAATCCATGTTATTGCACACTTCATCTCTGTTGGCAGAGACTAGCACCTTTGTCAACACACCAAGTGGAGAGGACGGCAGGATCCGAGGACACACGGCAGCATGTGGCCCCAGTCCTTATGGAGCCTGGGTTTTTGTTTTTATTAAAAGAATATAGTCACTGAATTAATGAGCAGTACTCCTCATTACTCCTGATACGAGCTGCACCATGTCCTGCACCCTTCTCTCCGCCTTTGTCTCCCTCTCTCTCTCTCCACACACACAAACACACACATTCACTTCCTTATTTCTAGTGGAACAGAGAAAAACACATTTTTTCCTTAGGGACCACGCAGTTCAACTTCATCTTGTTATAAATAAAAAACGGAGGCTCAAAGAAGTTAAAAGATCTGTCCAAAGCCTCACGGCTAGTTTCTGGCAGTAGCAGACCTACAGCCCGGGTCTTTTGTCTCTCAATCCTGGGATCCACATTTATATGCTTTGATAATCCACATAAGCTGGAACTTCTTCCTCCTATTTTTTCCCCTTTAATGATGTTTTAGGCTCAGAACAGAAAAAAACTTAGTCATTAAATACTGTACCCACAGACTTTAGATCCTGAGTGTCCCATAAATATCTAAGTGCACTGAACTGAATGTGGCTATGACTTATGTCCATAGAAGCAGAATGCTTAGTACTTAAGACTACCCCATTTGTGATTTTTGGTTTCCATAGTGACAAATAACATTTACTGCTCCATGTGGTCTGGCTTACATCTATGAACAAGCATTTCCTGATGAATGGTACTCCCACAAGATACAATTTCCTAAATATTTCAGACAGCTGATGAGAAAAAAATTCCCCCTGAAGAGATTAATAACTGATTAGATCACTCAGCACGAAAGGCACACTACATTTGGAGGATATAGCTGATACTCTATCCTTAATAATTCACTTTAGGAGTAGAAGCAAAAACTCCAGAGCTTTATTACCAAACTTAAAGGACAGGATTATACAATTTAGGGTTATGAAAACCATGTCACAAATTTCACTCACTTACTTGGATTACAGGAACTTTGAACCCACCATGGTGACATATGAACTTCACATCTTAATTCTTCAACTGTCAGTTTTAGTTTTATAGAAAGGACCTATTTTATGGGTCCCATTTTACTCTCTCTCTCTCTCTCTCTCTCTCTCTCTCTCTCTCTCTCTCTCTCTCTCGCTGCTCTGTAGCTCAGGCTGGTCCTGAACTCAACGTGGAGCCCAGGATGGTCTTGGAATCACAGTGATCCTCCTGCCTCAGCCTCCCCAGCGCTGGGGTTACAGACATGCTCCACCACACCCAGCTCATGTGGTGCTGGGGAATCCAACTCAGGTATTAGCGCTTGACACAGTGCTTGGTAGGCAAGCGCTTTAACCGCTCCTCCAGCCTGTTTTACTACTTATATCGCATATTTGGAACATGCCAGTAGCATCCTTCTGTTGTGGCCATGGAGCCATGTACAAAGCAGCTAAGCAGAAGCCATGAGCTAACAATACCCAGTGAGTCCTTCACTGCCTCTGGCTGGCTTTTGTGTTTGAGAGTTTGGTGTTGCTATAAGATTAAATTTCAAGGAAAGAGCTGAAGGAACTGCATAAGGTTAGAGTGCTTGCCTCACACACAAAAGATTCTGGGTTAAATTCCCCACTAACACTGGGCGTAGTGGAGAATGCTTGTAATCTTAGCACTCTGAGAAGCTGAGGCAAGGGAACTGCCTTAAGTTCAAGCTCAGGTTGGGCTACATAGTGAATTCAGGACCAGTCTGGACTGTAGAGTGAGATTTCTATCTTAAGCAAGCAAGCAAACAAACAAAAAGAAAAAAGAAACAAACAAACAAAAACCTCATCAAAATG
This sequence comes from Ctenodactylus gundi, assembly GCA_004027205.1. Lineage (NCBI taxonomy): Eukaryota > Metazoa > Chordata > Mammalia > Rodentia > Ctenodactylidae > Ctenodactylus > Ctenodactylus gundi. Next base: position 354,884 of record PVKB01001386.1, on the reverse strand, counting down.
TTCAGCATATTTTGGTCATTAAAAACACAAGAAAGACCTAAAAAGGTATATGTGCCAATGATATCCTCAGAAACTTTTTTTTTTTCCTACTGGCATGCTCTTCTGCAGAAAGATGTAACAGACCCTGATTCTTATCTCTTTCCTACTTTGAGACTCTGTTGTCAGCTTTGAGGGGCTGCTGATTTAGAGGGGTGGGGAGCCAAGTATTTTTCAAAAAGGGCAGGCTGAACTAAGATCTCAATGTTCCTTGGATCTCTACGATCTCCCCCCTATACATTCACAGAAGCCTGTACACACTGTTTCTAAGAACACTGCAACAAAATTGCCTTTGGTGAGAACAAGACAACTGTTCACAGTCTGGACAGAATAAGTTAATCTTTTTAAAAGAGCTCTAGTCCAAAGTCAGTCTATGAAAAAACAATCTTTATTTATTTGAGTCATAGTATTTCCACCCCAAGTCCCCGAATTCTATCCCAATTCAACTCTACCCTAACGTGCTCCCAAACTTGTGGAGATTAAGCAAAAAATTAAGTTAAGCCTCTTAACATATTAATCCATTAAGCTTTGACCACACATTACAAAGCACTTACTGTCTACCTGGCATAGTACAGGAAGCCCAACTGCGCAGGCTCCCTGGTTGTGCATATTCATGTACAAGGGGACAGGCAAAATTGGAGAAAGAGAACCAAAATAATCTCTTGCAGAATTTATATTTATACTTTATAAATGGAATTGCATCAAGGAAGCCAAAAGAGGAAAGTTAAGTAGCTAAATGCAGACTTTGTCATCAACTGGATCTACTCTAACCATTTCCTTAATCCTTAAAAAAATACAAACGTGGAATGGGAAAACCAACACTGGCAAAAACAGAACAGTCCACACACGTGTATGGCACTAGGTTCGTTTGTGTTTTCTTACCTTTCTGACAACAGGGCAAAGTCCTAATCACTTACCATGGCAGGACTCCCATGAAGAATAAAATACTAACATGTTACCCACCTAATCCACCCCTCAGGGCAGTTTTAGACCTTGTGTCTTGGCAATCAGTGGTGTGGCTTGAAATGGATACATAATCTTCCTGTGCTAAAAAAAAAATACTCAAGAAGCTGCTCCCTAATCCCACTTTCAGAATGTCAATGGACTTTCACTACAGAAAGAGATAATGAAGGTACAGAAATACATTTATATGTCAGTTTTGAAAACCATAGGAAACAGGTATGCTGTGCTGCAAACATCTCCGAGTCATGAATCATGAAGCACCGTTAAAATAAATATTACCAACGTAAACCATTAACATCTCCCTGTCTCTCTCTTGCTCCCTCCCTCTCTCTTTCCTTCTCTGTACTTACTAGAGATTTGGTCCAGAGCTTATACACTGAGCTACCCCCTTATCCCCCTCTGCATCCCAGAAAGCTAGAACCATTGGCACGTGCTATCACATTTGGCCTTAGCCTTGAGATGACCAGTTAAACTACCTTGAAAATGTTTCCGCTAGTAGAACCAAACAAGAACTCTACTTCTACCAGAGGCCTAAGCACTCTAAGAATCATAAACTTTGTATTGAGTCTAAGAGTAAATACTTTTTTTTAAGAGCGGTAAGATGGTATATGCTGACCACGAGAACCCCACAGACCGCTATGTACAGGCTACTAATGAGAAAAGTATTTCTGTGTGTTTTCAATTAATCATTAATGGAGCTCCAAATACCAGTTCAACCTTAGGTAATCATCTACTCACTTTCTTTAACAAAGCTCAAAAGACAAACTTTGTTGGTTTTGTTACCCGTGAGACTATGACATTTAACCCTAGATAGACTTAAGATAATTTGGCTCTGTAAACACAAGACAGCTGCAACAAAAGACCAAAGATAGTCATCGGACTAAATGCCTGGAGTCTGTACCTCCCAGCCATAGCAAATGAACTTTTCTTCACCAGTATTTTACTATAAACAACTTATATAACTTTGAGGCCTTGAGGCATAAACGAAACAACACAGCAAAGTAACTTCACAAAATATCACTTCAGTGCTACACTGTTAATTAAGTATCTCACCCGAGAAACAGATTTGGAAACAGAATTAAAGTCGAATTCTACAACAAACATTGAAGTTAGAAAGTATCTCCACAAATAAAATGCCCTGAAAACTACTACTTCACTCAGAAATTACCAAACTGACAAATGTTGATAAGCTGAACCAGCAGCAGTACGTGGTCCTGGATGTCACTAGTTCTTATAGAGTCTACTGTCCTTACGCTAAAGTTCAGTCTTGAGTCACAGCCAAGACCGGGAATGGACAGCTGTGCCAGGCTCTGTACGATCAGGTTCACTTCCCGGGGGGAAGGAGTGCAAAATGACTCAGCAGCAACATGGTTTCCAGGTTTCTCTTCTAAAAGTCCCTTCAGAGGAGCAAACTGGAAAAGCGCACTAAGGAGTTCTTACACTTTAAACCCTTTTCTTGCGTTAGAAAACTCCTCTCCCAATCCCTCCTTAGGTCCTCTATCTCACAAGCAGGTTACAAAGTCCCAGTGGTTTCTCCCCCCAGAATCACTCACACTGATCTTCTCCTGCCTCCTGCCTAAATCCAGCGTCAATGCAACCCGGCCTCCCTATCACGCATCTCCACCCACTACTGCCCACCCTCTCCTATGCCACAGGTCTCGCTTTTGTTACAGAAAAGGAAAATCTAATCATGACTCTCCCCAGGCTGAAATCCTCTTTAGCTCCAGGACCAAGTCCCACTTGCCCAGATGTGCTCAAGACTGCAACCCTCAGGCAGATACACAGGCGCCTGCCCTACTCAGCACCCAGCTGCCTCTACCGCTGCCACAAGCGGGTCAAACAGGGTCAGCATGCACAAGGAGTGTGCATTTCCTGCTGCAGAGGTGAAGAGAGTAAGGAAGACTTTTTTTGTCCTGAGTTGAGTGTGATGGCTGACCTGGCCTGAAGCTTGGAATCCTCAGGTGCTGCCGGAGGATACGTGTAGCGCTCAGAACATGTTTTACTGGGCGAGCTACTCCATCACACTGAGCCTCATTTTCTTTTCTGGTAACATGTTAGTAAGAGCAAGATCAAATGAACTGAGTTGATGTCTCACGACAAAATGTACACTTTAGCACTGAGCCTAGCATATCAGTTATAACTCAACAATCATCTCTTTTACGTTACCATAAGAACTGAGCTGCCTTACTTGAAGGGCAATAAGGCGAGGTAAATTTATATGATTGCTCCTCACTGGCATCCCAGAATTCATCTTTCATACATGTGTGGTGGTGGCTGTCATGGAAGAGACGAGACTTGGCAAACTGCTCTAAAGAAATGTGAATAACCTGAGGGGCCCCAATCATTTTTAAAAACTCAATCTAAGGATGCTTTATCTGGCAACATCTTCTTAACGCAAGCATCACTAACTTCGACCTTACATTTTAAAATTCTAAACTCTTGGTGTACTGGCTTACTACAAGGTTGTACCTTCATCAACACCAAGAATAAATATTTTGTACCAGACACACCAAATGATATGCAGGGAACACAAAGATGGCATTTGTATCTTCTAGCCATATGAAAGTCACTCTTGGGCTTGGCTATTCTAATTCAGTATTTTAAAAGGCCAAGTCTTTACACTAGACCAACCTTCCACCTTCTTTGTTTGTAAATAACAAGGATTCCATTAGCAACTGCTGGAAAATGATTACTATAGAGCATTTCCTCAAATCCTGACCTGCTCATGGTCAATCTTCATAATGACAGTGGCCTTTGCCCCCTTCATCTTCCAATCTTATTACATATCTATGTGTACTTTGGTTGTTTTCGACAAGGTCTCCCTACATTGTCCAGGCTAGCCTCAAACCCCAGATTCTACCCCTCAGCCTCCTGAGGAACTGAGATTACAGGCCTGTGCCACCTGGCAAGAAAATAAATTTTAATTAAGTGTCTTCACGTGAGACGATGCGTTAAATCCTTAGTCACTGGAGAAATGCAAAAGCCACAATGAGATGCCACTTCACACCCACTAATACAACTATAATTAAAAAGACAATAGTAAGTCTTAGCCAGATGTGAAGAAAATGAAACCTTTATACCTTGCTAGTGGGAATGCAAAATTATGTCGCCATTTTGGAAAACAGTTGGAAAGCTCCTCAAAATGTTAAATGAGGAATTATCACACAATCAATCAGTTCCCCTCTCAGGTATATACCCAGGAAAATGAAAACAATTCTGCCCAAAAACTTGTACATAAATGTTCATAGCAGCACTATATTCACTGTTCCAAAAATGTGGAAAAACGCCCAAATGCTTATCAACCAATGAAAATGAGTAAAAACATGGAACATCTCATGCCAAGGCTACAAAATGAAAAAGTTCTGAAGGTCTATTTCACAACAATTTGATTATATGTAACACTACTGAAGGGCACATTGAAACATATGGCACGTTTATATAATGGAATAGTATTTGTCAAGGAAAAGAAACAAATACTATGCTACAAGACAGCTGAACCTTAAGTACATGCTTAGTGAAAGAAGCCAGTCATAACAGACCATAAATACTATGATTCCATGTATATTAAATGTCCAGAAAGAGGCAAACTGATGAAAACTAGTGTTTGCTAGTGGCTAGTGGGTCTAGGGAAAAAGGGTGACAATTCCTGGTGGGTATGGAACTTCTTTTTGGTAGATATCTGAAATTGATGATGGAGATGGTTGCATAAATCTGCTCATGTACATAACACTATTAAATTGTATACTTCAGAGGACCCAACTATGGTATATGAATTGTCAAAATAGAGAATGAAAATATATAGAAAAGTGACTTGTTGGGTTCTTGGGCCAAAGCCCCGGCATGCTGTTTATTTGGGGCTTTACATCAACACCAATATCTCAAGAATCTGATACACAGACGTCCTCATCTCTTGGCTTCCTTGCAGGGCCAGGACTATATCTCTTTTCAGCAGTCACCCATGCTCCTGGGGGCAGGGATGAAGAGTTACCTTAGCAACCAGAAAGAGTGATGAGAGACTTCAACAGAGAACCTGTCTGGCCTTAACAAGATCACAAAATAAGACTTTACCATCTCTCAACCAAGAAAAGGTTTTGTAAAACAGAGAGACAGGACAGGAAGCTACACATTAGAGAATTAAAGAAAGAGATCCCTCCCAGAAATCCCATGATCCGGCTGCAGATACACAGTGTGCCAGTACCACGAAGCAGTGTTGTCAACACTGAGCGAGGTGTGCCTTGCACATTCTCAAGTGTGTGACTTTTCCTGAGTAATCTTTCCATTTTGTATTTTCATTTCCATGTTAACCAAAAGGAAAATAATATAACTACACACTGGCCCATAGGAATGACTTGTTCTTCTCAGTGTGGTTCCCAGAGTTTCATGCACAACTGAGATTCCTCACCTGCAAAGGCATTCTGATATGCTGGCAAACACACAGCAACAATCAAGTGCAATGTAAGATGCTTTCATCAAGGAAGCATTTCCTTAATCATGGTACCATGACATGACGAGCAGTGGGGTAGCCTCCCCGCATCTGCTACAGACTAATGAGGAAAGAAAGCACACAGACGTGAGCCGTTGCTCCTACACAGACACCGAGCAAAGGTCAAATGACAAAGTTATGTTGCAGGCATCAGGTATTCTTATAGAGCAAAAGCTTCTTATCAGCATTCCAAACACTACAAAGCGAAACTGCCTACACTGCTGAGAGACGGAGTGCTTAGCTAGGATGTACAAGACCCTGGATTCAATCCTTAGTAGCGAAAAATAAATAAATAAATAAAAAGGAGGCGAGGATAGAAAAGACTTATGTTCAAGTTGTTTTTACCGTGTGAATGAGTCATTTCTATTACCTATTGACTTTCCTCAACAGTCTGACACTTAGCTGTCTACTGAAAGCTTTAAAGTTTCCAGATCTAAAAGAAACAAAATTAACAGACACATTTGTGTTTCTGATTTTAACAGTCAAATCAGATATATATTTGATGTTGATTTCAGTAACTCTGAAATGCTAAACTTATCTTTAAATGAATAAGACCATTAGATTTCTAGCAAGAAAATTATCAGTCATCAAAATAATGAGAAGTATAACTCAAGGACTGTTCACTGGCATAGCTGGGGTTTGATATGGCCTTCAATCCATAACGTACTTTTGAATAACAGATTTATGCAAACATGTTCTCTCTACACTATTACCAAAGTCAAAACGATTCAGCTATACTCAGAATATATTTAGACCCAAGGCAATAACTTTACTTTTTTCTTTTTTGGGGGGAGGGCAAGGGGGCGAGCACTGGGGATCAACTTCATATTACAAAGAGGGGTGTGCTGAAGACTCCAAGTTCAATTCCTCAGTACCATATAAGTGGGCATAGTGGCTCATGCCTGTAATCCCAGCACTCAGGAGACTGAGGCAGGAGGATTTCAAGGCCTGCCTGAGAGCTAAGAACCTTTCTCAATAAATAAATAAATAAATAAATAAGTAAATAAATAAATAAATATCAGTCAGGCATGGTGGCACAGGCCTGTAATCCCAGTTATACAGGAGGCTGGAGTAGGAAGACCATAAGCTCTAACCCAGCCTGGACAACTTTAAAAGCTCCTGTCTCAAAATTAAGAGAGAAAAAAATTAAGATAGGACCGGGGAAGCAGCCAGGTGGTAGACAGCTTGCTTAGTATGTGTAGGATCCAAGATTCGATCCACAGAACGAGAAAAGAAAAAACAAACAAAACAAAACAAAACAAAAACCTCAATATGGGTGATTTAGTTCTCCTAAAAGAGTACTCATCACATTGATACTCACTTAAATTGTAAGTTGTAAACTAATATCTGCATTTGTGATTTTGAAATGTTTTAATAAGTTCATAAGAGCTATAAGCACATACCTATGTCTATTTGTACATATTTGGTACAATAAACTTATTTTATATCAACACAAAGGGCTTGTTCTAGAAACTTCAAGAATTCATTCATGGGCTATTTGATAAGCATTAGTACAAGCAATAATATGGGGATAATTTGGACCATGTTGTGATCCAATGATCCAATAATATGACAGCAATTTGGATTCATAAAAAAGAATTTTTGAGTTTCTACTATGCGTGAAACTCCAGGATGTCGTGGGAAGTAAGACACACATTTCAGTTCTCATGGGGCTGGAAATCTATTAGAAAAGGCAAATAAATACAATGCATGCAATGCTGGAGTCAACAAGCTTCTGTGGGAAAACCAGAGAGGCACAGTCAAATTTAGGGGTTAAAGGAGGGGTTTTTTTAGTGTGTGGGGGCGTTAACTACAGCTTGAACTCATGGCCTTGTGCATGCTAGCTAACCTCTCTGCCACAGGAGTTACCTCCCAGGCCCCGAGTTCTTGAAGGATGACATTTAAGACAACAGGAAGGAAAGAGAGTACACCAGACCAAAGTGAAGTAGCAGCATGCCAGGCATGTGACACACTCCTCAAGGCTTGTGGTCAAGTAGCCGTCTCTGGACGTCAGAGGCACAGACGAGGTTCACGAGGCAGTAAAAGATGTGTGTCTGGAGAATGCCCGGGCGGGACTGGAAGGGCAACAGCTCTGGACTGGAGACGGGCAGTGACCTCCTCGTGTGAAGTCCTGAAGTTTTCATAAGAAATTTGCCTTTGAATTCCTTACTTTGTTGTTCTTGGGGCAACGAGAAGTCACTGGAAGATTTAAGCTTGTCACTCACTGACGTAACTGCACTCCTGTAAACATCTCGCAGACCTCGCTGCGCAGAGGGGACTGGACTCAGCAGCGGCAAAGCCCGCCACACAGGCGAGGCGGGAACCAGCATGGAGGAAGAAGAGCAGACTTGGCGATTCTTCACAGGTGGGAGCTAAATGGAAAGGCGAATTCACGCAAAGCACGCGAGTGGTGCGTCCACGTGCTGCAACAATCACCATCTGCAAACTGAGGATGACCTGCATTCAAACCGAGCTTTGTTCAAAGCTGTTTGGGAAAGTACTTTTGTTTTCCTTGCGTTATCATACCTCTGCATCCATTATGAAGTTTTATTTAAAAGCCAAGATACTAGTGACTTGCGTAATCACTCACACCCAGAGGCGGCAATATTCAAAACAAGTCTGCGTTCTTTTTCGGAAAGTTTTGGTTCAAAGACAGAACACGGAACAGACCCATCTTTGATCCTCACCACTGACGCGGTGCTTCCATGCAAACACAAGCACTACTTAAGACCTTCTTTGATGGGACAAGGGCAACAGCTCAAGGTAAAGCAGGCATTTAAGTCCACAGCCTGGGCCTCTACACTTTACACTATGAGAACATGATTTTAATATCAAAAGAACTAGGAACTCAAGTTCAAGTGACCACTCACCTGGCAGAATTTAACCCACCTTAAAACATCCCCATGCAAATTCATACTTCTCTAAGGCCAAACCACTTTGGGAATTTTTTCCCATGACCCACCTCCCCACGAATATTTTTAATATTTCAAAAACGCTTAAAAACCAGAACGAAGCAATTTTAAAATCTCAAAGGGTGAGAGCAACTGGAATTAGTTTAAGAACGGATCATTACACATGAAAGACCCCAAGCCTTTCTTTGTAAACAGGGCATCTTCTTCACACCAAAGCACAAGAAAACAAAGGAAGAGCTAAACCAACACAGACCACAAAAAGTATCACACGAAAGGAAATTCATGTCTTGCCTATCCTGCAACAGAAACATCTCAAATAAACAGTCTTGGCTTGTATAGGCTCCCTGAGAGTGAAGAGCAGAAAACGGAAAAGCACAAATGCTTTTAGCATTATGAAAGTAAGAGACAGGGCAAGTGTATTAATATTCTAGGCTATTAGGATTACTGAGAGGCAAGGCAGGAGCCTGGAGCCATCCTCTCCTGCCCCATATCCACAGAGCCCAGTCCAGCACCACTGCATAGCACACTCTCCCCGAGCTAGTCGGCTGCCTCCCCCTCTCCTCCAGAGCCACAGGCTAGAAGAGTATTCGCATGGGCACTTACTCATTTATGTTATTAACCAACATTTGTGTTGCACTGACTATGCGAAATTCAAAACACATCCCAAATTAAGAGTCTACTGAATCCTCATGACGACGACACGAGGCAGGCGCTATTATTGCCCCGGTACACACAGGGCATCTGAGCAAGGGAAGCTGTGTCACTTGCCCAAAGTCAAATAAGCCAGGCAGAGACAGCTGAGGTCTGAATCTCCTCTCGTCTCCTATCATTTGACTACAAAGCTGCAGAGGTTACTTTGTCTCCCTTGTTTCCTGTATTTATTTTTTATATGAAAACTTATTACTTGGACATTAACAAGGAACTAAGAAACCTTTCTTACTTTGAAACAGCAAACCAAAAAATAAATAGAACAAAAGCCTCAGATATCTCATCCATGAAGTCATAGGAAAAAAAAAAAAAAAAGAATACCTCCTCTGCTGGAAGCCACGGGGGTAAACCAGATGATCGCTGGCTCACTCGTCACAATACGCTCTTCGGCTCTGAACCCTGTTTCCCATTATAGACAGTAAAGGGATCAGAGCATGCAGCATTAGGCCCGACTCCTAGAATCAACTCACACAAAAGCGCCCAGCACAGAAGTTAAGAGGTCAAAAACTGATCATCACCACTTATCCAGATTATTTCCTGGGAGGGATGCAGGAAAAGCTGTAACTTTCACTCCATCAAACACAGAATCTGAAGAGTGAGAAAAGTTTTCTGTGAGTGCCTCAGTAAGCAGTAAGATCTGACCGGGAGAGGCAGGCCATCTTTGAACCACAAAGGACTCCTCCCAAGTCTAGGGGCTGCACTGTGAGGTAAGCAAATAACAACAATATTAGGGGCTATAAGTCTGACTTTTCTTTTAAGTGCTGGATTTGAATCCAGTGACACTTTGCAATGAGCTACATCCCCAGAGCTCTTTATTTTGGGACAGGGTCTTGAAAAGTTACCGGAGTGGCCTTGAATTTCGACCTCAGCCTCCAAGCGTACAAGGATTACAGGCCTATGCCACCCCAACCAACTCCAATCTGACTCACTAATATGAAGAATCACGCCTCAAGGAACAAGTCCCTTCTCATTTTTGATTCTCCATTTCATTATTTATGGAAAAAAGAGAGTCATCGCATGGAATGACCCCAAAGATTCCTCCTAGCTTTAATAACCTATTTCCCTAATGGAGTAATCAGATCTTTCAGTCATGAAGCCTGTACTAATGAGACTCTACCACATGTCTAAATGATACCATTCTGTCAAGCAAATGGATCTTCAAACAGTTTATAATGAAGCAAACTCCTCTGTTGCCTCTGTAGTATCTACAGCTATTCCCCAAGTTAGGTTAATTCTCCTCTTAAAGAAATGAATGTCCTGCCCTTCTAAGCCTGGTTATTACTCCTCCCTCTTAAATACAGAACTTTTGACTAGAAGCCTGGCACCAAAACAGAAAGGTAAATGGTGAAAGGGGGAAGCTGCCAACACAGATTTCCATTTTATAAAAATATTTTTCTCTATCTGTGGGGGATTCAGGTTGGGTTGGAGCCGATCTAGCATAAGTCCAGGACACTCTGGTAGCCAAGGCAGGCCTCACGCCCTCCTGTCCAGTGACAAACTGCTGATTGGCGGCCCTATCCTCCTTTCTCCACTCCCTCCCTCCTTCAGGTCAAACCCGGTAGTTAAGGCCTTGCGAATTGGCCCACATTATCGTAGTCTATTTAAGCCTTGTACTTCCTAAATAAATCGGACTGTGGTCACCGAAGCGAGTTCCCGGAGCATGGTTACTCTCTCGTCCAACCCTTCCTCAGCTGTTCTGGCAGTCCCCACTGGACGGGGAACCCTACATCTATCCATATCCAGACTTTCCCAATGCTTCTTAACTTTCAACTGTAGCGCAGAAAATGGAGGTTCAGGGCTAGAAGAGACCCTTTGCCGTTAAAGCACTTGCCTACCAAGTGGAAAGTCCTGGGTTCTATCTCCTAGGACCATACAAACTAGGTATGGTGACACATGCCCCTAATCCCAGCATTCCAGAGCCTGAGGTGGGGTTGCCCTGAGTTCAAGGCCAGCCCGGGCTACATAGTGAGCCTGGGCAACAGAGCAAGACCCTGTTTCTAAATAAATAAATATATTTTTAAAAAGAAAAAAAAATACAAGCCCACGCAAAAGCTAAACTAGCAAAGTAGGTTGTCCTTAGAGTTCTCCTACAAGCCATATCCAGAGGACACAGAGGATCAATACCTGTTCACTGACTTGCCTGTGTATGTGACACTGAGTGATGCCCAAGGACCTCAGGGCGTCCCTGGGCAGGCACAAACAGAGAAAAGAACAATAAAAGGTCAGAAAATTACTCTGGCTCCAAGGAAACAAAGAAAGAAAAGGAACACAGAATGAAAAATTTCAGAATCATAAAGTAAGAAGGAGGAGGGATTAAGTACAGAGTTTTTACAGGTGGACATCCACCCAATAGTTCTTACATCACACTGCCTTCCCCTCCCCTCAGCTTTGTGGCTGTGATACTAGGACTGAACCCAGGGCCTCTGCCCCAAGCTACATCCCCAGCTCTTTCTTTAATTTTTTATTTCAAGACAGGGTCCAGCCTGGACTCAAAAGTGGGATCCTCTTACCTCAGCCTCCCAGACTGCTGGGATTACAGGCATGAATCACCACACCTGGCTGTGTCCTTCTTTTAAAGAGCAGAGGACTAACCCTTAGAGAATTTAGCTTACTTTCCTAATGTCACACAGCTGGTATAGGGCAGAGATAGTACTTTACGCGGGTTTTTCTAGCACAATACTTGTGACAGACTGGTGCACACACACGATGACCTCAGAGGGAGTGTCGGGCCCATTCTCTCTCTGAGGTTTCGAATCTCTCTACCCCTGGGTCAAGGATGGCAGCATCACAAAGGTGCCTGGGGTCCTGGCTTCACTGCGCACTTCAGCCCAGGTTTGAAGATCTTTCCCTCATGTGATCTCAAAGCTGCTCCCTGTAACTTTATCTACCAGAAGGCATCACGTCTGCAGAAAATGAGCTTTCCTGTCAACGCTCTTACTGATATCTTTAAAAGGAGAAACAGAGGGAAGATGTTAAAAAATTCAAGGAAAGTCTTCTAAAAATTACAGTCACATATGTACACATACATGCATATACACATACATGTGGTCTTGCAGCTTAAGACCGAGAACTCCAAGACTACTAAACTTTCAGAGGAAAAGAGGAAGCGGCCTATCTTCAGCTATCTTATAGAGGTTGATGTATCTGTTTTTCTGTTAAAAAGATTCAGTTTCCTTAGTTGAGTTTAACATAAAAGATTTAACTTGAAGTATTACTGATTAGGGGGCAACCAGAGAGTGCCTTATAGAAAAGCTTGCGTTCCCTATTTCCTTCATCTCACAATGGTATGAAATACAAGCCCAGCTCAAGGAGAACTGTAGCAAGGGCTGCAGGGTCTTCCACCCAGCGCTGGAGGAGGAGAGAGGGGCTCACTAGTGAGTACTTCCCAACTCACACTCACTACGCGGCCTCTGGGCTCCATCGATAATGTGGGAAAATAACACTTGGCCAACAATATATTAAAAACATCACAAATGCTGCTTTTTGGCATGTTACTGTCTCCCAAAAAACACTAATTGCTCATTCAGAATTAAATGCAAAAAAATAAAGGTAGGGAAATTCACTTTTTCAAGTACTCAGAATATTTTGTACACTGAATACAAGCAGTAATAAAACATATACTAATTTAATAATCCCACAAGTATTTCGGCGTGCAGTGTTGCCACAGAGTACTGCCAAGGTAATTTTGTCATTTTAAAATTTTCACTTCCCTGTTTCTAGTGTACCATTCTAACACCCAGATCTCACCCTGTGCTCGACAAGCCGCATCACCAGCTCTCACTTCTTTCAACGAGCAAATGATTACAACACACAGAACGAGTCCTCGTGAAAAGGCAAATAGAAATTGGCTTACCAATCTTTTCCTAAGAGTAGTTATTAAAGCATTATGGTTTACATTTATAAAAGCAAAGAAAACCCATGATGTTGTCCCCTTTTTAGGGAGTAACAGCTAAGGGTTGCAGATAATCCTCTTTCCTTGTGTTTAGAATAATGAAAGGATTATTTCTTTCCTGCATGGAACTCCAAGCCCTTTCTCACTTAAGTCATTTTCACAGCTGTACCTGAGGAGTAAAAAGGCAGACAGAACACGGCCCTGGGAATTTCAGCAAGACAAAAGCACAGGAGACAAATGAATGCCAGCCTGTCAGAGGCAGCCAGGCCATCAGCACAGGAACTGCTCAGACTGGAGAGTACAGGCAATAAAAGTCCCTGGAATTTTCATCTTTATCCCTCCACTGATACTGCCTTCCAGGCAGTTAATCTCTCATTCTGAAATGACCACAAAAAAGAAGTCAAATTACCTACCTCCTCCCCAAGTCTTCCAAATTAGCCTACTTACCTGCTTTGTCCTATACACAAAAACTTAATACGATATCACGATTTCAAGATTATCTTAATGTGCAACTTGACTTCTGACCGCTCCATTTCTTACAAAATATCTCACATCAAAAAATTATAGAGAAAAATGTATTAAATTTTCCTCGTAACCCCTTACATAGTAGTTGGTTGTATTTTTGGGTTCCCCTGTAAGTTTCAATAAAGTTTATCATAGTTGCAATAATGAATGAATTCTTTTCACACTTATTTTATAAGTTTTCTAGTTGTTTTTTTCTACAGAAAAAATGTTTACTTCTGGGTTTAAGCAGAATATGATCACTATTTCATTTCTTAACTTTAGTGACATTTCCGTGCTCTAACAAGGTATTTTAAAATGGAGACCTATAATTTTTTCACCAAGAAGCATAGAAGAGAAATTTGCTTTTATAGACTCCCTTCTTTCAGAAAACTAAAATCTTCCTTTGTCATTTGTTTACTTAAATTCTGCAGGTAGGTAGCAAAAGATAATAGTTTCAATTTTACAAGCTAAAAACTAGTATTTATAAAATTCATGACCTTCCTGGGAGGTTACTTAGTACGAAAATTATTTTTTTTAAATCAATAGTCCATTTTCACTAAGCCATGCCATTCTCTTAAACCTTGGGTTTGGCTTATACCATAAACCCAAATTCGGAAGATCAAGCAACATCACAAAAACAGAAAAAGTCAATGTTCTCCAATAACTCATAAGAGGCCTGACTGTCCCCCACCAGTGTCCCCATCAGCAGTTCTCCCGCCCTATTACAAAGGACACTGCCTCTTACATCTCTCCATGACGCCTCCCCAAAAGCAGATTTTGGGCACGGTCACGTGTCTTATTGGAAAAGTTCCAGTCTGAAACTAGTTTTCAAGGACTCTTATTCTGCTTATTATTTTTTGAAAGACAGAAAAGAAACATAAAGAAGTCTGGAGTAGGGAAAAGCTCAATTATACAGCAAGAGAGAGGCCTAGGGGCTGGAGAACTCTGTGCTAAGAAGCAGCCTTTGCCTAGCATGCGGAAGGCCCTGGTTTGATCACCAGCATCAACAAGATGGAGGGAAGGAACGAGGAAGGGTGAGAGGGAGAGAGAGAAGGATGGAAGGGAGGGAGGGAGGAAAGGAGGGAAGGCAGGCAAAAAAGAAAAGGAACAGAGAGCACATGCCTGAAATCTCTGCTAGAAACAGACTGTTTGCAAATTTCAGAGCCACAGGAGATTCTCAGTTTTGCTGTGGCTTGCTTCTCCTTTTCTGTTCAAAATGAAAAGAGCTTTGTTGTTTCTTATTATAAAAAGCAATATACACTTATTTTAAAAATCAGATAGCACAGACGATTACGAAAAACAAATGCTACCACCCAGAGGTGAGCATTCCTAACGTCTTCAGCACAGCCTTTTTTGCACATATGTACAGGCAGGCGCTTTTTCTAAAAAACTTGAATCAAATTGTAACCTCCAGGGCAATCACCAAAATCTTTTTTCTTAAACGAAATAGAATTTCCATGCCAAAAGACAGAAAATGAAATTATATGAAATTTTCATTTAAAACCACAGAAAGAAGATGGGATAGGGGACAAAGACAAAAGGTAATAAATAGGAAAAGACTACAAATACAGTAGATACTAATCCAATTAACATCAATAATCATTTTAAATGTGAATGATCTGCACTAGTTAAGCACAGACTGTCGCAGTGGATCATAAAAGATCCAGATGTACGTTGTCCATGAAAGACTCACTTTGTATTTTATTTTTTGACACAGTTTCTCACTCCCATAGTCCAGGCTGGTCCTGAACTCACTATGTAGCCCAGGCTAACCTAGAACTCACAGCAATTCTCCTGCCTCAGACTCCTGACTGCTGGGATTACAAACATGCACCACTACATCCAATTTATGTGGTACAGGGGAATCGAACTCAGGGCCCTGCACTTCCTAGGCAAGTGCTGTACCCACTGTACTATTTCTCCAGTCCCAGAAAGACTCACTTTAAATATAAGTCTTAGGTTAGAAGTTAAAGAATTTAAGGATGAGGGGATAGCTCAGTCGTAGAACATTTGTCTATTGTGTGCAAGGCCCTGGGTTCAATCCCTGTACCATAAAAATGAATCCAAATAAGCATATTTCTAAAATGTAAAAAAAAAAGAAGAGGAGGATTGGGAAAAGAAACAGGCTGTAAGCTTTATACAAGCATTATACTAGTCTGAGATATGTTCTGCCTTTCCTTTCTCCCTTACCCCCACCCCCACAATAAACCCCGGACCTCACATACTGAATGTGGACTCTTAACACTAAACCCCAGCCTAGGCCTTGAACCATTTTTTAAAACACAAATACAACAAAAAATTTTTGGTCTATCAAAAAATTCTATCGATACACAGTTCTCAACGTACATAGAATTTCCCTGATATAAATAAATACTGCCAATATTTCTAAATACTGACCTTGTATCACTTGGAGAATATGGAATGATACATTTGATACAAATAAATGACAGAGGAATACTGAATTCTTTCATTTCCCCCCATCTCACCTGTATCCATGATTAACCTGCAAACCATACAGAAAAGACTTTCTTTAAAATAGGTTCTCACACCAGGTTTCTAGAAAAAGATAAATATTTTCCCCCATTTTATTGATATGGATAAGTGCAAAAGCAAAATTTAAGGTTTACAATGTAGTTGAGCATTTTGTGCACATACGTATCCTGCCAAGGTGACAAGCAAGGGCTTTGCCACTCTCTTTTTGTGAAATAGATAAATATTAATAAATGTGCTTCCTCCTACATGGGAGGGGAATGATATATATATATATGATGTACACACACACACACACACACACACATATATATATGCAGGTTTCCTTTTCAGTGTAGGGTCTGAACTGGTAAACTTCTACTTGTACAGCTCTGAGACAACAAATGGGTACAGTCTGTTCTCCACTCTTCCTAAACATAATGCCCAAAAAGGGTATTTCTCCTTTGCTGCATGCATTTACTAATCAATACATCTTGGAAACTGATTCTGGACATATCAGATAAGCCAACATTTATGCTAAGACAATTTCAATCACACTCAAGATACATCTCTAAATTGTACATATAAACACACACACAGAGAGATGTCTTGTCCTATTTTTTTTAAAAATCTAGTATGAAACATAATTATCTGAGGTTCGAAAAATGACTGAAGATTTCCCACTGTACAAACGTGCTGGGATCTTTGATCTCCACTGCTCTGAGTTCACTGTCAGGCTACTTAGTTTATTTTGAGAAAGCAACTTCTTCCTGTTGTTCCTCAGGAAATGGGAGAACACATTTATAGACTGTTTTAACTTCAATTTTAAATGGGTTTAACTTTCAAACTATGGTTTACTTTGAAGAATATTTAATTACAGGGAGAAATTAAGACTCTCAGAAAGAAACCAGAGCAGAAGGGTAGAGACAGAATGGTATTCGCAGCCTTCAGCTAAAAGGGTAAATTTTATAAAAATGTCTCACGAAAACTGTTACACCCTGTTTCTTCCTGTGAAGAATTTTCCAAGCATGAAGTTGTATAACAGCATAATGAGGGAAAAGAGGAAATACTCAGGTTTCTCCCAAATGTGTAAAAGCACAGAGAAAGATTAGAAGCTTAAGTTTTAAAAGTGTGTCCTATCATCGACTTAGATTTGTTAAATTATTAAAATAATCTCTGGAGCCACTTACCTGACCCGGATTCACCTTTTAATACCAGCCGCACCTCTGGGGCTCGTAGGCGTTATCCCTGTCTTAAAGGAGGAGTGGTAAACACGGTTTGAAGAGTAAACCTACAAGGGACAGAAGACACTCAACTAGAAGAGTGGCGAAATGTTCCCAACTCTTTCTGACGTCTCTATGAACAAAGAAACTCAAGGCACAGAGAAGGAACTGGCAAAGAAAATGAACTCCTAAGGCAAGGTACTGCCTTCTACAGTGCCACACTTTTAGCTGAAGAGCAACAGAAGATTCCAGGGAGAAAAATGTGGAGAGAGAAACACAAGGGAGATGAAGGCAGAATTCATTCCCTCTCTTACTGTAAGAGCCAGTCATCCCATTGCTGGGACAAAAAGCCTGACATACACAACAGGAAGTAGGAAACGGTTCTGGTGGCCCACAGTTTCAGAGCTTCCAGTCCATGGTCACCTGGCTCAGCACAGCAGGAACATGGGTGTCATGGAACACAACTGCCCACTTCTTGATGGCCAGGAAGCAGACCAAAGGGAAGAGGACTACCAAGAGATCCACCCTCGAAGGCAAGCCCCACGTACCCATCTCCAGCCGGGCCTACATCCTATTCATCCTAACAGCACATGCAACTGGATTCATGAACTCAGAGCTATGGCGCCCTGTGATCCAGTCACCTCTCCAGACGTCTCTTAATCCAGCCAATCAGACAATTAAGATGAACTGAAATGACCAAGGCATCCCAGACCGGTGACATATCAGGCAACCGCATCACATAGCTGGAGGAGCACGTGGCAAATCCACCCCGCGGACCTCATGTGCAACTCTGATCACAGCATCACATTCCTGTCCCTCCTGTTACACCTCATGACTTCTTTCCCATTGCCACACATGGCCCAAAGCAGACACCTGGGCACTGTTAACTGACAGCCCTTCTGGTTCGTATTGTCAGCCTCCAACGACCTTGGCCTAAGAGTTAGCATCTGAAGAATCCACGGAGGATAAGTGACAGGAATCCAGCTAGTCTTGTTCTTATCTTCTCACTTTTGCCTAATGACATACATGCCTCACAGGAGTTCTGGGAGCCACAAGAGGCTGGAGAAGACATGAAGTATAACTTCCTCTATTGAAACATGAGGAAACTGAGGCACCAAGACTTCAGTGACTTCCCTAAATTCCTTGTGTCTTCACCTGCTGCTGATCCTCTTTTCCTTTTCCTGTCTTCTTTCCAGATCCTAAAGATTTCTTAAATCACTAGTAACATTTCAGGCAGGGCCTGTGTGTTTTGTTTTAAGAGTTCACTGGCATTGTTTATATTACTCTACCAGCAAGGGAAAAGAGTCTACCATCAACTCCGAACTCCCACAGCCAAAACTCACGCGCGACTCATGTCCTCTACTGATAGCATCCTGCCATCAGGAATAAAGTCCACTTCCTGTGCATCCGCATATTCCCCTACAACCACAGCTATCTTTTCCTCCGTATCGTGTCCCGAGGGAACCCAGGTTCTGATTCCTTTAAGACATGCTTTCACACTTACTTGTTCTCCTCAACTTGCTCCCTTACCATTTTTTAGAACCTGATTCCATCAGTGGCTTCCTTTTCCACCTTTGGTCACTTCCTCTTCACTATTTAACCAAACCAGTCACCATCACCCACACACGACAATTCCTTCACAATCATGCACATACAGACACGTGCAAACGTTCTGTGGTGTTACTTCTCACAGAGGCCTCCCTGCTTTCTTCAGCCATGACAATGTGGCTGTAGACTTTAGAATTCTTCTAATCACCAACTGAATGACCTATTGCCAAAACCATCCTCCTATACTCTCTCCTTTACGAGTAACCTTCCTGTGTCTCCTGACAGATGTGAAGGCTGTTCCCTATTTACTACCTGGATAACATGTCAAGTTGCTTACCTGAGCTTTAACACACTTTGTCTATAAAAGACAATGACAATACTTATCAGGGGGAATTGTAAGGATTATATGACATCACATGAAAACAAACTTTGTAGAAATATGGTGTTCAATATTGCTGTTTTTGTTCCTATAGTTTCCTGATTCTAACTCCACTCCACTGTCTACTCAGTTCTTAACCCTTCAGTCATCTCTGCAGGGTCTCAGCCACATTCCTGGCTACCATAATCAATTTTGGTCACTTCCCATGAATGTTTACAGCCCTGATTTCTTTCCTAGGGCCCAGAATTCTCAAGATTAGAAGAATGCCCTAGAGACAACCCAACTGCATTCCAAACAGAAGTCACCATACTAAAACCTCTCCTTCTACTTTTTCATCCTTCCCAGTAACTCCTCCAGATAGTGATCTCCCCAATCAGAAAGCTCAAATCTTCCTCTGCCTTCCTATTAGGCTATACTTTCTTCCCTAAACAAGAGCCAACTACTTCTACTAAATGTTTCTCTAGTCCACCTATTCCCTCTCCACGAATGCTTCCTCATTATCTCTGCCTGAATTATGGTGATAGCCTTTGACTTCTCCTTTCCATATATTATATGACAGCTTTGCATTACTTTTACCGCTGATGGTTCTACAACGCTGTCAAAGTCCATGCTTCAAGAATTTTCAAATATGGCTCTTGACACAGGCTGCAGCAAGAGTCTGAACCAAGAGGCCTCTGCAGCCTCTTCTTTCCTTGTACCCCATCTTCCTGTTCCAGCCACTCCTACTTCATGGCCATACGTACTGAGCTCTCCGTGTGCCACAACCTGGACTGTTGCTTCTATTTGGACTCTTCTCAAACTCAACTTGGTAAAGAGTCATAAGCTTTCAATAGTTAGTATCTCACCTCCCAGGCTTCCCTCTTCCTTCAGTGCTCTTTCAGCTATGTGCTTCTATAGCCATGGTGTGCAGCCTGGTGTGGCTTTGAGTGAACATTTTATGAGCTGTGATGCCATCGTACATGCTGCATGCTCCTGAAAGCCTGATAATTACAGATGTGTCTTTATTACTGGGAAAATGTCATCAGTTCCAGCCTGGTTCTGTGCAGGTTTACTCTGCCCCAATCCGTTCTCAGCTCACTGAGTCTCTTTCTTCCTTCTCTCTCTAATTTATGTCTCATTGTATGCTACTTTACTTGGTGAGTGGGGATACACATGCCTGTGCAAAGCAGACTACGTAATGTCATTTTTTATTACAAATACTTTTGAGATCACCAAGGGAAACAAATTAAATATTACATGACAAGGTTAGTATATACCAAAGATGTTACCCTTGGCCATCAGCCCTAGGATTACATGGGTGATGTGCTGCATTTTTATTTTCTCTTTTGTCTGTGGTTCTGAAGATGCTTTATAGTTACAGGAGAGAATTATAGTCTTTTTAGCTTACTACTGAAATTTACTAAGCTTACATTATGTCTGCAACAGCAAGTTCTGGAGTCAAAAACCTGCTTCAAAAAGACTGGTATCTCAGTGTTGTTACAATTGTTTTCCTTTAAACAGGATTCGTAAGATGTTGACTTGACTTTGACTCTAACAGTACCAGCTAGTAACTTGACTGAGCTTACTTAATCAGACTTAATCAGTACAGGTATTTTCTTTTCTTTTCTTTTCTTTTCTTTCTTTCTTTTTTTTTGCACAGTGTTTCTCTCTGTAGTCCAGGCTGGCTCTGAACTCACTAGGTGGCCCAGACTGGCCTCAAACTGATGGTAAGCCTCCTGCCTCAGCCTCCAGAGTGCTGGATTACAGGCCTGCACCACCATGTCCAGCTTATGTGGTGCTGGGAAACTGAACTCCAGGCTTTATGATGACTAGGCAAGTGCTATTTGCCCAGGCCAGTTCAGGTAGTTTCTATCCACCTAACTTACCAACCTCCTCTTATTCAACTAATTCTGATATAGTTGACAGCAACACTCCTTCATATATTTAACAGACACTTAAGTTTTAAGATGAAGTTATATAAATATACCTGTAGCAATTAAAAAGTTAAAACAATGTATCAAAGCCTACTAAAGAACAAAATAATGGAAGAGGGGAAATTAAGCAAATGAAAAGATCCTGACCTCATTAATAATAAGAAAAAGGCAAGATTAAACTCGGAGGTACAATTAGCATCTAATGACTTGGCAACAACTGGGAACTCTGTGAATAAAAAAAGTTGTATGGCCCTGGTAGAGGTAGAAACATGACAATAATCAATTCTCGGTAAAATTGGTACGCATGCATGCTGTAATTCAGCAATACTACTTGTGGGCAACCTCCTCAAAAAACTCCCATGAAGTCAATGAACTCCATGCATCCAGGCTCCTTTGAAAACTAAGTAAATGCATTCTAATGCAAGACAAAATGCTTATAAAAGTGTTGGCTCTGTTGGGGTCTTTATTCTTGACATCTGTATATCATCTGTGTTTTAACCTTGATGAAAATGCAAATAAGACTCAACAGTGACTACACCTTTACTGTCTTGCTTGTGACAGAGAAAGCAAGAAACACGTGAGGAAAATGTGTCAGAGGTGGGGACTGCACAAACACGAAGCAGGGTCCAGCACTGTCCATGTGACTCGCGAGAGATGACATGCTCTGCGCGCCTGCTTCTTCGCATAAAGCAGGGTTACTATCCACTTTGATACCAGAAGAATTTGAGATAATCTATGCAAAACAACTAGCTTTAATATGTGGTGTGAATTGGGAGGTGGGGATTTTCTTCCAGCCACACAGAAATTCATGCACTAATAGATCCTACTGTCTTCCTAAACCTTCAGCAGAATATAGACTGAATGGTTATAAAATCAGGCATTAAAATAAAAAAACAGACTGATCCAGTATGAATACCCGACTCAGTTTTTTCCACTGCAGAATAGGGAAAAATAATATCTCCCCTCCCATACACTTACCATAAGCTATAAAGGTTACAAGTGGAAAGTCTCTTTCAGCTTCTGGGAAATGAATTCAAGGCAGCTGGTGGTAGTGGTGACTGTGAACACTGGTGACTATACAGCTGGTGTCAGAGTCCTGGCAAACAGAGATGGGACAGTCTCTGCAGGGGAAATGCTCCCAGACAAGATCCCATTCTCCATGACTAAGTAACTACAAAGACCTTAAAGCTGACCATGAAAAAACAACCCAGAAGCAAAATTAGATTAGATCCAAATTCAGGACTTTACACATCACCAATTTAATGTACAACAGAGAGTAAAAACACAACCACCAGGGAATCTTTATAACCCATGAGTAACATCCCAGACAAGTTAATCATCATTTCAGCATTTCCAATCTGGGGCCATTGTTTTACAGTGGCCATGATCTATAATCTGTGGACTCTGGGATATTGAGTAAAACCTAAAGACAAAATCCCTGTATCATACAGAATGTACTACTACTTAAACAATATAAAGATTCTGAGCTCACAACATATCCACATGAGTGAGAACAGCTAACTCTTGCCACAAAATATCTGTAGTTATCAGGGATAAAAAATGTTCAGGTGTGGCAGTACATGCATGTCATCCTAATTAGACAGGAGGCTGGGAAGGAGGATCTCAAGTTGAAGTCCAACTTGGACAACTCAGATTGTCTCAAAAAAAAAAAAAAAAAAAAAAAAGAAAAAACGGCTGGTAATACAGCTCAGCAGTAAAGTGCTTACCATGTACAAGCCCCTGAGTATTAATCCCGAGTAGCCCATCAAAATCCTTTTAAAGTAAAACTTTTAATTCAAGAGATTCTTGAAATCTTTTAGTATTCAATAAAAGCTTCCTGAGTTTTCTACGGTTTGAAAAACCCATTTTACAGTTTGTAATAATTTTCATTTTAAAAAATATATATACACAAAGGGTTTTGAAAACAACAACCAAAAAAGCTTGCATAACGACCCCCATTCCTAATCTTCTCTCAGACCTTAGCTTTCCCTTGGCATTTAACATCAAAGCCAGATATTCTTTTGTTCTTAGCCTCTGTTAGGAGAGACACCGGACCAACAGAGCAGCACGTGGCAGTACAGTGTATCTCGAAGAAACATCACATTTTCTTGGATTAGTCCTTAGAAAACTCACTGGACCTCTTTTTCTCATTTTTTTTACCTCTTCCTCCTGACACAGTACTATGAAGAGGGAATTACAGACCCCTAAAGATCTTCCAAGTATTGAAGTGAAAAAACTTCAAGATTTCCCCCCAAAAAATGTACTCCAGATTTAAATCTATATTCTTCTGTCTAGAGCATTAAAGCCCTACCTAAGGGAATCCTCACCTTTAAGCACTTCAAAGGTATTAAAATAACCTTGTTTCCATCTAGGAAATAATATTAAAAGATGCAAATAATACCATAAAGGTATTTAACAGATAATTTCAAGTTTTATGGGTTTGTGCAAACTTTTCAAGTAATGTGGACTTTACTGGAGTTATCCTGAACTGGGGTGAAAGGAGCTGTGCACCAAGGCAGTAGCAATGGGACAGACCCATCATTTATTAATTAATTTGTTAACTACTTTAAACCAACCTGAGCTCAACCTGAGGTGTTTTTCTGTTAACTCCATAAGGTATATTAATGTGAACCCTCGGAAAGAAACCTGCTCACACAGACCTGACAAATGATATATGCAACTTAAAACATATCATTAGAGTTTTGGCAAGAGAACACACCTAAATCTAGTCGCAGACAAGGAGGAAATACAAATTTCAAATGTGAAAAACAAAAAGCAAAACCCCAAGCTCTGGGCCAGGCCCGGGGAATGAGAAGTGGGGAAAGACCTGGATCTGGGGAAGACTCATGCCACCTGGCAGCTTTCTCTTGGAATAGCAAAGGTCCAACCTAACTCAACTCTGCCACCTTCTTTGGCTAAAGAGCCAAAGGCTGTGAATCATGTGACCCTTGTCCGTGTCCCCTATCTCCATTTTCTGACAACTGACAGGTCATACCTCATCAGCCCCAATTCCCTCTCTCTTCATGAACTGAGGGAATGAATCCTAGTTTACTACACAGTCAAAAGGAGCTACTAACCATACGCAGGATACAAAAAACAAACCTTGCAAGTAGAAAACGACCACCCAAGTCATTCCTCTTACTCCCTGGTTACATTCTACTAAAGTGGAAGAAGATCCTGCTCCTAAATAAGGGACAGGTTTGGAGAGACACAAAAACCAAGCTACTGTTAACTTATCGAACACTGATAGGAGCTGAGACTGTCTCCAATACATGAAAAAGAACAGAAAGGAAGGACCACACCTGGTCTGCAGCTGGAGCAAAACACTGTGGTTGTACAGGTCTTTCAAGACTCTGTCCTGGGGCTGAAAGTTTCGCTCAATAACAGGCACTCACCCACAAGGTAAAAGGCTGTGGGTCCCAGCAGTGAAAAACAAGAATCTCTCTGGACGACTGTTTTCCTCATTTTTCATCCTGTAACGTCTTTGTCAAAAGAAGAATTATAAACACAGACGTCTCACAACTAAACTCAAGCTTAAGTCTGTGTCTATCTAGCAAGGAAGACACGCCACCATTCTAACACTGTATCTTGACTACTTATTGCTAGCATAATTTGGTCAATTACTGATACTACCTCAATGCTCAAAGCAGCCACATTTTACAAGAGATTAACGTTCTGAAGGGCTGTGAGGACAATGGGAGCTTATAACCCTAATTAGCTCCATACTTTTGATAAAGAAAGAAGCAAGGGAAAGGAATGGAATATCAACCTCTCTGAGTGCTAGAGATTTTCCTCTCAAAGCAAAATTAATTATGCAGGAGGTATATTTTATTATAAATTTTTTAGTATTAAAATATAGCCAGCATCCAATATCATGAAATTTAAATTCAACAACTAAGCTTGCCTCTTGAGAAGCTCAGCAGCTCAATGAGGTAAAGGAGCATAGTCTGTGTAGTGGTATGATTATGCACTTTTCTCCGCGAAAGGAAAGAGAAGGAGAGGAAAGGAATTGACCCTTCTCGGGAAGAGTCCTGCTTCCCTCCTCTACAGCCACGTGCTCACAGCCCTTCCTCCACAATGAAGAATAAGAGATGCTCCTGGCTTCCAACTTGACCAGATATCGAATGTGCCATCACAATCACCATCTCGTCCAGCGGATTCTTCCCAACCATCTCGCTTGCCTTACCATCCCTGCCCAGGACTGACATTTCAACAGGTAAGACAAATATAAGAAAAAAAGAAAACCAGGCCTCCTCTGAGGCACAAGTCAACGTGCCAGACTCTACCGAGAGAAGAGGCAGCAGTTAATGCAGACCCAAAAGGTTTGCCACATCAACCAATCCCTGTCCTGGCCTTTCCTTCTCCTGGAAACACAAGTGAGATACAGGTAGGAAATTAGATCCTACCTAGAGATGCCGAGAAAAGTCACTCCCCATTTTGCTTTGGTTGGCCATGGAGTTTAATAAATAAAGACGCCTGGGTCACACTTTGAAAGCACCGTCTGTCTGGACACACTGGAAACCACAGCAGTTAATAAGCTCAGACGCCAGACTAAACACCTCAGAGCTCATTACCGTCCGTCCTTTCCGAGCCCCTACCTTTCCGGCGTTCGTCTACATCATGAATTCCCCTGGTGTGGGACGGATGGCCGGGCTCTTCCAACTCAGAACACAAGAACAGGGACCTTCGGTTTCAGAGCCGGATCATCGAGACTCTTCTTCCCACTCCCAGTGTCACCGGGACTCATCCTCTCCCTCCTCCCCAGTCCAGCTTTCATGCTCACACCAACCTCAGGAGCCTCCCAGAACTCAACCCTCCCAAAACTTTTACACACACCACCCAGGCTAGACAGTAAGGAACACAGAAGAGGGTGAGGGCAGCGGGGGCCTCCAGCATCCTCCGCCTGTGCTGCCCAGAGGCCTCTTGCCCGGGGCCCCACGCACGTGGGCGCCGGCTGCCACACAGTTTGGACCCGATCCCCCCCGTGAGCGAGGAAACAGGAGCCGGGCGCCAAACCAGCAGACCCGATCCCCACGGGCTCCCACCTGCGCCCGCGTACCTGGACCAGACGGCCACCCTGCTTTCTCAGGGCGCTGTCGGGGACTCGGCTTCCTCCACGCGGGCTCCGGAGGCAGGAACCACGGGACCAGACCTCACTCCTCCATCCTGGGAGCGGGCAGCACGCTACACAATCGTGCACTTCCTGTTTGAAAGCACAGGGGACAGAAAGAACGAGAGAGAGCGAGTGTTGGCAGCGTGGAGGGGGACAAGGGCCTGGGGCTGGCACCGCGGCCACTCGCCACGCCATGGTCTGCGCCCACCGACCCACGGGCAGGCCGATGGCGGTGGCGCGCTCCGGTGCCCCCGCCCGCCCGCCCGCCCGGCGCGCCTCGCCGGCCTCCCCTGCTGGCCGCCGGCTGGCGCGCAGCCCTTCCGCCCCGCCGCTGCCCGCGGGCACCTCTCGCAGGGGCAAGGGCGCTTCTCCGAGGGCCACCCCGCGAGTCCGCGTCTGCCTCCGTCCGTCCAGCGCCTTTCCTCATCTCCTTACTCCCGCCCCACGAGAAGCACCTCCGGGAAGGTAGAAAAAGCAGCCAAGCCCCTCCAGCGCGCGGAGGCTGGATTTATGCAAATCGTGACAGTGCGGAGCGCCACGTCCCAGCAGCCCCACCGCGGGGAAGCGCCCCAAGAGCGTCGCATGGGAACTCGCTCGTCTCAAACAGAAAGCGTGCACTCGGCTGCCACGGGCCGAGTCCAGCCGTCACGAACCGGGAAGGGGAAAAAGAAAAACAAAAGAACACAAATCCATAGGATTCCAGGTTCCTCCTAGGGGCGCCGTTGGCTCAGTTCTTTCCCCCACGGCATCACATTGATGGATACCAAGTTCCCCATAATTGGGGGGTGCACTCTTCCAGAAAGCAATGCTTTCTTGATAGCTTATGTGTACATCTGGGTTTACATTCACTTTAACTCTAACTCAGAGGGTGTTTAAGGAAAAAAAGGTAAACAGATGGTTTAAGAATCTGCCTAGGCACTCTCCAGGGGTAGGGAGTGAGCAACCTGCCCGCTCCTGCACCCAGAA
This sequence comes from Ctenodactylus gundi, assembly GCA_004027205.1. Lineage (NCBI taxonomy): Eukaryota > Metazoa > Chordata > Mammalia > Rodentia > Ctenodactylidae > Ctenodactylus > Ctenodactylus gundi. Next base: position 327,775 of record PVKB01001386.1, on the reverse strand, counting down.
TCTACCAGATCACAGGCACTTAGAGGACTGTTCTGACAAACCGCACCTTTATCATCATGCTATTGGCTACAAGCCATTCGTACTTCCAAGTTCAATATGGGAAGCAAAATATAAAGAAAGATTATTCCAAGCCATGTGCGGTAGCACAACTGTGCCATCCCAGCACCCGGAGGCTGAGGCAGATGCATGACAAAGGCAGCCCATTTGAGCAACTTACAGGTTAGCAACATGCTGCCTAAAAACATGGGGGTTGGGGGCGGCGGCTGGATTATGTAGCTCAGCGCAAAGGCCCTAGGTTCAATTCCCCAATATCATACACACACACACACACACACACACACACACACACACACACACACACACACACGATTAGTCACTACAAAAAGCAAGCTCTGAAATAGAAATTCACGCAAATTAAGTTCCTGCCCAAGGCTTGACAGCATCTCATTTCCCACCAGCTCTGTAAAAATCCTATTTTCATATTCCCAAATGAGGAAACAGGGTCAGAGAAGTTAAGTAACTATCCTGATGTCTCAGCTAGAAAGTGTGGGCAAGTGGAGAGCTCTGCGTAAGTCTTCGCGGAGTATAAAATCTGGGCCATTTCCTCCACACTCCAAGTTCCTAAAACAACGGTAAATTCTAAGAGGAAAGGCAAGCCTGGTGGCCATCTGGGATCCCTGCCTGCAACTCAGAGTGATCCTCCAACTCACAAGCTATCCCTGTGGGGGCACACTCACAACTTCACCCGTTGGTATGTACCCTGGGAACTGCAGGAGACCAAGCACTTTCCGTTACCCTTACTGGCTCTGTCAGCTTTTTTTCAGAATTACTTGGTGGCAAAAGTTCAAAAGGTTCTACTAGGATAGCCACTCATATGCCAAGGTCCAAAGTCTGTCCAGTTCAGAACCTAATCAGCTGACTAGTATCTGTCTCCTAGATACACTGTTCTTGAACACGGCTGTGTTAATAAGAAATGCTATCTGCAAAAACAAATGCACGGTCTCAGCTTTTTAGTAAAACTCCCAGGTAATTTCTCACTTTCTATTTTATTATAGCCAGGCTGGGTGGCACACACATGCCTGTTATCTCAACACTCAGGAAGCTGAGGCAGGAGGATTAAGATTTTGGGGAGAACATGGGCCCCACAAAAAAGCTTAAGGCCAGCCTGAACTACATAATGAGACTGTGCTTTGATGTCCCTCTGCCCCCCCCACCCCCCATCCCTGGGAGTTTCTTTGTTTCTGCGGTGAGCACTTAGTTCTTACTCTCCCATGAGTAGCACACGACCATTAGCCTCCTGACGCAGGCCCAGAAGCACAGCACACAGAAAGGCGATGGGCATGCTGAGAATGGTGACACGGCCAGATACTCGCAGAGGGAGCGAGCAGGCACACTGCATCTCTCCTGTCTGTCCCGCCACCGCACAGAGCAGTGCACACCAGACGTGTGGAGCATGCAGACCAACTTCAAGGGCAGGTGGCCTTCAGGCATGGGAGGATGTGGGCAGAAGGGCCACGAGAGTAAGCAAGAGGCACACATGTCTACCCTTTAAGCACTCAGTCCAATGAGAGCTCATTACTAACAAGTTACCTAGCTAGGCATGGTAGCACATGCCTGTAACCCCAGCACTCTGAATGGCTGAGGCAGGAGGTCTGCAAGTTTAAATTTGGCCTATGTTATTTAGCAAGACTGTCTCTCGAAAAATTTTAAAATAATAAAAAATAAAAATGGGCTGGGAAGTAGCTTAGTGTGAAGGCCCTGTGTTCTATCCCTAATACGGAGAAAAAGAAAATAACATTAAAAAAAAATAAACTAAGTCTTTCCTTAGCGGTTTTAGCAACCTCTCATGGTCGTATTTGCTTTTCTCAGCCCCTGACTTAGCCCAAACTGCTCAATTCTCCATCTCTTTTGACAAATTCAGTGCTTCTTCCCAAAGCATTTTTCCCCTACAAAGTACCCGGGGGGGGGGGGGGGGGAGCTCACAGGAGGACACTTAGCTCAATACTTCAATCATTTTAAAAACCTGTCAATGATTACCTTTCTAAAGACACAATTCTATTTTAATTTTTGGGATATCTACTCTCTCTTCTGTTACTCGTTGTTCCTAGAAGCAGAAAAACAACCTCTGAAGGAAAACAGCCTTCCTAAGAAGAGGCAAAGGAAAGGCACGCAAGCTACCCAGCACAGCCTTCCATTCAGTCTGTGGGAATTCATGAGATCACACTGTTCTAGCGTTCCATACAACCCCTTCAGTTCCGAAACGCAGAGTGACTAATGTGGACAGTCAATAGTTCTACTTTGCCCTGTTCTGTGCCAAGTAACAATTTGCATGATATATATTTGTGAAATTCAATGCACGGTCTGAATTTTTTTGAAAAACCCTTAATAATTTCTCATTTTCTGTTTTCCTTGAGCCTGGCATGATACACACACTGAAGCCGGAGGATTGAGTTTGATATCGATGCAGGATCTATACTGAAGCGTGCACGGCTTAACAGACAACAAAATACAGAAGCACATCTACTGGGAGTGGAGGAATCACTTTTACCTCTGTCCTATATTCATACCTAACCTTAATACTCTCCTCTGGAGACCAGCCACAGGGTAAGTACAGATCCCTGCAACTAAAGCATCCTCCTTGCCAAGCATATGCATTAGTGGGCTGAGGGCACAGCTCAGCGGTAGCAGGCACGTGCACAAGGTCCTGGGTTTGACTGCCAGCACTGCAAATAAATAATAGAAACACGCATGCATGCACACATACATCGTCTAATATATACATTAGCATTCATTTGGTGGACAAATCCCAAAGTTTCTACCCTGGAGAAAAACCTAAGCACCACACCATATTTCCTATGTTCCAACTAATCCAGCTCCTGTGTTTCATGACACACTATTTCTTCTTTACCACTGACAAGCAGAAAAAAAATTTCAACCACCACTGCATCATAGGATAAAAACAGTATGCTCCTGGTTGGGCACAAATAGTATCTCAAAAGATGAAACTGATCTCAGAGAAATGGGGTGTTTCTTTTACAACACCATACATAATCCCTGTACTTAGCAACATTATGAGATCCATCTGAAAGGCTCCAAATTAAGTTACAGGGTGATAAACTTATCTCCAAAAACAATGCTGTGTATCCTTTTCTTTTTAAAGGAGAAAGATGCTCCTTCAGAGTTTAAAAACCATTTGCCACAACATTTCTGTGTGTGACCTTTGGGACTCGCTGCGATTGGTGGATGGATTTTTCAAGCAAGGAAATGAAAATGACAAGCTGTCTGGTTACCTGCGAGATGTCTCTCTGCACAGCAAAATGTTCCTGTCTCAGCCTCCACTTCCAGGGTAAGTCACACATAGCATTTTCTGGGAAGGAGATCTCTGGCACTCGGGATTACTTCTTGGCCTCTGTAAAACATGGGCCTCTGCTTTCAATAAAGCCTTTCTCAGAACCAACTGGCTGGCCTGGCTGGCGTCTCCTCACAGAGGTGAATAACCATTTTCAAGGGACCAGAGTGTCATGTCTCACGGTGAAGCGCAGCAAGGGGCTACAAATCATCTTTCTGAAACACCTGCCTGAGGCCGGATTTCAGCCCTCCATCAGGCAAGTTTCCTGATTTTGAAAAAGCTGAGAAAGCAAGTACTTCGTAGAGGCCCTGAGCATGACGTAGAAGACCCAGCCTCAAAGCACACGGCAAAGCCACAATGGCTGCAGGCCTGAACTGGTACTTCAGTACCTCAATGAGTCCTCAGCCTCCAAACACAGACCGTGCACCTTGTGCAAAATGACTACCCTACTTCCCCAGGGCAAACCGCCACACACCCACCTCCCTGGATTCTCAGAAGTGCCTGGCAGGGAGGAGTTACACAGCACAAGGTGCAGGGACTCTCAGGTGCTAAGTGGCCGTCTGGAAGCAGAGGGGAGAACTGCCTCCGGGTATGTTCTTCCTCTTTTTGGCTGGGGCAACGTGAGTGGCAGCATTTTGGCTGCAAATTTATTATTTTACGCTACCTACTATATCTTTTATTCCGAAAGATCACACTTTTAAAATGTAATTGGCAATGTTCTCTCTCAATGACATCACACTGCCTCACCATTTTGTCAAAATTTAGGAAAACGTAAAGTAAAACCATCTACTTTGCAACAGGCTGCCTGACATGGTGCCACGTCAATATCAGTAGATAGAAACTGGATTAAACATTCTCCTAGGATACATCTGAATATGATTTCCTATAATAATCGATAAGACAGGTCCTCTGGTCAAACTGTGATAAACAAAGCCATACTATAATTTTTCCAAATTTCCCATTCTTGCTCACTTAAAGTGAAAATATGTATGTGAAGACCATGTTGGCTGATGTACTGTGGTGTTTGTGAGTACATGAAAAAAAAATGCATAATATGGAAAATCCCAGCACACCTGGAGGTTGAGGTAAGAGAATCCCAAGTTTGAGCCCAACCTGATTAATTTAGTATTTATTGACTTGCAGGACCCTGTCTCAAAAAAAAGGTGTGGGTTTTCGGGATATAGCTCAGTGAGAAGGCTGTGGGTTCAATCCTCAGTATTAAAAGAAAAAAAATTAAGGCTGGGGTCTATGTAAACATATATGAGGTCTTGCGACAATCCCCAGGAGGATACTTTCCCAAACTCAACCTATATCCATCTGGAAGCAGCAAAATGCAAGAGCTGATGTGGACAGAGTCACGTATGTCATCACTGTGGGTACATTATTTCTCAGTTATCATTTAACAGCAGCTAAAAAAATATATAACTCATGAATAATTTAAGGCTGCAAAATAGACTAGTTTGATTTTCATCCCCTTTTCTTTGCCTTATAGGGGAATACTATCAGAAAGAACATGAATGAAAAATAAAGTGCCTAAAAAATTAAGAAACTTTATTACGAAGTTTGAAAGCTTCTTCATCAATTTTTAAACTAATCCCAGCTCAATAAATGCTAATAAATGCTAATAAACACTTTATGGGTAGTAATTCATGCTGACAACAACCCTATCAGATTATCTCGACACTACTGGACAGAAAACAGATACAGAAATGCTAAGTAATCTGTCCAAAGTCATCAAGCAAATTCCAGAAATTAGACAGCCTCACAGGCCACAGAATCTACTTCTTTTGTGTGTGGGGTACTACAGCCTGAATCACGGCCATCAAACTAAGCTACATCTCCAGCCCATCTTTGTATTTTATTTTGAGACAGGGTCTGGCTAAACCATTAAATTGCCCAGGCTGACCTCAAACTTGCAATTATCCTGCTTCAGCCTCCCACAACGTCAGGAGTATAGGTCTTTACCACCACATCTGGTGAAACCAACAAATTTAAAGCCAATAGGACACCTGGAATGGGTTTGCATTCTTTGGTGTAAAAGTTAATGAAATATAGTGCCACAGATACCGCAGAAGCAGAAGACTGGGGTGAAAGCTCATAGATTTTCCTTTCTGTAGCAAGAATGTAAACACTGGTCACAAAGACAAAAGACCAAAAGTTTCTGAAGGTTACAGATGCAGAGCCTGGGACACATCACTTTATAAATGAACATTTTAAAAAAAGAAATATATCTGAGGAATGAAACAGTAGGAAGACAAGCTGCTTCCCCACCTTGGAGTGAATACTAGATTTCAAGGCTCTGGAGTTGCCGGACTAAAAACCAAAGAGGGATGAAAAGAATGCAATGGCACCCCATGTACTGTGATCTTGGCAAAGCAGCTGATACACTGTCCCGTGAACTCAAAGTGGCGACATCAGCTGAAATTTATGTGTCTACAAGAATCACACAGGTTAGAAAGAAAAACACTGGATACATTTGTTACTATGATGAAAAAAAAAAAAAAGAACCCAAGAAATAGTATTCATCCTGCACGAAAAGGAATTCAGAAATTGTTCACACTGTTATAATCAAGTTTGCACATAATATTAATTTAGGAGGTGTGAAAAGGGCAAACGAGGGGGCGCCAAGGAGCTTAGTTAAATTGACAGGGAAGTGAAGAAAAGCAGAGTCCACTTGTATTCCCTTCATTTGGGGGAGGGCATGAAGGTGTCCAGTGAGTAGCATCTACTTCCAGATCCAAACTGCCAAGGCTGAACTAAACAAATGCAACTGGGTGTTTAAAATTTAGGACAAAAAGGCTGAGGGCATGGCTCCGTGGTTACAGCACTTGCAAAGCAAGCACAAGGTCCTGGGTTCAATTCCCGAGAACCACATAAACCGAGCATAGTGACATACACCTGTACACCTAGCACTCAACAGGCTGAGGCAGCAGGATTGCCATGAGTTTGAGGCCAGCATGGGCTAGACTCTGAGTTCAGGACAACGATAGTCTACAGAGTGAGACCATGTCTCAAAAAAAAAAAAAAATTGACCAAGATGGGCATGGTGACACATGCCTATAAATAAAATGACCTGGAAGGATGAGGATGGAGGGTCAATGGGACTCATGTGTTCCAGACCAGGCTAGGCAACACAGCAAAATCCTGCCTCAAAAAATGACGATTTTTCTACAAAGAAAATAATACTATACTTTAGAAAGAATTTGAAGAAGACATCAGAAAATGGAAAGACATCCCCTGTTCTTGGATAAGCAGAATTAATACAGCCAAAATGACTATACTACCAAAACTTATATCTAGATTCAATGCATTTCCTATGAAGATACCAACAGTATTCTCTTCAACAGAGCTTGAACAATAGTTCCTTAAACTCATATGGAACCAAAGGAGACCTAGAATAGTCAAAGCAACTCTGAGCAGTAAGACAAAAGCAGGAGGCAGTATGATTCCAGACATCAAGTTACTACTACAAAGCAACAGTGAGAAAAACTATCTACTACTAGCACAAAACAGACAGGTTGGCCAATGGACAGAACTGAGGCTGCAGAGACAAACTCAAGTACTCCCAGATACCTGATTTTTGATAACTTTGATAAAGGAGACAAAAGCCTACACTGGAAAAGGGACAGCCTCTTCAACAAATGCTGCTGGCAAAATTGGATATCCACATACAGAAGAATGAATCTAGATACACTGGTCACTATGCACCAACATCAAATCAAAATGGATCAAAGACCTAGATATTAAAACTGAAACTGTCAACCTTCTGAAAGACATATAAGGCAGAAATCTAAAAGACATAGGTAGGTATAGGCAAAGGCTTTTCTTAGTAAGACACCCAATGCAAAAGAAATAGCCCCCAGAATCAATAAATGGGGTTATATCAAATTGAAAAGTTTCTGCATGACAAAGGAAATTGTCAGTAGAGTAAAGAAAGAACTGACAGAATGGGAAAAAATTTTCACCACCTATACCTCTGATAGGAGACTAACAACTAGAATAGGCAAGGAACAGAAGAAAAATAGAATCCTGAAATTCAAGCACCTGATTAAAAAATGGGCAACAGAAATGAATACGCAGTTGTCAGATGAAGAAGTTCAAATGGCCAGTAAATACATGAAAAGATGTTCAACATCGTTAGCCATTAGACAAATGCAAGTCAAAACATCACTAAGATACTACTAACCCCAGAACTCGAACAGCAATCGATGGTAGAAAGATTGTGGGGAAAAAAGGAACCCTCCTCTTACACTGCTGGTGGTACTGTAAACTGGTACAACCACTATGGAGGGCAGTATGGAAATTCCTCAAGAGGCTGGAAATAAATATCCCCTTTGATCCGGCAATACCTCTTCTGGGAATCTTTCCAAGAGTTAAAAACATCATATAACAGAGATACATATATACCTATGTTCATAGCAGCACAACTAACAATAGCTAAAATGTGGACAACATCAAAATATCCATCAACAGACAAGTGGATACATAACTTGTGATATATGTACACAAGAGAGTACTACTGGTCTATAAAGACATATTTTTGAGGCTTTTGTAAATAAATGGATACAACTTCAGACCATCATGGTCAGTGAAGTGAGTCAGATGCAGAAAATTAAATACAATTAATGAGAAACTCAGAATACAGTTGTTTCCAAATGGGAGGATGGGGGCTTTAGGGAGGCGGGAGAGGGTGTGGGAGGGTCAAAAAGGGGGAGGGTTTGTAATTTAGACACAATATATATGAGCACAAAGTGCTCCAATTCAATGTAACCATTATGTACTACACATATACCTATTAATAAAATAGGGAAAAATGGAATTTTAGGACCTGAGGTCTAAACTTCATAAACTTCTATTGCATATATAAGGAAAGTTCCACGGGAAATAATGTTCCTTTTGAGCAAAAGGCTTGGTTAGCAAAACCAAAAGAAAAGAAGGGGCTCAAAGAGTGAATTTAGGAGGTCAGATGAAAAAGTTAATGGTGTATGTATAATCTGGCCCCACTACAAGTATGCTGCCTAGGCAGAAGGTCATGAGAATGGTTTGCAAACACACATTAGGCTAAAGAACAACTCAGAAGAGGGAGAGGAGAGAGCTCAAACTTGGACTAACATTATTTTCTTAAGCATAAATTACAATTTCTAATTTCTCTAATGTTGAGAAATTGTTTCTCCTTTGGTAGAACTGTTTATCTTCCCAGCAAAAAATTTACTTCAAAAGTTGGTAGTTGATAGAGAACTCAAATGGAATTCAGAAGGGTCTTTAACATTCAGAAGTGATCTAAGCTCAGGCTGGGTCCCGGGAAACATGCAAGTGAACATCACGAAACTCCTAAGAGACCAAAAGAAACGGGATGGATAGCTCTGGCTGTGCCCAACATCCAACAGAGCACTTCCTGAATACGGGCTCCAAGTGTACCCCAGCAGGCCTGTTCATGCTAGAAAAACACATTTCTAGAAAAGAAGCTCTGAAGCCAAACTTTGGGGTGCATAACTGTAATCCCAGTACTCTGGGAGGCTGAGGCAAGAGGAACCCAAATTCATGCCCAATCTGGGCAACCTCGTGAGACTCTGCCTCGAAGGGGTAAGGGGTGGGGATATAGCTCAGTGAGAATGCTCTGGGTTCACCCTCACCTTGTATCACAGCTTAATTGATCAATTAATTAATTTCCCAACCTCTAACCTAGATCTGAAGCATTAGCCTAACAGGAGCTCTCCTCCTGGAATGTGTACATTAAGAGACTCCCAGGGGACCCTTGCAGGTCAATGGGGGAATCCCTGTTGCAGACATTCAACTCCACCCCCACCAATGGAGTCAGACATCAGAGCAAGACTTTCCTTTTCCCTTCTCAAGAACCTCCAATGAGTAATCCTGGTTCCAAAGGCAAAGGAACAGAGTCCACATTCCTTAGCAGAGCATTCAAGGCCCTCTGTAATCTGGCCAAATTGCTCCTCTAGCCTCTATTCCTCCTGCATCCCCTGGGCTGCCAGAGCACCATCGCCCAAACACATCACTCACTTTCACATCTCCATATTTTACAGTTCCCGCATTCCCTCAGCTCTCTTCATGACTTTCTACCGGTCACCATCTTTCTTGTCCTTCAAGGCTGTAGGTACTAGCTTTCCCATCACTGGCCCACAATCCTGGCACCTGAGAGGTTTAAGGGGCTAGGGGGATAGTTCAGTGGTTAAAGGTGTCTGCCTAGCATTCGCAAGGCCCTGGGTTTGGTCCTTCAGCATACGTAAGGATTATCCAGACTTTGTGGTACACACCTGCAATTCTAGCACTTGGAAGGATGAGGCAGGAGGATTGTCATGAGTTCAAGATCAACATGGATATACATGTATCTCTTTTACATAATGTTTTTAACTCTTTTGGAAAGATTCCCAGAAGAGGTATCACAGGACCAAAGGGAATATTTATTTTCAGCCTTTTGAGGAATTTCCATACTGCCCTCCATAGTGGTTGTACCAGATTACATTCCCACCAGCAGTGTAAGAGGGTTATGAAGTGAGTCCTGGATCAGCCTGGACTATAGAATGAGACCCTCTCTCAAAAAAAGAGAAAAAAAAAGGAGAGGTTTGACTTGGCTTACAATTTCAGGTGATTTAGTACATGGCGACTAGCTCCAAGGCACAAAAAATTGAGTGGGAGGATGTACCCGAGCCCAGATGCTTAGTGTGCAGGGCAGGAAGCACGGTAAGAGCACCAGCAAGGAAGGACCGGGGACCAAAGGCAACACGCAAGGCTGCACCTGCAAGACCCACCAAGCCGCACCCAAGACTTGTAAGTGCCTTTCAATCCCCTGGGCAGCTCCCAAGCCAATCAAATTGGCAGAATTACGCCCTGCACAAGCTATCTCTCACCTTTCCACTCCAAGTCAGTCTCCCGTTCCTCTGGAAAAGCTCACAAACCTTAGCTCATGCAAGAATATAGCACACACTGCACAGTGTGCTGGATTACCCCAACTCTAAGCGCCAGCCGCCCTTTCAAAGCAGGGCATTTCTTGTTTTTCATACCGTGGATAAGAGACAGAACCTAGCTCTTCTAATTACTTACCAACAGTGCAACTCTGGCCAGAGTGTCTACACACACCAAGCCTCAGTTCTGTCATCTTTGAAATGGGACCCAAATTGCCTTCATGACTGTGGTGAGAGTAGAAGGTGGGAGTGACTCACCGTGAACACAGAAAACGCACCCATACTAGAGCCGTGGGTACGAGGGGCTTTTGTTCCCCCTTCACTGAGCGTACTGCTGGCATAAGAAATGCCCAGAAAGGTGCTTGCTTTTCCTCAAGAAGAGAAAGAGAAGCATTTGCTTTCAACATAATACACAGTAACTTCTCAAAGCCCTTTCTCCTTCACTGTGTCCATTAGAAGGACATTTCATAATATTTCACTGAGAAGTCATCTCTCTTCCTTTCCTTTCTTTCCTTCAAAACTCCATGTACAAAACATTCTAAGGAACAAGCCCTGTCAGTGTCCCTCCCACTCCAGCCTGGCTTTTTGCTTTGAACTACAGTAACTGCCTGTAGCCACAGTGTCGCTGCTCAGAGAATTGCCTGTTTCACCCTTATAACAAACAGGACTTTGTCAGTAAATTGGAGGCAAGCCCAATGTAGGAGGGGGGAAAACCGAGGAAAAGGAGTTTGGGCCAGAAACGGAGTGGACACCTACACCACAGACCACACCACAGCACAGGTAAGAAGAGGACTGGGGGAAAGCAGTTCAGATCAGCACGAACTTTCCCCACGCCCCTCCCCACCACCCCACCCTCCCACAGAAAAGGCATCCCAAGACTCACAAAGGACATGCGGATCAGCTCACTGCCTCAAACATGGCAGTTCCGCTGTTAATAAAACACTGTCATATATATAACAGTTCCTTGTCCTCACAAACCAGTTGTACTACCATAATTATCGTCCCTGATCCCATGTGAAATGATACCTAAGTCTTCATAAAGAAAAGGTCACACAAAAGGTTGCAGAAGTGATGCCAAGACCAGAACTCAAGTTCGCCAAGCTCCAAATCCCAGGTCTTCCCCACGGCCTCCTATCAACTGTAAAATGGCAATTTTTAAAATGCTCTTGGAAGCTTACCAAATGCACTTGTAGAGGTGAACAAGACAGGTTTGTGCTCTTGAGAAACAATTCGGATGCCAGGGATGAGGCTGTCACAGCGTAAGGTTCCAACTACAGCCTTTATAATGATCAATCCAGTGTCCCAGGAAGGCTCTGCTCTTAGATGGACAGCATCTCCAGGACGTGCAATGGTTTAGTGAAGAGGTATGAGGGAAGCCACATAATTTCTTTTCTTTGTTCAATGACACTCTGATAATGACCTTAAGACTGATGTGCAGTTGGGGTGGCAACACCTAATGGCCCAAAATCTTAGCAGTCTAGCAGGCTGAGGCAGGAAGATCACAAGTCACTTAGCAAAATGAAAAGAAAAAAAATTAAGGAGGGCTCAGGATTCAGTTCAGAGAGAAGGCCCTGAGTTCACTCCTCAGTCCTGGTAAACGGGACACAAAAGCAAATAACGTCTCCAGTACATTTGTGGTTGTCGTTACAATGGGTACAAAGACTGGCAGGGCACAGACAGGAAAGCCTCCGCTTGGGTTCAAATCAAAAATCTCTACTTAACTACAATTCAAATGATGTGACTTTGAGTTCCTCGGCTGCCGGAGGTGCGTGGGTGGAGCAGCTAGACTAGAGAGGCAGCGGTGGTTGCACCTGCTGCAGAAGGGGAATGTTGTGAGCAATAAAAGAACAAACACGTAGGGAAAGCACGCTGACCTGTGCCTGGCACACGTGCAGTCCTCCACAGCAAGCCCTATTACTACTTCCACTTCCACCGGAGTCCACAGGATCAGGTTCTTTTTAAGGTCTACTTTCTATGAAGATTTAAGACTTCTTGTTCAGCTTACTGAATCCTGATGCCCTGAAGTAGTACAAAGATCATTTCTGTATTTCATTTCCAACAGGTTCCCAGGATTTTTCTCGTTGGGCTGATACCCTGGACTGGCAACCTGATAGGCCAGGGAGGAGAATCTGAAGAACTTCCCTTCTCCCCAAGGAAAGGACACCTGCACCCACTCTATCAATACCACAAATCAGTTTCTGTAAGCGGGCGGGTGGGGGAACCTTACTATAATAAACTAAGGTAGGGGAAAATTTTTAAATGCATTTATTCTGAAAGCAACCAAAGTATTGAGAACTCTCAAATCACAGATGACAGGACATGCTTGGCTCACACTGCAATCAGACCTAAGACTGCACAAAAACCTGCCAGTGAACCCAAAGCTTCCTTTCCCAGAAAACACTGAAATCCAGAAACAATGCACTGGCACTCAGGATGGCTCAGGATTTTTAAAAACACAGACTAGGTTCCCAGACCCTCTGGTACTGAAACCTCTCCTCTTTTGAAGAGGACATTTACACAACACCTCTACTGCATTAAAATTTCCTCCAGGACAGATAACAACAGGAGCTTCAACTTGGACACGATACAAGCACGAGGTTGTGTCCTGAGAAGGAAGAGGAAATGGCGAAAGAGGGGTATGCCACGTCGTTCTCCAGGGAATTGATCATCATGGCAGCTGGCTAAGGACCTGGGACACATCCAGTTTCCCCAGGGATGGCTGTGTACCCATCCTCAGATAATAGAGTTTGGCGCAGGGAGTGTGGGAGGGGTTTGTCCTCTGACATCATGAACGATTTCCAGATTTCGTGGCTTCCTCCTGGCATCTTTGGCTCCGGGCAGCCCTCCGGACCTCTCTCCTCACCTTTCCCACACTGCTTTCTGACCCACTGCAGTTCTCCTCTGCAGAAGCCACAACGTGCATTAACATGAAAGCACTAGGAAGAGGACAGGCTCAGCGTTCCCCGCCCCACTTACACTCTGCGCCAAGGCTACCCACTGGGTCTGCTGTCCCTTTCTCACATAAAGACTCCTCCTCCTTCCTCTCTCTCTCTCTCTCTCTCTCTCTCTCTTCCTTGCGCATTTATAGCCAAATCAATTTCGAGATAGCAGGAACTCTTACCTTACCCTGGGGAGCTAAACTGCAAATGGTCATGTAAGTCACTGGGCCACTGGGCCCACCTGCCCCTCCCGCCACCCTCACACTACTTGATTCTCATCTATTCCGCCCTAAGCAGCACCACCCGGATTGATTCCCCAGCACATGTAAAGATTAGGTGTGCATTGTAGCAGGTGGCTGAGGCAGGAGGACTGCCATGAGTTAAGGCCAGCCTTCACTACATAGTGAGTTCAGGTCTAGCCTGGAATTCAGAGACCCTGTCTCAAAAACAAAACTAAACCTTAAAGGTCAAACTGGCCCAGTGGGCCTGTGATCCCAGCACTTAAGAGAGGCTGGCAACCTAGCCAGCCTGGGTAACTTAGCAAGACATTGTCCAAAAATCAAAAATAAAAAATGGGCTGGGGACTGCAGCTCACTGTGACGACCCGGAGCTGGATCACAAAGGAAAAAAGCACAATAACAACACACACACACACAAAACCACCTTAAAGGTCAGAAAGGGTTATCATTTCAAGTTTGAGGTCCGGCTCTACTCTGCTGTTGGTCATGGGGAGGGCTCAAGAGGCTGAGATCAGGCTCTGAATTAATTCTATTTAAACTGGCTTTTTCAAGTGTAATGTGCTTGTCATGCCTGGAGACTGAGGGCGGAGGATTCCAAACTCGTGCCCAGCCTGGGCAACTTAGTAAGACCCTGCATCAGGCTCTGCGTCATGACAAAATACATCAGTAAAACGCACTGTGCTTCTATTCAAATCCTATGCTTCCACGTATGTGACCGCTAAAGCACTATCTGTCTCTAAGGGCCCAAGCCCACAGGCTGCAGCTAGCCCACAAAGCATTTTGTTTAGTCTACAGGAAGTTCTTACTTCAAAAGTTGAATTAGCCAACCTTTTAAAATCAGATTTTGCATAATAATCCAGATGCCTGGCTAAGAGTGAAAAATCAGATTTGGTCCACAGTCCAACAGTGTAACAAAGCAACGGCTGAACAGGCCCTCTGTAGACAAGATCTCCAGCTGCTAGCGCAGCCCTGCCCACCCCAACTTTCCTGACCACCTGCCCGGAGGTAGAGCACCAGCTGCCACAAATAATCATCTCCAGAGAGGCGCCCCCAGGCACTGGTCGGTAGGGGCCCACAATCCCACTGCTACAGTTCAAATCTCTGTATCTTTTTATTCCCTCTTCCTTCCTCCCTCTTTCTCCTTAGTGCACACATTATAGGTGTAGTTATAAAGTTTCTGCTTGATGTAAAATTTGCCAGGTTGAACGGGTGAGGTTACACATGTCTTTTATCCCAACACTCTGAGGCTGAGGCAGGAGGATCACCAGTTTGAGCCCAGTCTGGAAAACTCAGTGAGCTCGTCTTAAAATAAAAAAGGGCCGGGCATATAGCTCAGTGTCAAAGCCCAGGGTTCAGTACCCAGCACCACAAAAGGAAAAAAAAAGAAAAGAAGGTATTATTCTCCAGGTGGCTGGTTGGATGCGGCTCAGTGATACTGGGCTTGCCCGGCATGCATGAGGTTTCAGTTTGACCTGTAGCAGTGCAAACAAAAAAACAATTTTTCATTAACTCTAAAACTTGCCAGGTACAAATAACTCATAAGGAAACTAATTTAGAACTAAGCAAAAGAAAATTCAAAAAAATGAAAGAGAATGTGTCCTCTATCACATAGAAGGGGGTGTCGTCACAGTCACCTTCTCAGTTCGCATGTACTAGTCATGTGAAAAGTAGAAGTATTTTTTCTGTTTTTGTTTTTTTCATTCGTCTTCTTGTTGTTGTTCAAACAGGATCTTGCTTTGTAGCTCAGGCTGGTCCTAAACTCAAGGCGATTGGCCTGCCTCAGCCTCTCAAGTGCTGGGATTATAGGCATTCACCACTATGCTCAGTTTATATGATGCTGAGCAAAGGAGCTGGGGCCCTGCATGTGGCAGGCAAGCATTCTAACTGCTGTGCTACTGCTTCAGTCCTGAAAAGTAGAACTATTACAAGTAGGAAATTTAACCAAATGAATTCACTCCACTGAAATTATCTTCCGTATACTGAGTGCATCAATACAGATTCTGAGTATGAGCTAGCTAGATGGATACTTACCTTTTTTTATCTTGAGGACCTGGGAATGATTTTTATAATGTATGCTTATTACAATATTTACTCAGCAACCATTTCTCATAGCATTATTCAACTTAGATGTAACACTTTAGCCAAGGGCTCCATGTTTACCTAACAGACTTATGTATTTGAGTTCTAGGGTCCCACCTAATGAGAAGGGTACTTAATTTGGGGCAGTCTATCAGTATTAGTGACAAAAGAAGAAAACACTGAAACAATTAAGTGATTCAGGTTCCCCTCTCAATCCTGAGGTAAATGTTCATCCAAGTGGCATCTCAGGTCGGTATTTCCCGAAGCCACCAATGCCAGGAGCCACGGCTTGGAGGCCTGCCTGCACGGAAACCACTCCAGGTGTCCTCTTCAATGAGAAGCAGGAACCAGATAAGTTGCATGCCCCAGTGACACCGAAAAACCGAACTCTGCTTCGTTTAACAAAAATATTACTAGGTATTATACAATGAGTAGAGATGTTCTGGTACAGTGAAGAGAAAGCCAAGTACCACAGATTCAAACATGGGCCTTGAAATAAAACAAGCTTAGTTTCAACTTCTACTTCCACATCTGTGTGATGTTTTCACAAGTTACATAACCTTTCCGGCTTCATTTCTCACCTGCAAAATGGAGGTAAGTTCGCCTTTCACGTAGGATTGTTTTGAGGATTAACTGAAAACGTATGTATATTCCAGGGCAGAGATCTGAGTAATCAGTAAGTGTGTAATGAATAGTAGTTGTTATTATTAAGAACTTTAGGTATTTCATAAAGTGTCCACCTACTTGTTGATCAGCTAAGTTTTCTTGAAAAGCTCTATCTAAAAACACGCAGATTTTAAAAGCTTATTCAGTAGAATACCATTGTCAGCATCTCGAGGGTCATTTTCCCAAGAATTTCAATTTTCTAACATTTCTTAGAACTGGGTTGGGAACAATCAGAGAAGGGAATTTTGATCGATAGCATCTCATAACCCATCTGATGACTTCCCTCCTGTCTCCACTGTGCGATCTAGAGAGGCAGCTCTCTGGCAGCCAACATCCTCAAGAGAGAGGGTGTCTCGCACACCCCTCCACGTCCCTGCACTACAGAAACTCACTGCGGTTCTGGTCATCTAGTGATGCTAAGATTCAGTAACAGGATTTATATCTTGCTGGGGGAAGGAACCTTCTCTGGCAATGCTCCTGACTATTACCAGCAAACGGAGGAGGAAAATAGTCTTTAAGAAATGCTCTTAATGGAATTTAACACCAGATTTGTGAGGCTTTCCCAATAGCAGGTGTCGAGGGGAGGATTAAACATCTTGAACACCTCAGAGCAGAGGCAGACTTCTGATTTCACAGACTAGCAAAATTTCAAAGGAAAGGCTGCCGTAAAATTGCCAGGTTCAAATCTGACTAAGAAATGACACCAAGAAACAAACCATTACCATCCTCCCCCCACCAAAAAAAAAAAAACAAGCAAAAAACAAAGTATGAAGTACACCCCAAAGCTTTGCACCACCCTTGAAGCTTAGCACAAAAGTTAAAACTGAAAATCCTACTGCACCATACATATTCCCATTTTCTTTCACAGGTTGGTAAATATGTCATCACGGACCCACTGTGGAAACTACCGGGCCCTCTGCTGACTTTCTAAGGACGGTCAGGTCTCCTTTGAGCTCCTGCTTACCCTAATAATCCATTATGGGACTGTCAGCCACAAATGGTGTATTTCTTTACACTCATTCTGAATTTGTATCTTGAAAAGCTCTAAGGTAAGCCTCTCCACTCATTTCACTGGGAAACAAAGATTAAAATAGGAAAAATGAAATCAGACTTGCCATGTGTGGGGCACTAAGGAAATCAGTGGAGAACAAGAGAGGTATGTACCTGCCTTCACCACACTGAAGACTTGGGAACACTGGACAAAGAGGCAGTCAGGCTTACTGGGATCAAGTGAAGAATCAAGAAGCCCTACATCCTAGTGGTTTCCAGGACTTCAAATATCTCTCAGCCTACTCTTTCCAGATACAACAAATGCTAATATTTTTCCCAGAGAAAAAGACAGACAAGGACCTTGTCCGTATGGAACCTACATTCTAGCAGGGCTGTCCAACCTTACAAGGTGCTCTAACATGAAGTATCCACAACACTAAATGAATCACAGTGGAAACAAGACTGTTTTCCATTTTTCCCAAATGTTTTTGGTGAAGTTTAACATTTCCTGTCTTTTATACCTGCAATAGGAAGTTGGAACACAGGAAGAGTATTTTGAGAACTCTTATCTGGGTTTTCCTAACAAAACACCATCCTACGGTAGTTCCATAACTTACGCTTAGTATCTGCCCACAAGAAACTCACAATCTTTTCATGACTAGTAAGTCTAGCAGTTTCCCTGAAGCAAATCCCTATTGGTTAGATATTTCATAATTTAGAAGAGCTTACTGTCATCTGTAAACCTAGAAATTCCATTGTGTGCTCCTTCTTTTTGTTCAATTATGCAAATAAGACCTGAGGGACCTCACTGTTTATACACCTCTAAACAAAGGAAAAATCTTTATTCCTATCCTTCCTGCTCTTTAAGGCAGGCAGCCAGCAATGTCCTCGCTGTAACTGTATGTATCACCTTAAATTATACCTGTGCCTGGATATTCTCATGACTAAAACTCAAGGGTTAGCCCTGCCAGCTTTAATACTGCATATTTCTGTTCAAAATGATAAAGTGAGCCAGGGATGGTGGCACAAGCCTGTCATCCTACCACTCAGAAAGGTGCGGCAGAAAGATTATAAATTCAATCCCAGCATGGGAAACTTATCAACTTGACAAAACCCTAAATCAAAATAAAAAATACAATAAAATCAAATGGGCTGGGGATGTAGCTTAGTGAGAAGTGTCCCAAAGTGACTTCAATTTTGAAATAACCTTTGAAAAATGTAGGACAGTATGTAAAAGTTTTTAACTATATACCCCCTTTAAGAAACACCATATAGGAGCTGGAGGAATGGCACAGTGGTTAAAGTGCTTGTCTTGCAAGCACAAGGCCCTGAATTGATTCCCTAGCACCACATAAAGCTAGGCGTGGTGGCACACACCTGTAATCCTCAGGAGTCTGAGGCAGGAGGACTGTCCTGAGTCCAAGGCCAGCCTGGGCTATACCAGTGAGTTCAGAACCAGCCTGGGCTACACAGCGAGATCCAGTCTCAAAAAATAAAAAATTAAAAAAAGGAACACCATATAGTGACAAAATATCCCTCTTCCTGATGTCAGCTGAGGTAAAGGGGACTTCCATTTCCAGAGGCCCTGCAGTTTACCCACATAGACAACTAGAGCCAGCAGATAGTATCCGGACAGACACGCTCACCACCAAGGGACGAAGGCCTTCACGAGGAAGCAGCTGAGTGTGCAGGCTATGAGATGTGGCATTTTGTTTCAGCCCTCCTTCAACATGGGGGGATGGCTACCATCCAAACCAAGTAGTTCACTTAAATCTTATTTGGATAGATCAAGAGCATTTGGAGAATCTGCCACTAATTGCCTGGGATTTCTGACCTGCCTGCTTCAAAGAAAACCTAGGAATGGTAACTCCTAACGTCTCCTCAGAGAAAATGTGCAAAGTCCAAAGTAAGTCGGAAATTACACCAATGACAAGTGAAAGCCCTGCTCTAGGGAAAAGCATTTATTTCCTCAGCCTCAACCCTCCCATCACTAAGCATTCTGGGCATGCGAGCAAAAAGAAAAGACAACAAAGATTTTGCCAGTTATCTTACCTACCTTCTCACAAGTTTCAAAACCGACTCTGATCTGGAAAGCTTCAAATTTAAATAAAATACTAAGATGTCTAAGCAGAATTATGAAGATCCCAGGGGAGGGAGTACAGATTTCAGAAGCTTGCAACAGATGCAGGCAATTTCAAAATGGCACCTTGGGTGCAAACACTGTGAGAGGTTAACACAGATTCTGCAAAAAAAAAAAAATCCAAATTAAGGGTCCTTCCACCTCTGGAGGTTATGTCAACAAATCAGTAGCCCCGGCTTCCAAATAAGACCACCAGTGATTCCAAATTACTGGATTTCAAATAGTACTCATTACATGACTACGAAGCACTTGGTAAAGCCATCCTTGCTCCTCTCTGTCAGGATTAGAAGGCAGAACCAAAATTCCAAAGTCTCAGCCAAGCATGTCTGTTTGTAATCTCAAGCACGCTCAGAGGCTGAGGCAGGTGGTGACTTGGGGTGATCCTGTCTCAAAATAAAGGAAATAAAAAGGGCTGGGACGTGGCTCAGTGCAAATGGCTTTAAAAAAGAAAATCAAGTGTCAAAAAAGATTCTAAGATTTTACTTAAACTTTCACTCAACTTCTTGAAAAAAAAATTTTTTCCCAAGTGAATACAGATGCAGCCGCTCTCGCAACAGATTCCTGGAAGTCTGGCCTAAAACAACCTACACTTGAGTCTATAGCAGGTGCTGCTTAAAAAGTAAAGGCAGAGCTGGAGGAATAGCTCAAGATCTGGCACGCTTGCCTAGCAAGCGCAAGGCCCTGAGTTCTATTCCCCAGTACTACGTAAGTCAGGCGTGGTGGTGCACACCTGTAATCCCAGCACTCAGCAGGCAAGGCAGGAGGATTGCTGTGTGTTTGAGGCCAGCCTGGAGTACGTAGTGAGTTCAGGACCAGCCAGGACTACAGAGTGAGAGGGAGACCCTGCTTCAAAAAAAAAAAAAAAAAAAAAAAAAAAGGCGGTGGAGGGGGGAGGGGAGGCAACTGTAAATTTCGGCTGCAATAATACGTAGATGTTTATGCCAATATTTTGCTGGCCAATAATGTTTCAATTAGCATATTCAGTTACAAACTCTCCATAAGAGTTTGACAAACTGAGAACACATCCAGAAACCAGGTTCCATGGAGGACTATGACAAGACTTACGCGTATTTCACATTAGAAAAAAGTTAGTTGAGGTGAAGGGGACCTCATCCTGTGCCTGTAAATGAAAGTGGGAGACCACAAAGATGGCAGCTCCTGAGGAACCCGATGAACTGAACCAGGTTGCAACAAGGCAGTCATCAGCTCAAATATCCAGAACAGCACTGCTCACAGAAAAAAGAGGGAATGCCACACCTCAGAAGCAGAGCTCCGGAGCTGTTGTTACTGGGGCGTTTCAACAGACTTCTCATTCAAGAACGTACTGAAGGAGTCGGCTGAGCCCCTGTAAAATGCCTGTTGGATTCTGTGACCCCCCATGAACCCTAGTGTCCCGCCACCCTGCCAGCTCCTCTGCCACAACCTCTCTCAGAGCTGTTTCTCACTTCCAACCAGGATCTGCACAGCAGGTGTCTCCGAGATTGGCTGGCTAACATCAATGTTATTCTTCCCCCTATGCCAAGAGCCACCTCCCTCAAGGTCTGCTCAAAAATGAAACTTCACTTCCCTCCCAGAATATTAAGGACTGCTCACATTCACAGTGAAGGGCAGTTTCTCAACCTCTGCACTGCTGACACGTGGAGAGGATCATTCCTTAGGGGTGTCTGGCTGTCCTGTGGTGGCCAGCCTTTACCCACTAGAAGTCAGCAGTGTCCTAGTTATGATGACCAGAACTCTTCAGATATTGCCAAATGTCTACCAGGAAGCAAAAACAGGTATCTATCTGGTTGAGAGCCACAGGTCTTGAGGCAAGTGGCTAACATCACTACTAACTTGTGGTTAAGGTTTCCTCTAGGTCAGTCATTCACTCCAGCCACACTGATGTATTTGTTGCTTTTAATATATGACACACCTCAAAAGCTTTGCTTAATGTATACTCCTTCTTTTTGGGCAGCCACAGCCCTAACTACTGTCAAAAGTCCACTAAAGAGGAGGGCCAGCGGCAGAGGTCGGTAATCCCAGTACTCTGGAAGGATGAGGCAGGAAGATTTCGACTCGGAGCCTGATCTGGACAACTTAGATCCTGTCTCAAAATAAAAAAGGGGACTCGGCTCGGATGTAGCTGAGTGTGAAGGCCCCAGGCTTGATCCCCAGTACCACACACACACTCATTTTCACCTGGCTCCAAACACCCTGAACTCTGGAACAACTATAATCTTTCCTTCTACTGGTGTCCTCGCACATACCTGTCTTATCTGTGATACCAAGAATCCTCTCTTCCTCCTTAAGGTCCCTCAGCACACACGCTTGTCCCCTTTATGTTGCTAGTACTCAAGAGTCACCGGTGTTTCTCAGAATGTCAAACACCAGCTGCAGTCATACCAAGCTGCACTCCTTTACAAAACTCCCCTTCAAGAACATACATGATCCTGAATACCATTTTGACAAAATGTTGACCTTCCCCGGCTTACACCAATTTACCTAAAGTACTGACAATAGCTTCAAGTCTAATTTCCAAAACAATGTCACTATGAGAACATGAAAAACATGAGAATTTTCTAAAGTTAAAACTCTACACAATATAAAACATAGGAGGAAAAAAGTGCCAAGTTTTGACCAATTTTTTTTTAAATGCTGGAAAAACTGGTAGAAAAAAAAAAGATAAGATCATGGCTCAATACTTAGTTGCATCATACAGTACCACATGGCGGGAGCCGGGAGGGGAGGGGACCCGGGTCACCTAGGGACAGTTTCCTCTCCAACCTTCCAATCTATGTAGTCCTAATCAACAAAGTACACAAGCCCTGAACAGAAACGAGGCAAATCTCAGATAAAATGCTCAAATGTATAAATAAACCTTGCCCATTCAAGAAGTAGGAATTTTTTTTGGTCCACCTCTCATTTTATGGAGAGCTCCCTGAATAACACAGAGAAGCCACACACTCCAAATCTACTTCCTCCGATCCTTATTCTTGTCATTTCATTTTAATCCAACACTTTTTTTTTCCAATTGCACAACTTGGATTTTTAACAGGGTTTTGGTCAACCGGTGTCAAGATGGGAGAAGGAAGATCGCTCGCCCTGAATTAGCTGGGCATAGAGGCCTGACAGGTGTTTCTGAACTGTAAAAGTAAGTGCTATGCCCCTTATACTGGTCACAGTGCGTGATTCAGATGATTCGGCCGCAGAGGCCTGAAGCTTTGGCCTATCACTAGGTGAGGAATCACGTGGATGGGCCCTCGGTTGTTGACGAAGTAAACAGCCCTCATCATTAGGGAAGGTGGGGATTCCCTGTCTGTCCAGACTTTTCCAATACCCGGCAGGGAACACGTAATAGGTGCTCAGTAAATGCTGCCTCAACGGAATTTTATTATTAGAGCTGCCAGGGAGAATTTCCAGAAGTCAGCTTGTTACTTCTACATTTCTTCCAAAATATGTCCTCACAGCTTTCTTGCCTGATTAAAAAAATATACATATTTTTCAAAGTCAAGAAGGAGGAAACCAGGGAAGCAACAGGAGCCAAGTAGGGGCCCGGCTAACTCAAATCCGGGTCCCCAATAGGGCAAGACTCCCCAGAACCTGCTCCCCCTCTCTCTGCCAGGCTCCTGAGTCCTCGCGCTTGCTACGTCCTTCCCACAACCGCATCTCCCCACTTTTCAGACACCCCGACTCCAGGGCTCTAGCAGGTCCTCAGTCCCCACCTTTCCCTTTCCAGCAGGGACCTACCTCACCTCCCCTCGACCTGGAACAATTCTTCTTCACTGCAAATGGTTTTAAAAAATTTTTTTTATAAAAATCAAAATCTCTTTGTCTGCTAGGGATACCCCCAAATAAAGGGGGCCAGAAGGGGCCAGGCCTCCAGCACCACTCCAGGCACCCGGAGGGGACGGTCCTCTAGGCAAACACCTCAACGCTCCTGCTTTCCAAGCCCCCGGGTAAGATTCAGGCAGAAGTCCCGCTCCCAAGAGTCCACGCTGGCAAACAAGCTAGAAGCGGATTATACCGGTACCCAACCCGGAGATGAGTAGCAGCGGCGGGCTGGGTGCACCTGCGGCCACGCCGCCCTCCCCGGCGCGGGGGCGGGGCCTGCGTGTCCCGCCCCGCCCGGCCCCGCGCAGCCCCCCGGCGCGGGACGGGGGTGGCGGGGCGGCGGTTCCCGGGAAGTTAAAGGGCTCACCTCGTGGGCGCCGGGCCGGGAAGGCCGGACCCGCCCCGCGCCTCCGGGGGGCGCGCGCCGCGCGACGGGCCGGGCGGCTCCGCGCGCGCCGCGGCCCGGCCCGGCTCCGCACCCGCGGCCCGGCCCCGCTCGCCCGGCCCGCGGCCCCGCACCCACCTGGGGCCGGCCCGGGCCGCTCGGCCGCCCGCCGCGGCTTAGGCGGAGGCGGGCGGCGGCGGCATCCCCTGCGGCGGGCGGCGGGGGCGCGCGGCGCCCTGCAGCCTGTGCCCGCGGCCCCGCCCGCGGCGGCCACCTGGAAGCGCGGCGCAGCAGCCGGGGCACCGCGGGCGGCGACAGCGGCGGCGGCGGGAGCAGCAGCACATGACTGTGCGGAGGGGAATTAGACAAAGCGTAACATGGACTCCGGGCCGGTGCAGCGCTGCGGCTCCGGGACCAACCGCAGCCCGCGAGCGCCGCGACTGGCCCGGCCGCAGCCAATGGCGCGGGCGCGGGCCGCCATGTGATTGCGCGCGCTCGCCCGCCGCGCCCGGGGTCCCGCCGCTTCCGCCCGGGGGGCGCCGGCTGGCCCGAGGGGGCCTGGGGCGCGCTGGACGCCCAGCAGGTGCACCGGGTGGAGAAGAGCGGCAGGCGACTGTCGCCGTCGGCGCGACACTCATGAGACGCGCACCTGGCCGGGGCGCGGTGCCAAGCGGGTCGCCGCCTGCCGGGAGCGGGCTGGGTCCGGACGCCTCGCCCCGGTGCCGACTGAAACACCCCGATACCAGGTGTGGAGGGGGCTGCGTCAAGTCACTCCGGTGTTTTCTAACTCTAAGAAGAAAGTAATTACCTGGGATTTGGGGCACGTGAATCTCTGCATAGTTTCTCAGGTTCGTTTGATCTGCCCTTCGGGCTGTCGTGCAGAATCAAACCCCGTTTTCGGCCGGGCCTTCCCTTTCCTCCCCCACCCTCATTCTCTTGGTCCAAAAAAATGTCTTACATACGAAACAGGCTGGTTGCTCTGTGCTGAGGTGTTTTCAAACTTGATAGGCATTCCGTTTCTTTGTATTGTAAGGTGCAAGTTCCTTTGCAGCCTTTTTCGTGGGTGCACAGAGCCAAGAGCCAAGAAATCAGGTCAGGGAGGATGTTTGGAACTATTTGGTTCAAACACAACAAATGCTTTGGCCCGGTACTTCGGATTCTCCTTTTATCTGAATTTGCTTGTTGACCGGACAGGAAGAGGTCTCCTCTTTCTTCTCCCGGGTTCTGTCCTCAAAGGCAACCCGATGGGCAACTTTTGCCCAGCACCTACAGGGTCCTAACGAGCAAGCAGGGCACAGTATCCCGGTATGTGGAGCAGATGGTGAGACATGGGAAACAAGGGTTTTCTCGAGTTCCAGAAAAAGGCTTCGAAGAGGAAGTGACAGACCGTCCCATGATTGCGAAGCCCTTGACCACAGGCTGGATGTAAAGAACAGCCTTAGCTGGGCCTGGAGGTGCAGGATCCCAGCCCCGCAGGAGGCTGAGGCTGGAGCATCACGAATTCCAGCCCTAGATGGGCAACTTAGTCAGATTCTGTCTCTAAATTAGTTTTAAAAGGCTTTTGATGTAGCTTGTTTCAAAAGCCCTGGGTTGATCCCCAGTGTCAAGAAAAGGAAAAAGAAAAACACACAGCTCCCACTGGGAGGAACATAAGCAAACAAGTACAAAATACCCTAAGTTGGGATGGCATGGAACCCCCAGTCTTCCTCCCGCGCCCTCCCCTTGCCTCCTGTACCCTCAGTCCAGCAGCCCCTCCTAATCCACGCACCCTGCCTAGGAGGAAGTGTGACAAGTGATCTAATTACAGCCTCCGGTTTGCTGATCTGGAAGATTAGAGCAGTTTTAAGGCTGTTGGCAACTAGTCATGTGGTATTTTGGTTGAAAGTATCACACCAAATTTGGTTTAGAACTTTTTTGCTGTTTGTAAAAGCACTCTCCTGTGCTTGGACCTATTTTTCTGTCACCCCTGAGTTTTAAACTCTTAATTCTGGATTTTGAAAAACAAAGATTTCAAGATGGGCATAAGTTGAGAAAAGTTATATTTAGAAAACAGTCAGATACATCTGGGTGTGGTAGTGTGCACCTGTAATCCCAGCTGCTTGGGGGGCTGAGGCAGGAGGACCCTGTGAGTGTGGGAGTGTGAGGCCAGCCTAGGTGAGGCCCCCATTTCAAAAGAAAAAAATATATATACAAATACGGAGAACAGGCATTCTAACAGTCTGTATGGGAGAATAAAATGGAGAAATTGTTTTGGAGGACAACTTGGAAATTTTTTAGAAAGTATGTATGCTGTTTTTGAACAGGGAATTCTACATCTAGGAGTTTACATTTTGAGCACGTTTGTGAGAATATTAGTCAAAAGTATTTGTGCATATGTACATATAAAAATATAGATATAAATGTGTTTACTGTAGCATTGTTTATAATAGAAATGTGAAATGGTGTGAAAGTATAATTTTAAAAATCCTGGTAGGGGACTGATTAAGCAAGTTATGATAGATCTGTAGAAGGATACCTTAAGCAACCATCAAAAATAAGATAGGTTTGTATCTGCACAGACAGAGGCCCCCGAGTTGGTAAGCGAAAAAAAACAATCTACAGATGAATAGGAATAGTGTGATCCTTTTCTTGTGTGTGTTATTAAGGGTCTAAGCCAGGACCTTCACCCTAAACTACAGCCCAGCCCATTTTAGTTTTTTTTTTTTTTTTTTTGAAACAGGATCTTACTCAGTCAATAAATTGTCCTGGTTGGGCCCCAACTCATGAGCCTCCTGACTCAACCTCCCAGAGTTTGACCGTGTGCCGCCAGGCCAGGTTTTATTTTGTTGTGTTGCTTAGAGACAGGATCTTGTTCTGGAGTCCAGGCTGGTTCTGAGCCCATTCTGTAGCCATGGCTGGTCTGGAACTCACAGCAGTCCTCCTGCCTCACTCTCTAGAGGGCTGGCATTACAGGTGTGTGTTACCACACCTGGCTCAGGCCCAGCCTTAATCCTATTATTTTTGCATTTAAATATTCACATTATTACAGTATGCTTAGAAGAAATCTGAAAGTGCATACAACAAGCTGTTAATAGTGGTTATCTGTGGGTATGGAATTACTGGGCGTTTTTATTTTCTGTTGCTAAGTTCTGTATGTTTAAACTGTTTTCATGTTTAGTACAGATTATTCAGAAAAATAAAAATTATGAAAAATGTTTTAACACTTTCAGGTGCTATAATAAAATAGTATAAGCTAGTTGGCTTATGAACAACATAAATGTATTTCTCACAGTTCTGGAAGCCATGAAGTCAAAGGTCAAGTTCCGGGCAGTGTCAGGGTCTGGTGCTGTGTTGCTGGGTCACATGGAAGAATGCACAGGCAATTGATCTCAGGCCTCTTTTATAAGGGCCCCAGTGTCATCTATGAGGATTTGCCCTCCTGATCCAAATGACTCCCAAAAGTCTTACTCCTGAGACTCTTTGGTGGTCAGGATTTTAATATATGAATTTGAAGAGGGGAGACAAACATATTTCAAAAGAGATAAAAATATTAAAAACTCTACCACTGAGACTAGAGTGTTGCCCACTGGTAGCATTTGCCTAGCATACAAGAAGCTTCGGGTTTGATCCTCAGTACTGGCAAAAAACCAAACAACTCTCCCTTTGGCAAGTGAAGAAATCTAACTGATTGTCCAGGATGTACACCAAATCATAACAAAAATGGCAGTAAGCTTCCCATTTCCCCTAAAGAAAACAACGGGGAAGGGGTTAGCAAAGAACAGTGATTATTCTGACATTGGGGTTAAAAGTAAGAAACATGATTAGAAAACGGGCCTCTCACTGGTGGGGGAAGGTAGGAGAAACACAGCTTCAAGGGAGTTTTATGTAACCAAGGTTTGCGGAGCACTTCCTGTTCTCTGCTGGGTCTTCTGGGTGAGGAAGTGACAACTGTTGCAGCGCATGGTCAGTCTGTGTCGGAACAGCAGCTACATGCTTTCATCGCTAACAAAGCAGGGTTGTAAATATTTACATTCCTGGCGAGTCCTCACAGCAACCTCTGAGATACATCGTATCCTCATTTTAGACGGGAAACAAAGGACTAGTGAGACCACAGGTAGTGAGCTCAAGGTCACGGAGCTTTTAGGCTGGCAGAGCTAAACTGTGAATGAAAGCATCCTTGCTCTAGAAGTCCAAGGATTTAATTAGCTCTCTAAAGGGCCACTCATAATAAAGGCCATTATTTGCACATTTTTACCAAGTATTCTCATTCTGAGATGATTAGTGCTTACCTAAACAATGTAACACGTGGCATGGTTCAAGGCTGTCTTATTTATCGAATGAATGAATGACTCCACTATTCGGGAACAATCTGGGGTTTTTGAAGGAGCGGTTTTTACATTCTTCCTTTTTCCACCACCTAGTAGAGTGCCTGACATAAACAATGTAAGTTTCTGTAATGTATAAACATTTTTGAAAAACAGCAAAAATCAAAGTTTTTTTGTGTGGTAACTGGGAATTGAACCCAGGGCTTTTGTGCTGAGCTGTATCCCCTGCCTTATTTATTTATTATTAATTTTTGAGACTGTATCTCTCTAAGTCATTTAAATTGCCAAGGTGAGACTCAACTTGCAATCCTCCTGCTTCAGCCTCCCAGAGTGCTCAGAAATCAAACTTAGTCTCAAATGTGCTGACGTAGGTTATGAATAATACCACAATGACTTCCTTGTGAAGTGAAAAAATGGAGAACAGCAGCATAAGCGTGCACAAATAAATGTAGAATATAATTGCTTGAAAAAGTGAGAGCAATGTTGAAAGATTCAAAGCCCCCTCCCTTGCTCGCTCACTCGGATGATACACACCCCAGGTTATTATGACAGCAATGATTAAATGAGATAATTATGAAAATGGCTTAGCCAAGTGCCTAGAACATATGTATTGCTCAGTGGCCGTGATCTGTTAAAATTATGTCCACATACAAAAGGTGATTGAAAATACAGCGAATGTTTAAAAATCTAATTCAATGAGAGACCCATTGCCATTAATTCCCCTCAAGACATTTCTCCTCACTTCAAACACATTTACACCATTGTTCTTGCCTTTCTTCCTCTTCGTGTGTGCATGTGCGTGTGCGTGTGTGCGTGTGTGCGTGTGTGTGTGTGTGTGTGGTTGCTGTTGTACTGGGGATTGAACCCAGGACTTTCAGACACAGCTACATCCCAGCCCCTTTTATTTTTTTCATCTTGACACAGGTCTTGCTAAGTCACTAAATGACCCAGGTGGGGCTCGTAATTGTAATTCCATTTCGGTCTCCCGGAGTGCTAGAAGTAGAGGTGCTTGCCAGCATGCCCTGTTTTATTCTTGCTACTTTCTTGGCTTTGGAAGTCTTTCCTGTTGATTGAGATGTGGCGAAGGCAGCTGGCTGCTCAGGCCATCCAACAGAAAGGGAGGTTCAAGAAGGCATCACGCTGTGTCCTCGGCCTTCCCCCCGCCAAAAAAAAGTGAATGTTTGGGATGGATTCAGGACATCAAAGCAGACACACCAGCACAAGGAAGTACACCAACGGAAATGCGTTGCCAGTGCGTGTTCAAAGAAAGGGGCCATGTGGGCGAGTCCGTAGCAATGTGCCTTTTGCCGTCACCCACATTTTTTCTTAGATACACTACCTTCACAACGCCTATCTGACAACTCTGACAAAATGAATCTATTTGTCTTTAATACCACAGCTAACTTAATACACAATATCTAGAGCACCTTCGTGTGCAGCCAGGTGACAGGGACTCATGCATGTAGTGTGCTTTCAGTCACACGCTAAGATTCAGTCCAGCAAATGGGAAGGCAGGAGCAGCTCTTTTCCTTCTCCCTGCTACTTTCTACTTTCCTCTTCTTCCTGTTCTTTCTTTAGATGAATTAAAGCCATCTCACTCTGCAGCTGGGAGCGTATCTCAGGGGTCAAAGCGCTTGCCTAGCAAGCATAAGGTCCTGGGTTCAGTTCTCCAGGACCACATACACTGGGTATGGTAGCACATGCCCATAATCCCAGCGCTTGGGAGGTTGACACAGGAGGATGGCCTTGTTTGCAAGGTCAGCCTGGGCTACATAGTGAGTTCAGGACCAACCGGAAATACAGAGTGAGACCTTGTCTCAAGAACAACACAAAAGTCACTTTTTAGACTTAAATTAACCCTTTGCCTCACAGGTAAGAAGCAGCTAGTCCCCCTCTTCACAACTGAAGAAATTAAGATGATGGAGACTGAGCTGGAAAGGAGCAGGTGGAGGGAGGAGCAGTGTGGAGGAAACAGAGGCGGGTGGAGTGAGGGGGAACTTCCTGTATGTGAAGTAACCTGAACTCCAAAGGGGAAGGGAGATTGCCAGGCGGCCATAATTAGAAATAGATGGTGAAACTGTAACTAGAGGAACGTGGAGTACCCGTCTTAATCTACCACAACAAGAAGAAAGAGACCTAGGCTTTCTAAGGTGGCTCCATAGAGTGATACAACTTCGGTGGTCCATGCAGGGGAGCCGGTGGGACTGCTGCTTCCACTTCCACTGCTATGGCTAATTGAAATTTTGAAACAAATGGCTGACGTGCTAAATTGTCTAAGTTGGACTCAAACTTTTGATTTTCCCACTCCAGCCTCCTAGAGTGCTGGGACTACAGGCACATGCCAGCATACCGGGCCATTAGGAGCTTCTTGATTGGTAGCCTATATTAGGGAAAAACAGAAATAATAGAAATTTATATATGGAAATGTATTAGAATAACTTACAGAGGGTGAAGAACAAGTCCACAGCGACCATCTGCACACTCAAGAGCTGGAAGTCCAGTGGCTGCTCCAGCAGGGGGTAGAACCAAGTCCGGGACTGCAGGACAGCTGGGGCAAGTCTGCGCTTCGGGTGGCTGCCCAAAGGGGATGGCAAAGAATGGAAGATCGGTGAATCTGCAGTGGAGATCGGTGACACGAAGACAGGAGTGGGTCAGTGTCTAGGGACAATGGTGAAGGCCCGAGCTCTTTCAGGAAACAAGTTGTAGTAGCCTTCTGCCTTCTTTCCTTTTTCTGTAGTCCAAGCTGCCGACCTATTGGCTGGGCCACCCACATCCAGGGTGGGTCTTCCTTCCTCACTTTTGGACAATCAACCAATCACACACCTAAAGTTCTACTCTAAGGTGAATAGGACGTTTCCTAATCCCTTCAATTTGGCACGATCCTTTAAATAGTCACATAGCCCTAAGCTAAATAGTCTCTGTACACTAAAAAAAAAAAAAAAGAAAGAAAGAAAGAAAAGAAAAGAAAGAAAAGAAAAGAAGCCACACACAAAGACACCAAATTCAACTGCCAGCAGATCTATACACATATACTCTGGCTTCCCGTCTGCTACTCCTATAGAAAAATGACCCCATGTTCTTACCAAGTCTTGTGTGTCACCCCATCTCAGCACTGCAGCAACTGTCCTCTTCTACAAAATGCAGCTTATACGCCTCTCCACTGGATTATTGCATCACCATTTTATGATATTTCTCTCACTTCAAAGAATATAATTTCTCTTGGCCTTATTTTCCCTACCCCATTTCTCTTCTCTCCTTTGCAATTAAAATCTCCAAAGAATTGTATACATTCATTGCCTCCAGCTGCTTTCTTCCACTCCTCTCTTAACCCTGTGGCGTCCCCATGTATTACTGAAACAGATCTTGCCAAAGCAACCCATGGCTTCCACATTACTGGATACACTGAGCAGCCCTTGGTCCCTAACTGGCTTCTTAGCAGCATCGGACTCCTTTGAAAACTCCCACCTCTTGGGTGTGCTGCCTTCTCTTGCCATCCCGAACACCAAATGCACTCTTCAGTGACCTCATTGTTCAGAAGGCTTCGGATTCCCTCCCCAAGTGTTGTGGTTTGGATCAGGAACGTCCTCCAAGAGCTTCGTGTGTTTGGATGTTGAGGAATACTTGTGGATTCCAGGTGCTGTTGGGAGTGGGGCCTGGTCGGGAGAGGTGGGTTACAGCTGTGTGGTGGAGGAAAGGCATGTGGCAGATGAGATTACAGGTGTGTAGCCTGGAAGCATATGAACTCTGACCTCAGCTTCTTCTGGAACCCCCTAATTTTTCCTCTTGTGGTGCTATTAACAGCTGTTCCCCAGCAGACCCTTCCTACCATTGCCTACTGCCCTTGACTGGACTGAGACTTCTGAAACTGTAATATAGGTGAAGGTGTTGGGTCATGTTTCTCAGCAACAAATAAATAACTAAGACATAGGCAATCAGCTTTGACATTGACTGCTTGGCTCTCAGTCCAGTCTCCGCACTCCAATTTGTGTTTCCGACTACCAGGTTGGTTTTTCCACTTTGACATTTTAAAGGTATCTTGAACTGAAAACACTCAAAAGTCAGCCCTTGGCTCTGCCCCAACACCACAAAGCCTATACCTGCCACACCTCTCTTACCCCAGAGTCCTCTGAGCAGCTTGCAAGGTTCTCACCAGATCTGCATCTCCACTGCCATCAAATGTCAATTCCTGAAGGAAACATGCCCTGACAATTGTGTCTAAAACTGGAACCTGTCCCCTGCCTGCCCTCATAGCTTGTTTGTTATTTTTTTCCTGAACACTTAGCATTTACTACTTCTATACTTTTTGCTTGTTTGTTATCCATCTTTCCTTGCTAGAATATAAGCTCTTTGCCAAAAGAAAAGGCAAATGTGTTTGCTCACTGGAGTATCTCGTGTACTTTTCTTATCTTTCTTTCCTATTTTTTTGAGACAGCGTCTCACTGAGTAGTCCAGGCTGGTACCGAACTCAGTATGTAATGCAGGTTGGCCTCAAATACCACAGCAATTTTCCTCCTTCGGCCTCCTGAATGCTGAGATTACAGGCGTGCACCACTAGGCGCAGTTTACATGGTGCTAGAGAATCAAACTCAGAGTCTTGTGCTTGCAAGGCAAATGGTTTAACTGCTGATCAATGACTCCAGCTCTCCCGTGTATTTTCAGGATGTCTAGTACATAGCAGAGTCGGTCTTCAGCAATGAATTAGTAAATTTATTTTAGACTTTAATTAATCAATAATAAACTTAGAAAAAATTCTCAAAGTTTTTTTCATATTATGCTAGTCTTTTGAGTATTTGCTAGTTGAGAAAAGACACTCGTATTCCAAGCTTCTAAATCATACATGTTACAGAAATAGCGCCCACTAGTTTATGTGGTTAAGGAAGGAACCTTGTGGAAAATGTTAGCATTTTGGTGGTCTTCTGTATGGGGAAAAAATCTGATCTGAGTTAATGAGCAGGCAAAATTGCAAAACAGTAATACCAAAGTCCTAATATATTCTTAAGGAAAACATTTAAGCAAAGTAACACAGAAGTGAAAAGAATAAGCTGGAGTGGATTAAACATTCATTTCTTTCTAACATTATTTACTTTAAAACTGTCATGTTGTGCAGTGAGGTTGCTATGTGTTCTAATCTGGCTAAATCAAAGGTGTGAGTGAGAACAAAAGAACAGTGACACAAAATAGCCAGTGGGAATCTTAATTACGGTTTTGTTGATTCAAAGTTGAGATGTCATTAAAGGAAAGCTTCTCGGAAAAATAACCATAAAAAGGAATTGGTAAGTTCTTAAGGTCAAAAGGTCCTGGAGAAAGCTGATGTGTGCAGTCATTTGGAAAAAGAGAGTGGTTGTTGTTTGCAAATGGTGAGTCGGATGTCTAAGAATCCACGTGGAACCCGCTGCCTTGGTCCAGCTCCTCACGGCTCTTGACTGGCGGGGTGGGTGGGGGGGCGGTTGATGAGAGTAGCCAGGAGCTTTAAACGTCAAGATGAGGCTGAGCAGTGCTTGAGGTGGAGAGAGGAATGTAGGTGCCGGGAAGAGGGGGAGCCAGACGCCAGGGTTTTCTAGCATTCAGAGTATACAGGGTGAGTAGGTCTGGGCACTGTTTGGAACTTCATCTGGCAATGCCTCACCACAATGTGTCCTGCGGATATTTGAAAAGAAAGTTTTGGGGCTGAGGGTGTGGCGGTTAGAGTGCTTGCCTAACAAGCACAAGGCCCTGGAATTGATTCCCCAGCACCATATAAGCTGGCATGATGGGACACGTCTGTATTCCCAGCACCCAGGAAGCTGAGCACTAACTGGAATACAGAGTCTCGCCGTGTCTTGAGAGAAAGAAGAAAAGAAAGAGAAAGAAAGAAAGAAAGAAAGAAAGAAAGAAAGAAAGAAAGAGAAAAAGAAAGGAGAGAGAGAGAGAGAGAGAGAGAGAGAGAGAGAGAGAGAGAGAATTTAGACTGAAAGATTGTAGTTGTGGGAAGCAAGGTCGATGTGTTATAACACAAGCCACATCTTGAGCCTGCAGGCTTCTAGGAGGCACTGTTCCTGATCACTCTTTTCTCTCCCATTTTATTAATGTGTATATCTTTGATACATAATGTTTACATTGAACTTAAGTATTTTGTACACATAGATATCACGTTAGCATCACAAATCCTTCCCTCTCCCTTTTTTGACCCTGCCATACCCATCCTCTCCCCCCAAACACCCACTATCCCCCTCACTATGAAATGACCGTATTCTGGGTTTCTCATATTAGAGAAACCGTTTGATATCTAGCCTTCTGAATCTGATTCACTTCACTGAGTGTGATGTTCTCAAGTTGCCTCCATTTACTTACAAAAGCCTCAGAACTATATCTTTACAGACGAGTAGTACTCCCTTGTGTGCATACACCACAACTTGTATATTCATTGGTCTGTTGATGGGTATTTTGGTGTCGTCCACATT
This sequence comes from Ctenodactylus gundi, assembly GCA_004027205.1. Lineage (NCBI taxonomy): Eukaryota > Metazoa > Chordata > Mammalia > Rodentia > Ctenodactylidae > Ctenodactylus > Ctenodactylus gundi. The sequence continues at coordinate 293,514 of PVKB01001386.1, read as the reverse complement.
TTAGCTATTGTTAGTTGTGCTGTATGAACATGTGTATACATGTATCTCTGTTATATGATGCTTTTAACTTTTTTGGAAAAATTTCCAGAAAAGGTATCACTGGGCCAAATTTATGTTCGGCCTCTTGAGAAATTTCCATACCACCCTCCATAGTGGTTGTACCAGTTTACAATCCCAACAGCAGTGTAAGAGGAGGGTTCCTTTTTCCACAGTCTCTCTACCATCGATTGCTATTCGAGTTCTTGATATATGCCATTCTCTCTGGGGTTAGTAGTATCTTAGTGATGTTTTGACTTGCATTTGTCTAATGGTTAACGATGTTGAACATCTCATGTATTTACTGGCCATTTTAAATTCTTCGTCTAAAAACTGCATATTCATTTTCATTGCCCATTTTTTAAATCAGGTCTTTGAATTTGAGGGTTCTATTTTTTTTCAGTTCCCTGTACATTCATTAGCCTCCCATCTAACCTATCGGCAGTGAAAATTATTTCCCATTCTGTTTGTTCCCTCGTCACTCTACTGATAATTTCCTTTGCCACGCAGGAACTTTTCAATTTGATATAATCCCATTTGTTGATCCTGGGGGCTATTTCTTTTGCATTAGGTGTCTTATTAAGAAAGTCCTTGCCTATACTTAGGTCCTTTAGATTTTTGTCCATTTGCCTTCCAGAAGGCTCAGTGTTTTGTTTTTGATATCTGAGTCTTCGATCCACTTTGATTTGAAGTTGGTGCATGGAGACAGATGTGTGTCTGGATTCATTCTTCTGCATGTGGGTATCCAATTTTTCCAGCAGCATTTGTTGAAGAGGATATTCTTTTTCCAGTATAGGTTTTTGGCTCCTTTATCGAAGGTATCAAAAATCAGGTAGCTGGGAGTACTTGAGTTTGTCTCTGCAGCCTCAGTTCTGTTCCATTGGTCAACCTGCACCCCAGGGTCTCAGGCCTTTAGTCTCAGCCACACCATCAGGTCTCCTGGCTCTCAGACCTGTGACCCAGACTGAATCATATCACTGTCACCAGGTTCTCCAGCTTTGAGATGGTACACTGCGGGACTTTTCAGCTACCATAATTATGTGAGCCAATTCCCATAACAAATGCTTTCTCTCTCTCTCTCTCTCTCTTTCTCCTCTCTTTCCATATTCAATTGGGTCTGATTGTCTGGAACTAACTCATAGGGAGAGCTAAGGTTATGTGGCTACATCATTCACATGTAAGGCCAGGTGACTAGAAACCTTCCATTCCTGAGATTCTATATTATCTTCTGAGTAATATTGAAAAAAAATATATTGGGCTTTGGCCCCATCGTAATTACTTTTCTGTCACTGTGACTCAATATCCTATATCCACAATTTATGGGGAGGAAAAGTTTATTTTAGCTCACAGTTTCATAAGGTCACAGTCCATTCATGGGCAACTGAGAGCAGTGAAAGGACATGCATGGCACAGGTGGAGGTAGGCGAGTTCCTCACAGTATTGCCAACAAGAAGTCAAGTCAAGTCCAATCAAATCCCAAAAGGAAGGCAGGAAGCAGCTTATATCCTTCCAGGTTCCATCCCAGTGATCAACCCTTCTGGGTCCAGCCTCATTGTTCTACCTTTTCCAGGTTTAAGTTCCCCACCACATGCCAGTAATCCAATTCATATGCCTGTAATCCAATCCACACACCTATAATCCAGTCCACATACCTGCAATTGACCCCTCCAGCCCAGGCCCCAATCTCCCACCAGCACATGGTGGTTCCACAGACAAACCATAACATCCAAATACATGAGACTTTGGGGGGACATTCCAGATCCAAGCTATAATAGTGTCTTTTCCTGGCATACAACTTTTTTAAATCCTTACAATCTTCCAAGTAGCAAGTAGTTTTTTTTCAATTCTCATACATTGACTGGTTCCTGGCAGCCCATAGGTAGCTTCAGGATGGGGGCTGGCCCACTGAAATACCAGAAGTGAGGACTAGGGAGTTGGGATGTTCATCCCAGCCCTGCACCTCCAGGGAGGGAAGGATTGAAGGTTAAGCTCATCAGCGATAACTACTGATCTAGTCAATCATGCACGTGTAATGAAGTGTCCATAAAATGCCTACAGGACAGGGTTCAGCTGGACTCAGGGAGGCCCCAAGAGGGTAGTGGCCAGCAAGGGCCTAAGGCTCTACATATCTCCCACATACCTCACCTTATAAATTCTTCACCTGTTGTCCGTGATATTCTTTATAATAAACCAGTAGCTGTGTTTCTCTGAATTCTTTTGTTATTGTTGTTGTTTTTGAGACAAGGTCTTACTCTGTAGTACAAGCTAGTCCTAAGCTCACTATGTAGCCTAAGCTGGCCTAGAACTGAGGGCAAGCCGTCTGCCTCAGCCTCCTCAGTGCTGAGATTACAGATGTGCCCAGCTATTACTTGTTGCTAGGGAATTGAACCTTGGGCCTCAGGCTTCCTAGGCCAACCACTGTAATCACTGAACTATATCCCCAGCCCCATTTCCCTGAATTCTATGAGCTGTTCTAACTCACAGAGGCCCAAGGGAGGGGTTGTGGGAACCACAATTTACAGCCTCTCAGAAGCACAGGTCAAGACTTGGGCTTTCAATCACCATCTGAAGTGAAATTAGCAGTCCTAGGACCAAGTCCCCGCACTGTGGGGAGCTGTGCTCTTTCCAGGTAGATTGTGTCAGAACTGACTGAGGGAGAAGACCCTCGGCAGGGGTCTGATGCAGAATGACTGCTCGCCCACAGGTCACCGTAGTCTTCTATCTGTGGTGTTGCTGAGTGAGGACATAGGAGCTTGAGTTTTGTCCTCTCTGTCATCAGATTCTGGAAGTTTACTGTCAGCACCTGCATAGATCATTTCTTTTAAAACTTTTCTAACCAACATTTGCCCATCTCCTGACTTCTATTCTTTTCTCTCTTTCTACTGGAATAAAAGGTTTATGCATTAATGATGTTAGTTTTCCTTTTCTCTTTTATAAAAAAGATGCCTGAATGACAGCTAATAGACCAAAAGCCTACAGATGTGTTTCTACTGCACAGTATTCTGAAGATTTAAAAGTTATTTGCCAATAGTTCATAGTCAGGACATTTTCAATGAATGACTAGACCTTGGGTGCCTTCTCACAACCACCACAAAGTGCGAAGTGAGGTCAGAAACAACATCTAGAAAAAGGAGCCCTGACAGCTGTTTGAGAGCTAAATGTGGGATTTAGAACATCTCTTGGGGTGGTTGCACAAGTCAGAAGGTCCTGACACCCACCCTCACTGTGAGAACCCACCAACTATAAGACACATCTTTACTGTTTTGTGTGTCTGCTGATGCTTTGTGTGTGTGTGTGTGTGTGTGTGTGTGTGTGTGTGTGTGACCCTTTCCAACTCATATCTGGACTATTTTCTGGTTCTTTGGGCTCCCTCACTGCTTTTTATAGTGACTGACCATTGACTATTAATTTCCAAAGTAATGCCCATTCTCAATCATTTTTATTTCTGCTCCTTGTGACAGCCATATATGTACATTCAATAAGCATTTGCTTATATATATATAAACAATAACATTTACTGAATACTGACTGTGAGTCAAGCATTGTGTTGGTTACCAGAACACGTTTACCAACAAAGAAGCATAGTTTTCCTTTCTCAAGAGTTCATAGTTCAGTCAGGCCAGGTGGTACAGGTTTATAATCCCAGCCCTCTGAGAGGCTGAGGCAGGAGGACCACAAGTTCAGGACCAGCTTTGGCAATGTAGCAACTTAGTGAGATCCTTTCTCAAAATTAAAAATAAAAAATGGTCTGGTAATGTACTAGTTCAGTACAAAGGCCCTGGCTCAGTACCCAGTTAAAAACAAACAAATCAGAAGCTCATAGTCTAGTGAGGAGAAATAAAAATGCAAATAGAAAAATTCTACCCTGGCTGCATGTGTCAAGGGAAACTTCAGAGAGATGCTATTTTTGCTGGGGTCCCAAAGCATAAATAGCTGCTTATCTGATAGTTAAGGCAGAGAATGTCCTACAGCCAGAGACGAAAGCAGGAGCACAGCGCAGAGCTGGTCATCATTTCCATTCTATCCCGGGACGAGGAATAAGGTCCCCCGAGACCCTAAGTGAATCCTTGCATAAGGACCACATGGTTTCTGTTTTATACTGTGCCCAACCAAAGCCTTGGCTTTCTTCTTCTGCTTCACTAGCAAACATGCAAGGCCTCCAGAAACGCCCTTGCTTGCTTTTTCTCTGAGTACCAGGGACTGAACCTCCTGAGCTTTCAAGACTCTTCAGTGGCACAGGCTGGGTTCAGAGCAGGGATCCTCCTGCAACAGCCTCCCACAGTGTTAGGAAGGGATACCATTCTGCCTGGCTTGAATTTTTATTTATTTTATTATTATTGTTAAACTTTTTGATCTCATACCAAGATTCTAAACATGAGAATGCCATTTTCATTACCAGCCCCAGACCTGAGTGGCAACTCAGAAGAATGATTCTTCTTATTCTGTCTTCTTTTGAGTAATCAAAATTGTGCACATTGTAAATGAACACTTCATGCTCACCGTGGTCACACATAATCTAAAATGATTCCTGTTTTTTATTTATTCACATTTCTCCTTTACTTCTCAGCATCCTAAAAACTGTATAGCCAGGTCTGAGCAGGGACTTAGATCTTCACCATGGAATGTCTGAAATCACATGGCTCTAAAGAAAACTTCTACAGAACGGTGCACTGTCTCATTAATGCAGTGAGAACAGGACACTTATCCAAAGGGAAAGCTTCTCCTCTGACGAGGCTTTAAATGTTAGGTTGGTGCAAAATGGATTGCATTTTTGTGCTGTTGAAATTTACAGTTTTATACTGGGATACGCTGTTAAATAAATGTGTGTGTTACACAGCATTTTAATGTGCATTTCTCACTTCATGCCTTTTACTACTAACTTACTGTTTTCTATTTATTTTTGGACTATGGAAATTATGTTAGAAACAAAGAGCAAATCCGAGCAATTTTCTTATGGAAGTTCCAGCTGGGTTGTAAAGCAGAGAAGGAGCCAGCTTACCACATCAACAGTGCGCCTTGTGGGGTTCCTGTGCTGTGACGCCTGTGCTGAGCTTGACTGTCCTCGCACACAGAGCGTCGCTTTCTGTGGATGACTTCAGCTTGCAGACAGCTGTTTCTTCGTTCCTTCCTGGCCACAGTAACCTGACTTCTCCAGCCCCAGTGTAACAACTTTGCAGACCCTGGAAGTTGGCCAACTGATAATGACGACCCTGACCCCCAGTGGGAACCTATTTCCCTCGACCTGTAGGTCATGTCTGTTCTCCCAGCCTGGCAGGCAACTCTGCTTGGCCCTCCTGGGCCCCATCGCTGATTTGCACACCAGCTAAACAGCCTAATCCCCGACCCGCATGCCAGTTAATCCACCCCCACTACATAAAAGCTCTATTCACCTCACAGTCACCCCCTTTTTATGCCCTTTTTATGCCCTTACACCTTACCCCTTTCACCCTTATGCCTCGCCACATGCCTGGAGCTGTTAGCCAGGCATAGGGAAGCCTTCCTCCCACACCTGCTCTCCAGCCCTGAGCTCATGGGAGCAGTAAACTTTCACTCCAGATTCCCTTGCTGCTGCTCACATTGTGGTCCTGCCAGAGCCTTCTTTGACCTGTCACACTTGGCCCAGGAACTGCTAGCAAACTTGCAGTGCAGGAAGTCTTACAAAGGGGACAAAAGCGAGGTGAGTAGCAGCCAGTCACCTGCAGGCAACAACTACCAACCGAGAGTGGTCATCAAAGCTGCTCTTCTTACAGCCACACGAGCAGTCGCCAAAGAACTCAGCATTGGCCATTCTACCATTTGGCATTTGAAGCAAGGCAGAAAGATGATAAGGCTGGATCAGCCGGTGCCCCAGGAGCTGACTGAAAATTTTAAAAATCATCGCTTTGAAGAGTCCTCTTGTCTCATTCTACACAACAACGAACCATTTCTTAATTAGGTTATGATGTACACAGAGGGTGAATTTCATGTGACAGTAGGCAACTTTGAATGGAGAAGAAACTCCCAAGTACTTCCCAAAGCCAGACTTGAACCAAAAAAGGTCATGGTCATGGCCTGGTGGTCTGTTGCTGGTCTGTTCGACTGATGCTCTCTGGAACCATTACATCTAAGAATTATGCTCAGCAAATCTGTGAGATATGCAGGAAATGGCAGCTCCTGCCATTGGTATCAGTCAACATAAAGGCGCAGTCCTTTTCCACCACAAAGCCTGAGTGACTGTTGCAAACGAATCCATATGGTGCTGTGGTGTTTTGCCTTATCTGCCTTCTTCCGCTTGACCTCTCACCGATTATCACTTCTTCAAACATCTTCACAACAGGAAAAATGTTTCTATAATTAGCAGAATGCAGAGAATGCTTTCCAAGAGTTTGTCAAATCCCAAAGCACAGATTTTCATGCTTATAGGAACAAACAAACATTTCTTATAGGCAAAAACGTGTTCATTGTCATTGTTCTGATTCAGAGTAATAAAGATGTGTTCGAGCTTAGTTATAATGATTTAAGACTCATGGTCCAAAACCATTATTGTTTTTCAAAAAATCTTTTATTAATATATACTTGTGATACATAATAATCAGCTTAATGAATTGGTGTATTTAAATATGGTATCTTGATCATTTTTACTTTCCTTCCTCATTCCCAGCCCATCACCACCCTCACCTCTGCTTTCCCTCTCCCCCAAATCTGTCTTTTTTCTTTCTTCTCTCTTTCACTTTGCTCTTTTTCATGATTTGGTTTTTCTCATATTAGAGGAACCATGCAATATTTAACCTTCAGTGTCGACTCATTTCGTAATGAGTAATGGTCTCAAGGTGCATCCATTTTCTTACAAATGATTCAAATCTATCTTTCTATGGCAGAGCAGAGTCCTGTTGTGTGAATGTCTTCTTTACCCATTCATCTACTGATGAACACATTGGCTGCTTCCAAGTTATAAAACCACAGTGACATTTGTACCAACATATAACTCTCTCTTCTGGGAAGCTGAGGTGGGAGGTTTGCGGGTCGAGCTCAGCCTGGGCAATTTGTAATAGCAACTCAGTGAGAACATGACAAAAAAAAAGTAGAGCAGAGGCCCCAGTATCACAAGCAAGCAAACAAACGAACAACAAACAACACCCCCACCCTTCTTCCTTTTTTCCTTACACACACCAAGAAGAATTGTTAATACTAAGACTGTATCTGAATGCCTCAAACTGCACTCAAAGACTTTGGGACCAGAGTTTTTTTTTTTTTTTTTTTTTTTTTGAGACAGGGTTTCTCTCTAGATTCCAGACTGGTCCTGGGCTCACTATGTCTTCCAGGCTGGCCTTGAACTCAGAGCAATCCTGCTGCAGCCTCCTGAGTGCTGGGATTAACAGAAGAGTGCCAGTACTCCTGATTTATGTGGTACTTGGGAATTGAACTCAGAGCCTATTGGCTTTCTAGGCAAGCACTCATAACTGCTGCACTATTCCACCAGTCCTGGAAAACGTTTAGACTCTATTAGGTAGCACAGGTGAGCCCCAGTTTAAAAGGGGAACGCTTGGGGTGGGGGTATGTAGTTCTTCAGTGGCAGAGTGCTTGCTTTGCATGCCTAGATCCTGGTTTGATTTCTAGTAGTTCAAAAGAGAAAGGAGGGGCTGGAGGAATGGCACAGTGGGTTAAAGTGCTGGCCTTGCAAGAACAAGGCCTTGAGTTTGATTTCCCAGCACCATATAAAGCTGGGTGTGGTGGCACACGCCTGTAATCCCAGTACATGGGAGGCTGAGACAGGTGGATTGTCCTGAGTCCAAGGCCAGCCTGGGCTACACCAGTGAGTTCAGAACCCGTGTGGGCTACACAAAGAAAAAGAGGAAGAGGAGGAAGAGCTGAAATGCTAGATTGGAGAAGGTGATTGGCAGACTTTGGAACACCTGGCAGAGCTGGGTGTGCACACCAACACCATTGACCTTCACTGAGTTACCTGAGAAGGCCTCTGTGATTCTTCAGTTAAAGTCGAGAAAGCAAACAACCATGTCCAGCGGCTATGACAGTCCCGGATGCAGTGCTATAATGTGTGGCTTGGACCTCCCGCCACGCAATATCTAGGAAACTTTCCTAGAATCGACTTTGACCAGGCGGATGGACCTTTGGGTTTGAGCTCTAGATGGCTCAAGGTGTTTATTTCTACTTTTTCTTATCCTTTGCAAGAGCACTTGAGCTCTTTTTTGTTTGTTTAGCTGTTGCTGGTGGTGGTGTGCGTTTGTTAGTTTTACAGGCTAATGAAGAAACTCTGAAATGTCACTTGCCTTCTCCCACTGGCTTCTATTTTTCACATGGATAGCAGATGAGAAGTCAAGTTACAGGATTCCCAGGAGTTAAAAGATGCAGGAAGTCGCCTGGGGCAGCCAGGGCTTCCAGCACACGGGTGGGGCTCTGCCCTCCTTCCGCACCCTGGTGTGCTTTTTCTAAGCCTCTCACCTCAATCTTCCTTTTCTTTTACACTCACAGCGAACCCTGGCGTGGCATCTGTGTGATGTGCGGAGGCGGTCGCCCAAAAATAAACCATTGTATTGAAGAGGAAAAGGCTGATGGTAAGAGGCGTGCCAGCCAGCCACGGTGTTCTGTACCAGTTATTGGTTAATGTCTGCAATTTTTCTTTTTCTACAAAAAGCCAAATGAGTCTCATTAAGCTACTCTGCTACAATTTTTTTTTTAAAGAAAGGACAAGTTAAAAATAGCCTAAGCACTAGTCTTAGCAGCTTAGAGCTGTAAGAGAGAACTGATGGTGGGGTGGGGGGTAGTTCACAATTACAATTCACAGGCCTGTTGGCTGTGGGACCCCAGCAGGAGGGTTAGACTGAGGGCACAGGAGGAAAAGACTTAGAGGGGTAGAGACTGCTTCCAACAATCACACTCAGATGCAATTCAATTTTTTTTAGCAGTTCTGGGATTAAACCCAGGGCTTCATACATGCTAGTTGAATGCTCTACCACTGAGCTACAGTCACCACTTTCAAACCAATTTGGGGTGTATCAAACACCTACTAAATATGAAGTACCAACTGGTGATAATACATCTTCCCTACTCCTGTTCTTCTGAGGATGTCAAGAGCTGGTAAAAGAATGTGAATATTTGGAACTGGAAACTGTGAAGGACGGTCCCATTTGGAGGTGGCATTCCCTTGGGAAAGACAGCTGCTCTTCCTCATCGAGGAATGATTAGACCTTGGCTGACGTGTGCCAACAGAAAAGAGAAAGAACAGGCCACAAATGTGTGACTAGAGTAGCAAGGAACGTTCTATCCCCTTGGCCCTTGCTCGTGACCCCCTGGGCAGCAAGCTGACTAAGAGGGCTCAGGCTGCAGCAGACAATATCGGACACTTCCCTCTCTAGGATTTTGTGTTAGTGGAAGGAAAATTGAAGAATGCCTTGGAGACAGCAATTAGTCATCAATCAGCGTGCAGTAGCAGAGAGTTTTAACGAGGGCTTAGCTTAATAAGAGGCTTCCTGGGAGGTGTTGCTTACGGGCTGAGTGGGTGCCACTTTGTGCATGTCCAACTCTCTGAGCCAGCTTTCTTTGAACAGATACCTCCCAGGCCTCAGTGATAATGCCAACCCTTGTTGGCATTAGCCAGGGCACTTGTAAGTGCCCTGGATCTAGGGGCCCTTCTTCTCGTATGTGTGTTAGTTTGGATTGGCCAACACGGGCTGCTTTCTGCTTCTCTCTCCTTCCTGGGGAGAAGTAGGGCTGGAGGAGCTGCGGTCTTACTAACTCTCCAAATTGCCAGTGCAGGGCTTGAACTTGCAATTCTCCTGCCTCAGGCTCCCATAGTGCTGGGACTTAGGCATGTACCACCATGCCCAGTTAATCACTCATTCTTTAGAAAGAAGAGGTAAAGGCATGAGGCAACTTGAGAAATTGCTTAAAGTAACAGTATCAAATGGTAAAGCATATCAGGTGATGTGATATGCCAGTAGGAATACATCTAGATGAAGGTAACAAGGCGTGTTCTGTCAGAATAAAGTTCACAGGCTGCCTACCTCACAAACACCTGGAATCTTGTTTACATCACAAGAACATTATCTCAAACTCAGGAATCACACTGTCTTGGGGTAAGGACTGTGAGTTGGACAAGCACCCTGGGTAATTCTAATGCCTATGAAGATTTGGGAGCCACCATGGACAGGATTTATCAGGCGCCTTCTTTGGCTCAGAAGGCCCCTTCAGTCAGGATCTGAGCCCAGCATCTAAGGCTGAGAGGTGACGGCAGCAAAGACACTAGGACGGGAAGGCGTGGTGAGCTCAGAGGTGGAGGACCCAAAAGGAGGATGTCTCCTGCGAGTGAGGTGGAATAAATGTCGGTAAGGGAATCCAGAATGGTGTGTTTGCAGAACAGAAAAATGCAAAGACTGTCGAATAATGAGGCAGTTTTATTTTGTTTTGCAGTGCTGGGAACTGAACCCAGAGCCTCGTACATGCTAGGTAAGCACTCTACTACTGACTACATCCCCAGCCTTTTTTATTTTGAGTCTGAATCTCACTAGGTGGCCCACACTCCCCCTGGAATTTACCATCTTTTCCCTTTGGTCTGCTGCCTAGTTGGGATTACAGGCATGTACCACCAGGCCTGGCTCACATAATGAAGTTTTAATCAAAGGAAATCCAAGGAATTCAGCAAATGAGAGGCACTTAAGCAGACAACAGGGAGTTTTTGTATGTTATTCAACAATAAAAGCCCTATTGCTTTGAAGATGCTATTTGAAGAAGGTTAATAGTAAAATAACTTTTTACATTTATGTGTTTGGGTACATCACCTAATTTCACAGAACCTCAATTTTTTAGTCTATAAAGTGGAGCTTTATAGACTACTGTTCAGGGTTGTGAAGATTGAATAGGAACAGTGTGAAAAGTCACTCCTGCCCTGGGCTTTGTTAAAACAATCATAAAACCTAAATCAAAGTCATAGACACACATACACACAGAGTCATCTATCTTTTCATATCCCACCGTGTAGCTTATGTGATATATGTATATACATATATATTTAAAATTTATTAGTAGTATTATTTATTTTAACTGTGTATTTCCTTTCACACCTGCCAGGTGAAGGTCTTCAGTGCCTCCAACGCAATCTGGGAGCCTGGGTAGGCATTCTTCTCATGGAGTGCCCTCTAGTGTCAGATGCTGTAACGACTCATTCTGTCTCAAATTGGAGGGAGGTTTCTAAGTTTCTGACTTACAGAAACTGTCTTTTTGGAAGCTAATATAGCTTACATGAAAACAACATCTTTAATAGTAAGGTACGTAGCAAGATACACATTAACACCAAGGGAAATTACGTTGCAATTTTATGGCCATAATATCAATGACTCATGAGAGAATTTTTCTTGAAGTAAAAATCTCTTCCTAAATATTGGGAAGCTTGCAGACTGGACTCCAGACCCAAAGATGTTCCCTGCTGAGACTTTCCTGTTCATGCTTCTAAAGCCACAAAGATGTGTTCTTTAAATGCCTCTCTTACTAACTACAATTTCACTTACAAATGTCTTTTTTTTTTTGAAAGAGAGAATGATGTCTTACTTTCTTATTGCTCTTGCAGAATATCCAAAACCCAAAACTTGACGAAAGACTTATTTAACTTACAGTTTCAGAAGGCCTCACACACTCCAAAGCACATGGCAGAGGCTGGAGAGTTGTTCACCCCATTGTAGATGGAAGCCAAGCAAGTTGATATCTGGAGACTCAGGCAAGGCTAGAACTTTCCCAGGAAGAAGCCATTAACAGTATTTCTTCCTTCTTCCTTTAAATACTTCAAGCTGGCAGTTGGGGCTCTCAACCATTTCCTGGCCTACAAGTCAACAACACACACCTGAAAGCTTTGCCATGGGCCACCCCTGCCCCCCAGTTTGAACAAATTGACACAATCCCTCCGGGTCAACCCCCAAGCATTCGTTCCATTCAGCTAGGTGCTACTCCTCAATAACCCACAGTTCCACAGTTATCTCACTACATCCAAATACATGAGGCTTTTGGGGAACACTCCAGATCCAAACCATAGCAAATAGTCATGTTACCAAACTGAGAGTATCAGGAGTCTTGTATACATGGCCACTTTTGTCATTGGCTAGTTGGGTGCTCTTAGTTAAGTGGCTCCCCTATGAGGGTCTTGCTTTCTACAAATCTAAAATCAGAGGTGTCATCTTCAGGATCTCTCAGGTCTCTTCTAGTACATGATTCATTGCCTAAGCAGAGAGGTTGTGTGGGAGTGGATGTCACTTTTGGTAGCAATCCCAAGACAAATTCTTGTGCTGTTCCAATATTTATTAGTTCTGAAATCTTGGCCAATCATTTAATTGACCTAGACCCTCCACCCCCAACTTTATAAAATCAGACAAGGACTTCTTCACTTTGCTTTGCTTTATTTACAGTTATTATGAAACTCAAAAATGATGCCATAGACAAAGTACTTTGAAAATCACAATTTAAATTTCTCAAATAAAGATATTTCCCAGTGAACATTTTGGAATATGTGGCAAATAAAGGCCTTCTGCCTGAGTTTTGCAGTTAGCACAACATAGCAACATAGATCAATGTTGTTGTAAAGGTCACAGAAAAGAAGGAACAGAAGAACAAAGAAATACATGAAAAAACTTAAGTCCTGGCACATGTAAGAGCTCAAAGTCTAGGTGCTATCATCTTTCTCTAGTTTATTTCATTGTAGCATTTAATGGGTATAAAGTAGCTACAAAAGAAAAACTGAGTGTTTTTTCACATCATCTAAGACTTTATTCTTAGATTCTTGAATGGGTTTATTTCCAACCTGCTGTATATCCTATATCCTTAACTTTAAGAGTGTGTTAAAAATCACCAAATAGTCTCAGTAGGTGCATGCTTGACTTAGAGGGTTTTTCTAGAAATCTATTAATGCTTGAATAACCAACTCAGAAATTTGGAGCCCTGCTGGGCATGGTAGTGCATACCTTGTAAATCTAGCACTCCGAGAGGCCAAGGAAGGAGGATCACAAGTTTGAACCCAACCTTGGTGACTGGGTGACTTAACAAGAACTTGTATCAATAAAAAACAAAATAAACTGGATATATCGCTCAGTATAAAGGCCCTGGGTTCAAACTCAAATGCAACAAATAAATAAACACTTTCAAGATCCTGATTCATTTTAGGAGATGACAGGAGCAAAATGATTGTGCAAAAATATCTTAATATCCAGACTCTGGCCTTTAAATTCTTTGCCTTGCCAGACTGCACAGCTGAAGGGGCTGGCGCTGTTCCCCCTGGCATAGGCCTGTATGTTCTGCCGAAAGACAAAACATTATGACTAGCAGCGGGACTTCTTATCGCTGCATCCTTGACTCTCAAAGCCGTATTGTGTCCTCTAAAAAATAAAACAATCATAACTGGAAGCCCAGCGAAACGTGTCAGCCGTAAAGCTGCGCGCTCTGGTCGGCCATTCCGGCGATGAGAAAGTTTCAATAGACTAGTTGGCTTTGGTTGCCCGGCCATGCCTTCCATCTCTGGTAGAGATTTATATAAACAACAGAGAAAAATGCCCCTTTGGAGAGAGCTGGCCCCTTTTATCCAAAGCATTTAGAGGGCAGACAAAAGAGGCGTCTTCCCAGTCAACTGAAGAACCTCACCTCCGCGCTCTTTCCCCTGATGTTGATAAAGGACTTCTGTTTTCAAGCTGTGTGACTGAAAGGGAGAGCTCAGGTTGCCAAACAGCGCTGACCAGGGAAGTGGAGCCTCTGTGCTTCCGGTCTCCTTGGCTACCTCAGAGTCCCCGCAGGAGGACGGGGAGGGCCACTTGGAGAAACAGGTGCAGAGCCTGGAGGGACTGGTGGGCTGATTCATTCCTCCCAAGTTCCTCTCATTTTAAATAATGAAGGTTCCTTCCAGAAATACACCTAGTATGATACTCCTTCATTTAGAGTAAAAGTAACCAGGCAGTGGCGGTTTACGGCCACACCACTGTAAATTGACAACCCATGGAATGAGGAGGCAGACGACACATGGCCGTGTTTTCCAGCCAAGGTTTTCCTGATGGTACTTTCTCCACGATGCCCCAAAGAGGGACATCAGAGCTGCTGCTGCTTCTATGTGGCAGTCTTTCTTCTTTCTTCCTCCTCATCCTCCCTTTCCCTTCTCCATTCCCTCCACCTCCTCTCCCCCTCCCTTCCCTCCTCCTCCTCCTCCTCTTCCTCCTCTTCTTCTTCTTCTCTTCTTCTTCTCCTTCTTCTTCCTGTTCTTCCTGTTCTTCTTCTGTGTATTGGGGATCAAGCCCAGGGCATTTACGGAGTTCATCCTCAGACCATTTTTATTTGTGATTTTGAGACAGAGTCTCAACAACTCATTGAGTTGCCCAGGCTGGGTTCTCACCTGTAATCCTCTGGCCTCAGCTTCCCAAGGTGCTGGATGTACAGGCCTGCACTACCAGACCTGGCTGATGTCAAAGCTTCTTTACACAATGTTCCAGTAGAAGTCTACTGAAATGGTTTCTGTGGTATTTCTTGATTTGTTGTTAGTGTCCTGCGACAATCTAGACCCAAATCTGTGTGTTATTTAGGGCAAATCCTCAAGCAATGTATAAGAAAGAGTATTCTACCTGCCCTAGTGACCTCAAAATGTGGTTATGAAAATAATTAAAATGTGACTTTGTTTATGCAAGGGCTCAGGAAATTGAAAGGGACATTGAAGAGGCTCACCCAGCCCATGGGACTGATGGCTGAGTGAGACACATGGAATGTCAGAGAGAAAGCAAACACGACTGATGGGGAGGTGCCTGGACTTTGCTTAGTTCTTTCAATCATTTCCTCTGTCCATAGGTGAAACTAGTTTCCATTTCCTTCAACCGCACTCTCCCTACCCATAGGGAGGACAAACAAGAGATTCTCAAATATCCTCACAACAGCCTGAGCCCACCAGCTCCTCCTAGCGCCTACTTTTATATCTTAGGCCAATGCAGCAGCACCCTAGACCACTCCCCAAAATACAACAACACCCCAGACCACCCCCACAAAATGTAACCTCCCCACCCCCAGACCCCCAAGAAGTATTCATGTACATATGGAAACCTCACGGTGCTCCTTTCTAGGCCACAACTGGAATAAGTTCTTCATACTTTAGAATGAAGCACAGAACCACCTAGGTGGCTGGTAATGTGCAGACTCCAACCCAGTGGGTTGGGGGTGGGGTCTAATGGCAAGTTCTCAGGTGATAGTGAGCTGCTAGTTCTCAAAGTACCTTTCATGTGGCGGAGCTATAGGCCACCATGAAAAGCCAGATTATTTCTCTTCATATCTGTGTTTTTACTAGTTGGCCTTTAGTCGTAAGCTGTTTCATGACCTTATCCTAGACGAACTTGGGACTCCCTCCCCCACACCCAGTTTCCTGCTCACACCTCCTTCTCAGACCTTCCCACTGAGCCATCTCTTCCTGATTCTTGCTCACATCTGTGAATCCTGCTTCTTTGTGGTTCTGAAGGTTTCCTGGGCTGCTCTTTCTCAGCCATCATCCTTTAGGAGCCCCACAGCTTCCTTAACCCTCAACCTGCAGGTGACCTTCCTTTCTACCTCAGTCCAGACACCACTTCCGGTGGCCATGTTTTCCACCAGGAAGACACCTCCAAAGAGTCTGTCACTCACAAGCCTTTCATAAAGCCCACTCAGGCCTCAGGTTCTGCCCTTCCTCCTCTTTGCTCCTCACACCTTCACTGTTGTGTTGATAGGAAAGGTAAAATGACAGGTAGGATAGAGTAGAAAGATGGGAGAGGTAAAATTAAGTTGGAAAATTAACATCAGCTAAAGGCTAAAACAGTAATTGGCCAGCAGCTCCTTTGTTCTCCCTATTCTTTGCTTAAACTTTTGGTGGGCAAAATTCATGGGCTTTGCTCACACAAAGGAGCAAAGTGGGGAGGAGAAGTTAACCTCATCAGCTCTTATTGCCACTTAACTAACTGGTGCCCTCAAGGCTGCATACATCACTGACTTTAGATGACGATGCCAGTCTGAGGCCCACCTGGAAGAAAAAGCCAGAAGGAGGTTCCGTAGGCAGGTGGTGGATTTCCCTAGTCCAGGACTCTCAGGGAGGTTGTTTTTCTACCTCTTCCAATAAATTTCACTTTACTCTGCAAGTTGCCTCAACAACGTGTATTAACTTCTCCAACTCTGATGCACATTTTCATTCTCAATTTGAAGGTCAAGAACCTGGTGAAGCAACATATATGTGTCAGCCACAGACACAAGACTGTGAACTTTCAGGATTTTCCTCTGCCTGAGTCCCTGCCTGTGCTCCTCTTCTCATCTTCTTTCTTAGGTCAAATGGTCTGTGTCAAATGGTCGTGTGCATGCCATATGAGGACATCATGCATGTCTTTTTTCTGATGTTGTGAAAGAGCAAGATTTTAAGAAGTCAGTCATAAAGTAAACACACTTCTTTCCCATGCTTCCCTGTAAACAATCCTTTTGTCATAGTTTCCCCTTGAAGGAAGTTTCTGCCAGGCCAATGTCTTATCTGCCACTGTTGGATTATGGAAGCAGCTCTGGTTATTTTAAATACCTGTCTTGATAATTGCTTGGTAATCGGAGTAATTACCTCTCCGATACTGTAACAATACCTGGCCTAGGCAACTCATCAGGAGAAAAGGTTTCTTTGAGCTCATGGTTTTGGAGGCTACAGTCTGTGACCTATTGTCAGCCCTGCTGTTTCTGGGCCTGTGGTGGGAGCATGTGGGAGCAAAACCATCCTCCTAGTGGCCAGGGAGGAAAGGAAGGGACCAGGCTCTCATCGGTTCTCTTGACAATGTCTATTCCTCACCCTGTAACACCAGCTGGCACTTTTAGGCCCCATCTCACTGAATGGGGAAGTACAATAAAGGGCCTGAAAACATTCTGTTGTGAGCTCATGGTGGGTGTTCTCCGGACCGCCTGAGGATTTAGAGCAGCTTCTTCCTCTGTTGAGCTGCTGTAAGCGATTCTTTGGAGATCCCTGTTCCTAGGGATCTTACACCTGCATCGTCCTAAGTCTGGTGATCACCTTCCCAAGTTGCCACTTGAATTCCCCCCTGTGGCCTTATTCTTGATGGTTTAGTGCTTTCTGTCAGGATAACTTTAAGCACAGCCCTTTAGGGACAGGATCCCTTTAAGGAAGCTCCAGGTCAAGTCACACTGCTCCGGTTCTGTGTCATAGTACACTTGTACCTCTGACCTGGTGTAAACTCACTTTCCAAAGTATAACCTCTGTCCTGTTGCCTGGGATGGCTTCAGTCTGACTCCTGCCCTTTAGATTTCTCAGGCATGAGGCAGATAACAGTGGAAGCTCCACCTCCAGGGGACACACTTCAGTTGTTCCAGCACGTCTCCCGTGGGCCTGCTGTCCCTTTTGCGCTGCGGGGATGTGGGGGACCATGCACTGTCTCCACACCAAATCTTCCTCCTGCAGCTTCTAGCCTCCTTCTCAGACTCTCCAGCTTCGTCCATAGGCTGGAGGTAAGTAGGCAGCTATGGTGTCAAAAGCAGTCCACAGTCTTCCTTGCAAGCCTTGCGCAATCGAGTTGGCAAGGTACTTTGGAGGAAGGCAACCCTTGCCGACTATTGCCTTGCATCCTCAGTCAAGGCTTAGTCAAAATCCCATGTTTACTTCCTGCGGTAGGAGTTCTTCTCATAGTAGCAACTCTCTGTTTTGTAACTAGTGTTTGTATATTCTTCTAAATGATAATCTCCCCAGGGGCTGAGAAGTAGCTGACCAGTGACCTATGAAAGACTCTGTGCAACCCTGCCGTCTCAAGTCACTGCCCAGCCCTTCTCCTCCTTTTCCTACAGTTGTTTATTTGTAATGTCCCCATTTTTTAATTCTGTTAGAAGGAAGAACTTGAGGTCAGGCTCCGGAGAAATTTCATGGAAATGACATCTGGCAGCTAACCAAAGGCTTATGGTCTCCACCTGCCACAGTCCTGTCCCGGTGCCAGCTGGCTGCTCTCTAGGTTCATGGCCACTGCACTGCCTTTTGATGCCTATTCCTGGGCGTTCCATCAGCATCACCCGGAGAGGGCGTATGTTCTACAGCAAGAGTCTGTATAAGCCTGGTATAGCCACTGACTGCTTGGCCCCAGTACAGGGTCAGGGTCAGGGTCAGGGTCTCCGTTTCTGTATCAGCTTCCTGTAAATGTAGAAACAAAGTACCACAAGCTGGGTGGCAAGAATTTATTCTCTCAAAGTTCTGGAATCTGGAAGTGTTAAATCAAGCTGTCAACAGGCCCATAGTCTCTCTGAGGTCCTCAGAAAGGATCCTTCCTGACCTCCTTTTGACTTGGAGTGACTGTTAGCAACCCTGGTGTTTAGGTCCCTGGCTGTACATGTGTTGCTCCCACCTCTGCCTCTATTGTCCATGGCCGTCTTTTGTATGCATGTCTCTGTTGCTTCACACATATTTCCTTTAAAGACATGAGCTATTGAATGGATTTAGGGCCCACTTTAATCCAGTATAATGACATCATAACTAATTCATCCACAGACACTCTATTTCTAAATAAGGCCACATTCTGAAGTTCTGGGAGAACTCACATTTTTTTTTTTTTTTTTTTGGGGGGGGGGGGGGGGGGGGGGGGGGGCGGCGGCGAGATTCACCAGGATATGTGGCACTGGAGGATAAGGGACAAGACAGAAGGGTAGGGAATGTGATCCCCTGATGAAAATGATGGCAAAGGGGTTTCCTTTAAGGGCTTCACCTCTTTTGAAAGTGCGTCTAAGTATTACATAAGCTCACTGTGGTTTGCATTAGCTCAGCAGATAAATACAAGAAAAACGACGTCGAGAAAATGACTTCAAGGCTGGAGGAATAGCTCAGCAGTTAAAGTGCTTGCCTCACCCTGGGCTCAGTTCTCCAGCACCACATAAGCTGGGTGTGGCGGTGTGTGCCTACCATTTCAGCACTTGGGAGGCTGAGGCAGGAGGATTGCCATGAGTTTGAGGCCAGCCTGGGCTCCATAGTGAGTTCAGAACCAGCCTGGACTACAGAGCCAGACCCTGTCACAAAATAAATACATAAATAAACAAATATTTTTTAAAAGGAGAGAAAAAGACTAAGTTGCCATTTGAGTGTCTTGTAGGCTGGCTGCATATCACATGACACAGAGGTCTCCAGAGTCCAGCCCAGGACTGTGTGACTGTGGTTTCACTATTGTTTCTTATGGTTTGGATAAGTGTCCCCAAAGGAAGTGAGACTGTAAGAGACCTAAGGTCAGGGACTGCCCTCTCTCTCATAGTGCCCCGCCACTGGTCTGGCACACAGTTGACACTTGCGAGATATCCGAAGAATGAAATGATTGGTTCTTAGGGATGTTGGCAGCCAGGCCTGCTGTTTCTCATTTATGATGGTGTCTCCTGGGTCTTTGATTCTTTGGAAGAATGCCTCATTAAAATACAGCCTGATTTGGATTTTGGAAATTATGGTAACCATTTCCAGAAGGGGCTTGGTCAGCTCAGGTGCTCTTTGAGCCCATACATGAAAGTGTTACTTCATACCCTGGGAAGCAATGGGGCAGCCCCTTTCCTGAGACCTTGCCAGAAAATACAGGGCTTCAGACAGCAGAGCAGACTCTGGGGACATTCAGGAGTTACTCTTTTTATGACATAACCACTAGCTAGATGATACTAGTATCTGTTAATTGTCTCCCACTATTACCATGATTTCCATAAACATTTGTTTTTTTAAGCTTTTTCATAAACATTTGTTGTGTTACAGTTTTTTCCTGGGGAGACATGAACAATTGTCTGTTCACCCCACACAGACTAAAGTAACAATTATGCCAAAGTCCAACTTGGTGCACCAATGCGTTCATTGGGATTGCTTGCAGGAATAGGAGTGAAGGGTTACTTACAGGAGCACAGTCACTCCAAGGCAGCTGTGTCACTGAGGAAGTCACGACAGCCTACGTGACAGCTCACAGAAGCTGCACCCTCGGGGTCACCTCATGCACGACTCACAGGCAACTCTGCTAGTAGGGGAGAGTCCTCTCCAGCAACAATTCACTGTTTCTGAATCCCTGGGGAGGGGACTTATGACTCTGCAAGTTTTAGGAACTTCTAGAGACCTGTGAGTTGCTTACTTCCCGAGTCTGATGAGTCTCCTTCCCTCTAGGAGGAATTTTTCCATTCTGAGGAACTTGCCATGCGACAACCTTGTCAGACATTGGTCACAATGCATTTAGTTTAAATTATAAATGACACAATCATCTTCTACATTTATAAATGTATTTCACCTAAATATCAGGGAAAATAAAAATGTAAATCTATTATATAGCTTGATGCTAATTTACTTCTTTTGTTTTGGAGTCTGGAGTAATATGTGATAAGTTTACCAATTCTTGCCTTTATCTGCCAAAATCATGTATCAGAAATTCTTTGGGAAGGGCTCATACATATTGTTCTCCCGATAGAAAGTGTACCTACTTGTCAGGAGAGGAGGGCCAACATTCTAGCATGGCATAGCACCTACCAAGCTCTGTAGGACGTAACATACCAAACCCTGTAAAACTGCTGGATTATGTATTAGTTTTATTTCAAATTTTTGAGGAACCTCCAAACTTTTCCATAATGGTCATACCAGTTTGCACTCTCTAGCCAGGTGGGTCTGCCTCAAGCTCTCCTGTAGGTCATACAGACGTCTTGTGGGGCTACAGTTATCTGCAGGTTTCACTGAGGCTGGAGGACCAATGCCATGACCAATGCCATGATCATTTCCATTGCTTTTGGCTACTGTCTGGAGACCTCAAGTTTCTGCACACAAGGGTCTCTCTATCTGGCTGTGTGAGTGTCTTCATGACATGGTACCTGGCTGCCCCCAAAAATGATCTGAGAGAGTAAATCAGAGAAAGAGTCAGAGTAAGAGAGAGGCAGAATGAAAGTACTTTGATGGGCTAGCCTGAGCAGGAGTCACACACTAGTGTCACATTTTATTAGTCACACAGACCAACACTGGTATGACAAATGAGGGCGCTACACAGTGGTAAATCCAGGAGTCTGGCTGCTGCACTCCAGAGCTAATTTTCCTCTGTGATCATCAAGATCGGATAAAATGCAATTAATCAGAAATATACATAAATTATTCTTATTTTCAAAAGTATAATTTTTGAATTCTCTTCACCTTATAGACATTAATATGAGTGGGCTTTGATTTTTTGTTAGGCTTAGACTAAATTTCTTAAGAAACAAGCCCCAAAGTAAAGCAGCAAAGACAAATTGTAAGTTTTGTCTTTTAGATTTCACCCAGAAAGGAGTGTGGGAGAAGCAGGGTGACCTTGCTTTTTGAGTGCAGTCAGAGGCCCAGCCTCAGTCTACTTATTCCATTTGCCCTGAGGGTTCTGACTTGATCTTCATCATTAAAACTAGTTCATCAGTACACTGGGTGTGGTGGTGCACACTTATAATTTCCGTGCCCAGAAGGCTGAGACAAGAGAATTTTTTTTGTGAGTTTCAGGCCAGCCTGGGCTACATAGTGAGTTCAGGACCAGACTGGACTATAGGGTGAGACCCTGTTTCAAAAACCAGCCAATCAACCTACCAACCAACCAATCAACCATCCCATAAACAAAAAACAAACAAACAAACAAACAAAAAATTGATGTGACCTGGGACTTCAGCATACCAGCTCTGCTTCTGTCCCATTGAGCATAGTCTATTGGTCATGCCTACCTGCCAGAGAAGCTGGGAAGGTCATCTCAGGTACCTGGTTCAAACCTGTAGAGTAGAAGACGAGGGCGAACGATGAGAGACAGTCAGAATTTTCTGCCATGTAAGTTAATGGACAGCAAAACAGCTACTGGGTGAGGAGCTGAGAGCTTCCAGCTCTGTCAAATAGCTGGCTATGAAATCAGCTGTGTGTGATGACCTCAGTTTTGATCATCACTAAAATGAGCATATCAAACTACATCAGCAGTTTCCAGCTTTAGACTCAGAGGAAACTGCGCTGTTTGTAAGGGATCATGAAAGTGATTGTGTGTGTCAAAAATCTTCTCACCCTGAAATGAGTACTATGTCGGCCGTTTGTACATATTACTAACCTTCAGTGTAGCTGCTATCGTAGTGATTAAAATATTTGAAGTTTCACTACATTTGTAGTTAAATTTACCCCATTAGATGCTTTTCCTTCTTGAAGCCTAGAATTATAATTACTGTCATATAAGGAACTATAATCATTTTTAATACTGAAAAAGGACATTTATGTAATAGTTGGGTCTGTAACACGTAATGGTGTTTAGTAAATATTTGTTGGGTGGGTTAAACAAAATTTAGGGTACCCACTGGATAAGATGCTCACTTGGTCTTTGCCAACTCCAAAATCGTATGAATTTCTTAAACTCTGAAGCAAATTTTCAGTTTGAGTTTTACTGTAACCAATTATTTCTACATAATTAAAACCAGCTCTGGTCCACTGCTCCAGTTCCCAAATGTTAGCAGACAGTCCCACTTCACGTGCATATAACAGTGCTGCTCACTTAGCGTTTGCATCTTCAAAATCCTTTCTTGGAAATAACCTTTCCTTGTAAAAATGAGGTCTGCGGAACTTCCACACCACCCTTTCAAGGTTTCACCTTATAAATTCATTCAGAAACATGGGTTGTGTCTGTTTGGAAGGGAAAACTGGGGGACAATGGGGAGAGGGGATTTCAAAGGCTTTCCACGCAAACACTGCCATTCATTATTTTATGCCCTATAGTGCTATTAAGTTCAGACATGTTGACATAGAGAACATAAAATAAAATATGTTGGTTCATGGCCTAAAGAAGACCTTGGTGTTCCCTTTGGCCATGGCTGAAATCTGTCTCACCAACATAAACTTGGGCCATACTTTCTAAGGGTTGGGGCACCTGGGGTTGAGCTTAAATAGCCCTCATTTGGGGCCAGTACCACTTCTGTCTTTTAGGATGGTTTTCTTCTGGAGCGAAAAGGAAGAAAGATGCCCAGACACCTTATTATTCCACTGTTTCTTAATTTTTAACCACTTTCCTGCCTTCCCAGGTAAGTCTAATGGGTTCTACTGAATTCATGTGAAGGCGGGGCTGGCTGCCCAGAAAGCCTGTGCCCAGGCATTGGTTCACCCAAAGGATCCAGCTCTTTCTTCTTCTTGGCCTGCTGTTCTTTTCATTGAATGAGTTTTGCCACTGAGGACAGAGACTCAGGTGGTGCTTAGAGAGCAAGGTCATGGAAGCCGTGTGGCCCGTCTTATTTCTAGGCCGTATGCCACTTTATGTGACTTAGTATTGCTTGCCAGTGGAGTGCAACAGGCCTTGAGGCGAATGCCCAACTTTTTACCACAGTTTTCCTTAGCTGGGCATCATCTTTCATACATACGCGGTCCCATGAATCTTAGGTTCAGGGAGCAATGAGGGGCAGGACTGAGGGGTCTGATCTTCTCCCCAAGTCCCTTACTTTCCCGCAACAATATTTGGTAAGTTGTCTAGGGAGGATTTCCTAAGAATAAAGAAAATGCACATTAATTCAGACTGTTTTAAGTTTGATTTTACAATAGAGAAAATTCTTTTGAAATGTAACAAACCACAAACTTAAAAGGCTACGATTGGAACGCAGCTAACTGTATGGTGTTTGCTAAAATATTTTCGTGTCTCAGCTTCCTGGAACATCTTTAATCCCAGCACTCTGGGAGGCTGAGGCAGGAAAATTGCAAATTTGAGCCCAGCTTAGGCAATTGAGCCACTTAATGAGACTGTATCTGAAAAAAAAAATAACAAAAGAGCTCAGGATGTAGCTCAGTGCAGAGGTCCTGGGTTCAATTTTCAGTACACACACACACACACACACTAATCCTAGTAAAAGTGTATATAATCTCCATTTTACAGAAGGGAAACTTGAGGAACAGAGCAGTTAAGCAACTTGACCAAGTTTCTAAGACTACTAAATGGCAAGTTATAGAGATGACATTCACACCCAGGGCACTTGCCCGCAAAGGTGGCTGGTAACCTTTATGCCATGCTGCCATTGCATTTGGGGCACTGGCCAATGGTTCCAATGTCAGACTAGGGAGTCGGAAGCCTCCTGGATTTTCTCTACGCAGCTGCACTAGGTTTGGACTGCTTTCTTCTGAGCTTTCAGTGTCTGAGAAAAATCGACCCCTATTTGTGTAAAATAATGTAGTTGAGTTTCTGATACAAGCAACTGAATAAAACCTTAATATGTACAGAAGGCTTTATGGAAGAGAGTTTTCCTCTGAGCTTTCAAAATGAATCACATTCAGCTGGGCTGGAAAGAAGGGGATGCCATTCCAGGAATGGAGTCTGTCCTACCTCTGGTACAGCAACAGAGCCAGCACATGGGCAAAGGTAGAACAAACACAGCCACCCGAGGGAAGAGTATAGTTAATGCAACACCGGGAGCAACACACCTGTGTGCCTCCACAACCAATATTCCCAGCAGGTAGATGGCGGGTACAACAGCTTATATCAGGGAAGAATAAGCACCCCAGTTATCACTGTGGCACAAGCAATTGGATTTTAAAATTAGATCTAGCAGGGAGAGAAAAGGAGCTATCAAATGAGTTAATAATCAAACCTGCTTGCATGATGAAGACTTGTAAATACCGAAATGGCAGAAATCAGAGAGTGTCCTCGCTGGTGAACACATGGTGTGCCCAGAGACGACTGGCAGCTCCATACACCGCTGCGTCCCATTCCTGCCTTGTGCATCACTCTCATGTCCACTAATGGTAGGTGAATGCCCTCCTGAGTTCTCTTCCAGCAAAGCATGGAACCTGAACAAGGACTGATGGAAACCCCTGGGTTATGGTCAGTTGTTATGGGCAGCTCAGGGCTTGTGATTAGAATCTGAAGTGGCATGTTTGTGACTGAGACCTGTAACCTATGAGATCATATGCTGTCTCCTGGTAGTGCCAGTCTACAATTTAATTGGAGGTCATCCAGTTGTTCAAAACATTACAGAACTGGCTGTTGTGAAGAAAAACTAATTTTGTATCAGATGCATTGTGAGTAAAAATAGCTCAGGAGCCCTGTTCTTTCTTGAGCTAAACTTGCTGTCTTCTCTCAGTGCTGGGCAAAGGTGAGGAATTTCTTTTGGTGGAGTCTAAGAAACAAGTCCCAGCAGTGTACTTTGAAGTGGGAAGGATTGAGAGAAATGTGCACGTAGATGTCTAAGATATTTGGGTCTTACGAAAACACACATCCGTCTTTAAAAATATCTGCTCTGCTTGCTATGGATAAAAATTAGTATTTAACTGTAGAAGAGCAACATAGCCAATCCTGCCATCTGTTGGTTATGTGAGCATTTTGAAAATACAGCTCTTAAGTGGGAGACTTTCAGTTATTGAGTTCTTGACGCCAAAAATATACATAATGCCTAACCTGTCAGAGGCAAAAGGAGGTTGGTGCTATTTTTGAAGAGCTTTCAAGACAAGTACACTGCAACTTACACTATGTGTTCAGTCCAAAATTAGACAGCACTTTGGAATGCCTTAGTGGCACTTACAATTGGTTGTTTTCATTTTTCTCTGTGTGTGTATGCTGGGGATCAAACTCAAGACCTCACTTCTGCTAAGGAAATACTTAACCACAATTAGAGGCTGTGTCCCTAGTCCCTAAGCCCAGCTCTGTATTGACCCCTGTTACTAATGCTACCACCAATCATCATGAATTTATATTAACTCTAGAGGTTAAGTATGTAAAGATATATATAATGTTACTCCTGTGATTTTTTTTCCAAAACAAATTAGTTCCTTTTTTGTTAAAGAAGGATTCCTTTTAAGAATATGGGCTAGAGAAACTTTCCAGAAATTTGGATAGTCTCCAAGTCATAACACAATGCTTAGTAAAAGTTGAATTGGTTGATTCCTTTAAAAATTGACTTTTCTTAAAGAAAAATCCTGCTAAATACTCTAAACAAAACATAAGATAAACAATCCTACGCATTCATTTTAGCTCTTAAATAACACGTATCTTTCTGTCATACTTCCTAATGCATTTCAGTAGTTTCAAAAGTTTTGAAATATCAAACTTTGCTGAAATATAGTTTTATAGCTAGAAAACTTTAGTTCTTTTTTCTACTTCACTTTTATTTAGCATTTCTTTTTTCTTGTTTCAGCTCCCATGATGAACCAGACAGACAGCTCACACCCCAACCTTGCTGCTATTTCATTCAGGTTTTGATGGACTATATTATCAATCAAATCTTGAATAATAATAGCCTGGCTTTATAATGTTGTATAACCCTGTCTAGCACTGTCTGTTCATCTCACCTACTCTTCTAATCTCACTGTAGTCAAGGGCTAATCTTGCCCCTGATTCATGCCCGTAAGTGGATGATTGAAATTTCTATCAAGTTGAATGCATCACAAATATTGACAAAAAGAATGATCTTTAGGAAAAAGAGATTCTAGCCACTTAGGTCCCCACCTAAGTGATTTAAAGTATAATTTCTTCAAACAGTATGCACAACAGGGATTATTACCATCAGTTTAGAGAGAATAGTTAGTGAACAATTTGAGACCAAATGCTGTCACTTTGTGGGTCCTAAATTCCCTATCTGAGTCTACATCAACATGACTCTCTCTTGAACTTTATACTTGTGTTTAGAAAATTCTGCTTTAACATTTGTCACACTTCTGAGCCCCCTCCCCCCTGTATCTATAGTATCTTAGCAACAGCTCCTGTCTTAGAGTAACCATCAAGAGCAATAGTAATCTAAATAATTTATTTAGTTGCTTATTGATTTTCTTCCAGGAAATACATTTTTATTGGAAGACTATAGCAATGATATGAAAGCTAATGATTAGCAACTCTCCTGCCCAGCCTTCAAGGAAACTCTTCTTACCAAAGAAAATTATCCAGAGTCTGTGACCACCATAAGAGCCTCTATTTCCTACTGATGGATTATTTTTTGTCAGTTATCCTTTGAAAACTTCCCAAATAAAACATTTTTGAAGTTAATTTAGACCAGATAATTTCCATGGGAAACCCCACCAAAATTATGTATTAATACAAGCCTTGTGTTATGGTTTGGATCTGAAATGTCCTACAAAAACCCCACGCAGTTAGATGTTGTAGAGTACCTCTGCAACCCTGTGCAGCTAAGAAGTGGGGCCTGTTTGGAAGGAGTCGAACACTTGGCTTGACCTGGGACACTTGGGTTTGATCCAGAAGGGGAGAGACACTGAGTCTTAAACTGAGATGGGAAGATGACTGTACAGGACCTAGAAGGGTAGATGCGAGCTCCATCCTTCCTCCTTACTTGGCTTCATACCTGCAGTGCCATAACCAACTTTCCTCCGGTTGGGCCTTTGCCATGTGCTTCCACTGTTGCTGGCTGCCTATGAATGGGCTGGGACCTTCTGAATCAGTGAGCTTAAAAAAAAAAAATAAATCTTTCCTCTCTGAAATTCTGGATGTCAGGTATGTTGTTGCAGCAATGAAAAAATAACTAAGACAGAAACTGGGGACTTCAGGCAAGATGGTGGCCAAGTAACAGAACTGCTGAATGGTTTCCTGTAGGCGCATTCAAAAAGTTGAGATAGAGCTAAA
Source organism: Ctenodactylus gundi (assembly GCA_004027205.1). NCBI lineage: Eukaryota > Metazoa > Chordata > Mammalia > Rodentia > Ctenodactylidae > Ctenodactylus > Ctenodactylus gundi. The sequence goes on along the minus strand of PVKB01001386.1, from coordinate 265,963 downwards.
AACTTCCTGCTCAACTTAGCTAGGAGATGGAGGAGGGCTCCAAGAGTTGAGAGGAGGTCACAGAAAGGCTGGAAACTGTGAAGACTCATCAGAAGCTAAGGAAAACATCAGGCCAGGATGCTGCCCCAGGCTGTCTCCACAGACCGAGAGGTCAGCCTGGAGCCAAACTGAGGTAAACCCAGATCTGGGAGACGTGAGAGTTGACAGCAGCTGGTAGACCCAGCTCCAAAAACAAGCCTGCAGGTAGTGCAAGCTGCAAATGTATTACATTCTCTTGAAAAGGCCTCCAGAAGCCTTTTTTTCCAGCTTGGGAGAAATTGGTATTAGGAGTGGGTTCATTGCTGTGACTTTACACAACAGCGTGGTTTGGAAACTATTGGAACAGGTTTGCTGAAGGAGTTTAGAAAAGTTTGACAATGTCAGCTTGAGAATTTTTAGAGTGCCGTGAGCTGAGGTTCATGGGAGATTCAGGTCAGGACTCAGAAGACCAGAATGCTCAAGAGGTTTTAGATGGAATCAAAGACTTCATTAGCAATTAGTCTCGAAACCACGTGTGCTATTCTCTGGCAAGAAATGTCCTGGCATTTTGTCCCTGTCCCCAGACTTTGCTAAAACCGAGACTAAGGGGAACGTACTACCTACTGTTGTGGAGGAAATTTCATGGCATCCCAACCTTTAGGCTACCACATGGACACAGTTTGCAGCTTTTAGCTAGCTTGAATCTGAGAAGTGGGAGAAAACTGCAGAGGAAAAATGTGAAAAGTCTGCAGTTTTGCCAAAAAGAATGTGACTCCAAAGTAAGGGCTGAAGGAAACATAGTTGTTAAAGAGATTAGCATTAAAAAGAAGCCAAGTATTTGGAATCAGGACTATAAAAATGATATACCTTGAGGGAAACGCAGAAGTCAGCAAGACCCCATCCTTTAACAATTATAGGATGGAAAGACAAATGACTTTGCTTTGAAAAGAGATCCCTGAGGCAAGCCCGGAGCCAAACTGAGGTAAACCCAGATCTGGGAGACGTGAGAGTTGACAGCAGCTGGTTGACCTAGCTCCAAAAACAAGCCTGCAGGTAGTGCAAGCTGCAAATGTATTACATTCTCTTGAAAGGGCCTCCTAAGTTGTGGGGCAACTTAGGAAGGTGACTCTCCAAAAAGTTCAGCCATCTACAAACTCATAAGCTGCTGTGGTTGCCATGGTCCCAAGGGGGCCAGACTACTGCTCAATCCAGTGATAGACCTTAGCATCATGCATGTAGTGCTTGCTTCACAGGCAAACAGAATTCAAGCGTTGTGGGGACATAGAGGCTTTCAACCGGATTTCAGAAGACGGTCTTGTAGGCCAGGCAGTGCGCCCTTTGAAGGCCAATGCATACAGTTGGGAAGGGGGTGTCTAAGGTACAGCGGAGACCCCGAAAATTTAGAAATGCCAGAAATGTGGATTGTCTGCTGAGGAAGACCACAGGCTTGAAGTGGAGCCAGCCCAACAGAGAAGCCATGGAGGTTACGGCCAGAGGCAACACCACAGAGCCAGGGCCACTCAAAGTCTTTGGAGCTCACATCTTCCTGTAGTTTAGCCCAAGTGCTAGACACAGAACTAGAGGATTTAACTGAGATGTAGGACTTACCTCTTGCCCAGCTGGGTTTAGAACTTGTTTTGGTCTGATTGCTTTCTAGCCTCCTATTCCTCCTTTTTGGCATGGGAATGTTTGCTCTATATCATTGTGTGTTAAAAGAATTTAATTTTATTTATTTTCATGGGAGCTCATAGCTAAGAGTTTGTCTTGAGTCTTAGGGAAGTCTTTCAACTTGGACTTTTTAACAATGCTAGAACTGTTAAGACTTTGGCAACTCTAAGAGATGAACTAAATGCATTTTGATAAGGAGGTAGACATGAGTGGGTCAGAGGAGGAATATTATGGTTTGGATCTGAAATATTCCCTAAAAGCCTCACATATTTAGATGTTGTAGAGTATCTATGAACTATGTGCTATAAAGATGTGGGGCCTGGCCAGAAGGGAAGAACACCGGGGCTTGACTTTGAAGGGGTGGAACACTGAGGTTTGTCCCAGAAGGGGTGGATCACTGGGACAGAACCTGGAAGGATTCATGCTAGCTCCACTTTTCTTTCCTCACTTGGCTTTCTGTCTACCGTGATGTGAACAGCTTTCCTCTGGCTGGGCCTCTGCTATGTGCTTCCACCATTGCTGGCCACCCATCAATGGACTGAGACCTTCTGAAACTGTGAGCTAAAAGAAAATCTTTCCTCTCTTGAATTGTGGATGTCCAATATAACTTAGATATCCTGTGAACTTCATTGTTAGCCATAAATTTAAAAATATTTAAACGAGATATTATACATTATAGTAATATATACATATCTGTAAACTTGATAAATTTACACACCCCCCCTACACAAGAACATATACAAAGCAAGTACCTAGATCAACTACTGCCTAGATCAAGATATGACTTACTTCTATCACCTCACAAGGCTTCCTGTTTTTTAAAATGTTCCTTCCCAATTCACATTCCACTGCAGGTTACCACAAATCTCACTCTTATCACCATACATATTTTTTCTTGTTCTCTAATTTCATGAAGAATGGAAACCGCACAGTATAGATGCTTTGTGTCTGGCTTCCTTCTTTATCAGCAGGTCAATGAAATTTGCCTTCCATAGGTTGAATTCTTTTTAAAATAGTGTTATGTTATTCTACTTTTCAATATTTCCATAGTTTATCCATTCAGCTATTGATAGACATTTGGATTATTTTACAGTTTGGAGAATTTGAAAAAAAAACCTGGTTAATCAGAAATTTTCATGTGTACAAAAGATCATGGCTGCACACAAATTCTGTTGTTTAAGAGACCCTTTATATTTAGTAGTAAGCAGAGAGTAGAATACCATCAAGAAGCCTTAGATGCCTTTTGTGTGACATTCGAACAGCAGCTGTGTGTCATCCAGGGTAAGACCAACCGCAAGAGCACAAGTGTCATGAGAAATAATAGACACATCATCAAAAATAGACATGCTGTGTGTCCAAGTTTACTACCAAAGTAGAAAGACAGCCAACTAAACAGAGGGAAATGTTCTCAAATCACATGTCTGATAAAGGATTAATATTAAAAAAATATGAAGACTGGCAAAAACCCAAGAACAACAACAACAACCAAAGAAAACCTCTCCAATTTTCCAAATCCAAAAGTAAGAAAAGGACTTAAATGAATATTTCTTCAAGGAAAATAAACACATAACCCATCAAACCCTGAAAAGATGCTTAACAGTATCCATCACTAGCAAAATGTAAATCAAATCCATAAGGAGACATCACTTCATCCTTAACAAGAAGACTGTAACTGAAAAATAAGACAGAACAGCAAATAGCAAATGTTTGTGAGGAGGTGGAGACACCAGTAGCCCAGTGAACTGCTGGCCAATATGAAATGGCAAAGCTCCTATGGAAAATGGTGTGGCAATTTCTAAAAAGATCAAACAAGAAGCTACCATGTAATCCTGAAGTTCTAATTTATGTATATACCTAAAAGAATTAAAAGTACTTGAGCACTTATTTGTACGCTGAACTATATAACAGCATTATTGTTGATAGCCAAAAGTAAAAACAACCCAAGCGTCTATTAGCACATAAATGAGAAATAAAATGTGGTTACATACATATGTGGAATATTATTCAGCTATAAAGTTGCTGCTTTAGTGTATGCTAGAATGTGGATGAGCTTCAAAACACTATAGTAAGTGAAAAAAATCAGATATACGACACATTTGAATGATCCTCACTTCTTTAAAGTAATAGACTGGGCACAGCACTGTGCTAACATATGGAAAAGGCTAAAAAAACAAATAGCTGATGGGAGGTTCAAGTGACTCCTGGAAGCATACATTTACGGAGCCAGTTCTTTGCTCTGTTTTAGGCAGAAGAAATTTTAGCAGTGTCTTGAGTGCTAGGTTGTGATGCCCAGATAACCAGTCATGGCAGACAGTGGCTCATGGCAGGGCCTCCTGGAAAGGTGATCAATTAAGAGTGACAACAAGTTCAGGGGTAGCTTCTTTCCTGCCTTGTCCTGGACAAATCATGGCAGGACATCTCCTGGAAGAATAAGACTTGCTGTGGCTGAGTAAGGGTCTGGCAAAGAATTGCTTCCTGGGCCCAGATTGCTACTTAACAGAGGACATATGCACTGTAGCCCACCTTGGGAAGGGCTCCACAGGAAAGCATAAATTCTTACCCAGTATCCTTGTGATTTATTTCATTATGCACATGGCCTTCTCTTGTGACAACAGACCATAGGCCTCTCCCATGGCAGCTTTAAAGCTCTGATGGACAGAAGAAGCTACATCCTGTGACTCATGGCTGCAGTTTCATAGCGAGCACTTGTTTGGAGGTACAGGCCCATACAGATGGTGTCTTCATTCTTTTTATGATATTTCCCACTTTTCCTTTGCTATCATCATCTTCGTGTTTCCTGGGTGGCTTTCAAGTGGCTGCTGCTAAGGATTCTGGCTAGGCTGGTCCCCAGCCCCTAAGCCCAGCCTCTTTCCAGCTGATGTTTGTAGATCTCGATGTTGAACCCAGTGGCTTAGTGATTGTCACACAGAGTATGAACATGAAAAAGGAGGAATAAAAAAAGCATAGAGTATCAGTGTTGATTTTATCTTCCAAGACCTCAATTGTGTCAGGCTTCTCATAATTATTTTTAGTATTTCCAAAATGACATAGAGTAAGCTGCTACAGAATAATCATAACTCAAAAATCCTTTTTTTGTGTGTGTGGCACTGAGGATCAAGCCCAGGGTTTTTACACTGAGCTGCATCTCTAGCCCATTTTGTACTTTTGATTTTCGGACAGAGTCTCGCTAAGGCACTAAGTTGTCCAGGCTGGGCTCAAACTTGTGATCCTCCTGCCTCAACATCCCAGAGTCCTGGGATTACAGGCCTGTGTCATCAGGCCCAGCTTCTAACATTTGGTTGAATACTGTCTCAGACAAGGTGTGTGGAGACCATGGGGAGAGAGTAGAGGCAGATGTCTGAGAAGAGTTCATTGAAATGTGGGAACTACAAAGGTCACCTACAGGTTGGGCACTGCTGGACCTCTGCCCTTCCTCTCCCCCTCCCAATCACACCACACTGACCTCCAAAGCCTGAAAGCCTTCTGTCGGGCCAGGCGCAAGGGGCAGAGACTAAAGAGCCATAGAGATAAATGAGCTGCCCTGTCCACAGGCCCACTCATGGCAGCCCCCGGAGCTTTGGCTCCCCAGGGAATAGCACTAGAGAGGAGATCTGGGCTGAAACGATTATCTCTGGGCGTCTGCCAACGAAGAGTATCATATACTTAGCTTAATCAAAAAGAGCAAGAATAATGTAAGTGGACTCCAAATGAAATAGAATTCTATTTTCTTCTTATCTGAGTGATTAAGGTGGACAAAGGAAAGGAGCTCTGTTGAGAGCAAGATTAAGGGAGTCTTCTGATCCACCACAGCGGCTTTTTGGGCAAAGACAAGGGTGAGCTCTTGAAAGGGGCGGTAGGGGTGCCCTCCCACGCACATGTCAGAACGCAGGAGAGCAGAGGGAGGCGACGCACAGAAAGCCCCAACCCCTCTTACCCTCCAGGCCTTCCTGCTGTGAACTGCGGAGAATCATGGGTATTTCTTAAGTCGCAGACCAAAGTAGTACATAGGGAACACTTGGTTTCCTAAGCCAAAGTTCAGAAAGCTGAGCTCCTCAGAGTCAATAAATCACTTGTTGAATGAACAGATGATTCAGATTAAGACCAAAGCAGAAGCACAGATCTGGTCACTTAGGAATAAGATCTCACTAAAGCTCTATGAGAAAATGGTATCAGACAATGCCATGGTTACAGCTGTGGCTTATTTGGAGAGTTCTACTTGCTTATTTTTGAGTTAATATAGCAGAAGTGCTGAACACAGGTGACTTCCAGAACCTGATAAAGTCCAGCGTGACTGCTGTTCCTATTAGTCCAGCACCCGTTTATTTTACAGGGGGATCTTCTCCTGTTCTGGGTGGGTTCAATCCCCCCCTAAGGGAAGACAGTTCTGTAGCCATTATAAGTTACCCACTGCACAAGTGAGACTAACTAGTTCTGGTAAGAAGGAAATTAAAACCCTGAATGTCCTTTCCTGTCAGCTTGTCCAATGCCGCGCTGCCGGCACGGCTGGCCGCCTGCAGGAAGGCGACACTCTTCCCCCGTCGCCCTGCCCTGCACCTCTGTTTGGAACATGGAGGCAGGAAAATGGGAGCAGGAATATTCTGATGTCTGCGTATCTGCCATAATTTGCTTTGTGCTGAATGAGGCAGATGTTTAAAGGTGATGATGTTCCTTCCAGAGCGCTTCTTCCCCGGCCCCCCTTGGCGCGTTCCCTGAGCTGCACTGATGCCTGGCTGCTATGGCATCTCGTCCCGCCCTCGCTCTGTGACGTCCACAGCCCCATCTTGCCTTGATTCCGTCACCCTCACCATGGTTTACCAGCTTCTCCCCTCCCCTGCAGACTTCCTGCACAGACGTATGATAGGTTGCTATTATAAATATGTTGGTCAGGAGGACTTTTTTTGAGATGATGCTAAACAAACACATGTACGAGAGAAAGAACAATGTAGGCACATGAAGAAAACATTCTAGAGAGGATAGAGCCAGGAAATAATTGCCTATGTGTTCAAGGGAAAGGTTTTGCGGAGAAATAGATTGAGGGGTTACAGAAGATTGAGAGAGAGAGAGAGAGAGAGAGAGAGAGAGAGAGAGAGAGAGAGAGAGAGAGAGAGGAGAGAATGTAAGGCCTTCTAGGAAATAATGAGACAGTAAGGTTTTGAGCAGATGAATGACATCATCTGATTTGCATTTTAAATGATCATTTTGGCATCTGGGTTGAGACTAGGCTTATAAAGTGCGAGCAGCTGGCAGTCTACTTGCAGGAGGCAACAGTGGCTTGAACCAAGGTGCTTGCAGTAGATGCGCTGAGACTAGTTTGACTCTGGACATGCTTTGAAAATAGAGGTAACGTCATGATTGGCGTCACCCACTTTATTACTAGCGATGCTATGGTGTAAAGAACAGTTATGTCTTTCACACTCTGCATTATATTAGCCTCATCAAAGTTCAAAATGGTTAAATAACTTCTAATGAAGTTGTCATATTTCATTACAAGTACATCAGAAGTTCAAGCTTAACTTTAGAAGATTTCAAAGCAATTTTTTTTTTTTTTTTTTTTGGTGGTGGTGGTGGTGGGGTTTAAATTCAGGTCCTTGTGTATGTTAGGTTAGCACTATGCCACTGAACTATATCCCAGCCCAAAGAAGGTTAAATTGCTTTCAAATTCCTTTTTGAGGACTGGAGAGATGGCACCAAACTTAGTGTTTGTCTAGCACATGCACAGCCCTGAGTTCAACTCTCTGCGCCACCTAAGTTGGTCGTGGTAGTGCGTGCCTGTGTCCTAGCACTCTGGAGGCTGAGGAAGGAGGATTGCTGTGAGTTCAAGGCTAGCCTGAGCAACATAGTGAGTTTAGGACTGGCCTGGACTACAAAGCTAGACCTTGTCCCAAAAAAAGAAAAATTCTTTTTTGCTTAGCTTAGTGCCTTGTATATAATATGAGCCCAACTTCTTGTTAAATCATAACTTTACGTTCTCCTAGACTTGCTGAAAGTAAAGTACATGTTTGTCTCTCGGGGTTTTTTAAAATTAATGCATAGTAAATATTAATATTTTGGCATCTAGTTCTATGAGTTTGAACATGGACATAGATTTGTGCAATTACTACCACAATCAGGACATTATACAACATTGTCATCACCTCCAAGACTTCTTCAATTGAATTGTGCTCCTTTGTGGTCAGACCCTGTCCTGGCAAGCACTGCTCTCTTCTCCATCTTTACATGGAATAAACGTTAGACTCCAAGTCTTTGCGTGAGCATAAAGGGACGTTATTAGGCCTGAATTCTGTAGTTCATAAGTCTGACTTTTTTTTTTAAAACTTTACAGGAAGCTGCCATATTGTTTTCTAAGGTGGTAGTGAAAGGTATGCCGATTATGGGATACTACCTATTTTTAAAATATCTAGTAAAAATGCTCAGGCTCTAGAACTTAACGTGTGGGCTGAGTATCTAGTAATTTGCAAATAAGCACTGCAAATTACTTATTAAATTTCAATACTTTTAAGAATTTAGCCTTTGCCCTTTTTGACCCAGGTTCCATTTGGAGACTGCCAGGCTGGGATGATGTCACTTACAAACGATAAACTTGCCTTACCTGAAGGCTATTGTGACTAATGATGCAGTTCCTCTGAAACAGGCCCAAGCTTTGCTTTTCTTTCAGGGTGTAATAGAAGTGTGGCAATCAATACCCATAATATGAAGAAACGAAAGTGCTCCAAGGGACAAGGACATACGGTACTAAAACCACGGCAAGACTCCCTGATTAATTAAAATTTAAGCACTGTTTGCTAAGTAACCAGTACAGCAAAGGTATTGTATTAAATTTCTTTAGTGGAGAGAAAAAGCATACAATATAGCTCTTACCCACGGTGCAGAGATAAAACGTAAAAAAAAGTGTTCCAGTAACACATGAACACACAAGACTTCAATGTTTTCAAAATGCACACACACATGCCATATCTATGTGTACATGGTGCAGGTCACCTCTCACAAGCAGTAGGCGGGCACAGTGGCGTCATCTCAATCCTTACGCCGGCAAGAACAGGTGAGCTGGGCTTGGGAGGACAGGTGAGATCTTGGTAATTAGGTGACATGAAGAGGTCACTCCAGGCCAATGAAGGGTCAAAAAATCAAAGTGCACAGTTGAAAAGCACAGACCTCTGCGCAGACGGCATGGGGCAGACCTGTGAGCACAGGAGGAAACAGCCGCTGTCGGCTGTGGGGTCCCAGTTCTCAGCAAGCGGCTGTGCTGGACCCCAGGGCAAGCCGCCTCATTCGATCTCTATCTCTGTGGTAACAACGTGAGGAACGGGTGAATTTAGAACTCTCCCCCTCTGCTTCATGCCTAATAAGCTGTAGGCCCGGCGTTCTAATCCAGAGTCTCATTCCAGATCTTCGTGTGCACGTTACACTCAACGCTGAGGCTAGAAGGGAAGTCACGGCAGGATCGCAGAGAGCCAAGAGGTTTGAACTTCTGGCTCTATTTCATTCTTGCACTTCTCGACGCTTGAGCGACAGGACATGTTGCGGAGGGACGCTTCCGCCACAGTGGTTTCACATGGGCACAGTTTGGGGGAAGGGCGCAGGCCTCGGCAGCATGTGGGGAGGGACGGTGGCTGGCGTCCCGGAAGGGTGCCCCCGTTGAGCATGGCCACTCCGACAGCTCGGCAGAGCCTTAGCTGGAGTACGTAGGAGGTAACAGCGTGTCGAAGACGGGTCTGGCAGCAAGGCGCGTAATGGATTAGACAGAGGTGCGTGCAGAGAATCCAAAAGCGAGCTGGGCATGGGGGGTCGGAGCTGGTGGAGCCTTGAAACCCGTTGAGAAGGGAGGCGTGGAGGGACTCCGCGGCCAGCATAGGGCGCCGAGCTGCGTGGTAGAGGAGGAGGCGGCCTCGTAAGAATCTATCGCTGGTTCCATCCGTGTTGTCACATAGCCGTGGCCACTAGAGGGCTTCCCTGCCCCACTTGCAGCCTGGGCTGCTACACACTCCCAGAGGGCAGCCCTGCAGCGTAGGGCTGCTGGGGGGCGGGAGCTGGAGCTCCAACAGCTGTCTTCATTGAGATGGAATCTTGGAGGGTCTCCCACTCAGTTGACAACGGCTGGAAACAGGCCTAAGCTGCAGGATGAGTGACAGAGAGCAGGCCAGGTACCCAGGTGGCCGAAGAAACAGGAGGGTTTGCCTACAAACCACCAGCGGGGCCCTTCCCAGCTGCTGGCCCCGGAGGGCGGTTCCAGAAATCCTCAACATCCCTTTCCTCTTTGGTGGGCAGTTCAATGAGACCGGCGGTTATTTCTGGCTCTCCCAGTCCTGTGTGTGTAAGGGAAAGAGGAGTCCCCTCGATGCTCCCAGGCAGTGAGCCTGAAACCTTGCATTGCCAAATCACAGCCGCAGGAGCCGTGGGAGCAAACACAAGTGAGTGTGTGTCCCGCTAAGTTGACATGTGCCCGGGGGAAGCCTATGTGCGTGAGAGGGTGTGTGTGCGTCAGCGAGGGCGGCGCTGGGAGCGCGCTCCCCAGTGTCTGCGGGTGCCTGCTCTGCACATTGGACGCTTGGCTTTAGCCTGAACCAGGTCAGGAGACGAAAGGAAGTGACCTGGGGTCTGCTTTCGCCATTCATTAGCCCCCTGATGATTTTGCCTAAGGGGACGTACAACCGTCACAGTTGAGCAATGGGCGGAAAAGCCAGGCATGTGACCCAGGAGGCCACTCACCAGTCTCTACCAGTGGGAAAGGCCATCTCAGGAGCCCAGATACCTGTATCAGGTGTGCAGTCGTTCCCACCCGTGGGGAAAGGCCTGGGTGTTGTCCTATCTTGGTCAGCATCTCTTCGGGGCTAGTTTTGACCTTACTTTCTTGACCAACTCTTCACTTTGCAAAGAAGGGCTGACCTGCCTCGCCTTCCTTGGGGCAGAGATTTTATTCTCTTGGTCTGTCTGGTCCCTGTCCTCATTTCCCACAGCTCTCTAACTCAGCCGCTACTCAGGCTGACTCAGCTCTGACCTCTCTGCACTCAGTCATGTTGCGTGCTGGAGCTCAAGCCTTTCGTGTTCTACCCTAGGGGGACTGGAGACAGGATGGGGAAGATGCAAACATGGACTGTTCGTAGCTTCGTGAGAAGGGGCTCCTGCTCAGCCTCTAGACTTCTGTGTGTATTTATGTGAGTGGCTGGGAAAGGATGTGGTAGAAAGGAGCCCTAGAGACTCCCGGGCAAGGGCCTTGCACTCATTGGTACTGCCAAGAGTCTCTGCCCACGTTTCCCCTGAAGGTCCAACTGACATGGGCTTCAAGGACACCGATTCAGCTCTGGAACGACTGTCCCCCAAGTTGTGGAAGTCTGTTTCCAAACCTGAGAGAACATGGTTTTTCTCAGGCTCTCAGAACACTGTGGGGACACAATCCAGAGGGTGCACTTTTCTGATCATGATTATGAGAGCACATTGATTTTTTTTCTTTTTAACTTAAAATCTCTCTACACAGAACAAGCTCTCACACCTGGGTTCTTTTGTGGGAAAGTACTTTATGATTTCACTCATGTCCTAGTAAACCTAGAGTATGGTTTCTTCCTAGAAATCGTTGTTCACAGGCATCCCTTCTGGTTGGCTGCTAGTCTTTAAATGTCCTCTGTTCATCCTTGGCCTGTTCAGGGCACAAGTGGTCCAGGCCCAGTTTTCTTCTTGGTGTTTCTTTTTCTTTACAGTTCGGTAGACCGGGTGGCAGTGGCAGTTCTCAAAGTGTAGTAGAGAAAAAATAAAAAACTCCTCTGAGGAGTTGCCTGTAAATGCAAATTTCCCAGGTCACCCAAGCGAGTCTGAATTTCTGCAGCAGATCTGCACTTTACCTCGCCCTCTTATTTTCCCTCCTTCCTTATGTCAGAGTGCACAGACCAGATAGTTAAGACAGTGCTGAAGGATGCCTCGGTTCCTTGTCTTTGTCTGTTCTAGCTGCTACTACCACAAAATTTCTCAGATGCATGGCTTGCAGACAACTGAAATTCATTTCTCACAATTCTGGAGGATAAGGAGTGTGAGCTAAGATGCCAGTTGATCTGGGATCTGCAGAGGACCCACATCCTGGTTCGTAGAAGTGCCTTTTCACTTTGTCTTTGTATATTGGAAAGAGAGACAAGATCTCCTTCTATAAAAGTCTATTTTAAAAATCCCATTCATGGGGGTTCCACCCTTCTAACCTAGTCACTTCTTAAAGACCTCACTTGTTAATATGATCACCCTGATAGATTAGGATTTCAGTAAGTTTTGGGGAACACAATCAAGCAGACCATATAGTCATTTCATTTTATGGTGAGTTTTAAGAGTTATATATTCTTAACATAAGACCATAATATATAATTTGTCTTCTCATCCCTTTTTTAAGGGTTTTTACTAGAGCAAATATTTTAAAATTTAATGAAGCACAGTGTATAAGTTTTTCATTTTTTGGAATGTGGTTTTTAAATTTTGAGACAGAGTCTTGCTAAATCCCTGAATTGTCCAAGCTAGGCTGAAATTCATAATTCTCTTCCCTTAGCCTCTTAGGGGGCTAAGATTGCAAATGTGGACCACCATGCCTGGCTGTATTTTTTATTTCATGCCTACGAATTCCCTAATCCCAAATCCCAAAGATTTTCTCCTGTGTTTCTTTCTAGAAACTTCATAGTTTCACGATCACTTTTTAATTCATGATCTATTTTGAGTTAATTTTGGTACAAGGTATGAGGCTTAGGTCCCACTGTTCCAGCACTATTTATTGAAAAGGTTATTTCTCCTTGATTTTACTCTTTAGTCAAAAATCAGACTATTTGGGTGGATCTGCATCGGGGTTCTGTATTCTGCTTTCTTTGCCTATGTTTTCCTCCACTGGGACCATACTGCATGACACACAGATGTATACATATCTATGCATCCACTGGGAGGAACAATTTATCTACTTTCTGGTTTTCCAAAAAGTTATTTTGGGGAGGGCTGATGTATAGCTCAGTAGTAGATCACTTGTCTAGTGTGTAAGGCCTTGGGCTTGAACACCAGCATGATGATGAATAAATAAGCAAGGCTAAAAAAAATCATTTGTCTAGTCTAGCCTTTTCCCTGTCTGCGTAAATTATAGAATAGCTTGTCTATATGTACATAGAAACGTATTGGAATTTTGATAAAATTTGAATGAATATGGATCAGTTTTAAGAAAGGATTTTTTTTTCTTGTAGGAAATTTTATGGGGAGAAAGATTTAACCAAAGTAGCTCTAAAGGCTGACTTGCTGAAGATTTTTAACCTGGAATGCATGGACATATGCTTATTTCTAGCCAGCATAAACTCTTCCAGGTGCAGGGAAGAGACTCTATGTGGGAAGGCTGGGCAGCTACAGTGGTGGACACTTTGCTAACATACTTTGCTCTATCCAGAATCCTAGAATCTGAGCAGATTTAGTGCTTTAACTTGGCTGCTTGAGAGCTTGCTGCAGCGTCCTGGGACTCATACACCATCTTTAGGAAACAAAACAGAGATGTCTTAAGGGAAAGAAATTGTACTTCTTGAGTCTGTGAAGTCCAAATGTTTATTTCAGTTAAACTAATCCTCACTCCTACTTTGCCAGAGGATAATAAAATCTAGTGGTCTTAGGGTACACTGAATAATTCTGGGGCAGTGAGAGAGGTGATGGCCGAGTGGGAAGAGATGGCTTCGTCAAAAGCCTTCACACGCGCCCTCACAGGCCCCTTGCTTCTCACCTGTGCTGTCTTCGTAGTTCCTAACTGTCAGGGAAGCAGCCTTGGCAATCGATCCTCCTCTTCCTGCATCCTTGTCTTCAGCGTCACCCCTTCTCTCTAGTTACACCCTCTAGTTCTGCAATCTGTCTTATTTTTAGCCAGTGACCCAGATTTTTGGCATGTTAACCTGCATTTCAGTTAACACCAGATAAAAGTTTGTGAGTTGGCCTCAGAAGTCGGCCTCCAAGCAATCTCAAGACATCTTTGAGTTTTTCCTTAGTCTCAGTTATTTGTTCCAATTTACATGCAATTTTACATTGACTGATGTGATGGAAGGTCACATCCAGATAGCTGCTCACATGGATAAGCAAGGATTTGTTACACAGGAATCCTTAGGAATTCATGCTGGGATCTTACCAACTGATGACAATTTTGTACATCCCTTAAGGGTGTCTTTCACTCTATTATTTATTTATTTGTTTATTTGTTTGTTTTTGAGACAGGATCTTGCTCTGTAGCCCAGGCTAGTCCTGAATTCACTGTGGAGCCCAGGCTGGCCTTGGACTCACAGCAATTCTCCTGCCTCAGCCTCCTGACTGCTGGGATTACACCCACAACACCTGGCTTATGTGGTGCTGGAGAATCGAACTCGGGTACTTAGCACTCGACGTAGTGCTTGCAAAGCAAGCACTTTAACCACGGAGCCATTCCTCCAGCCCACTCTAATTTTTATAGTGGTTATCAAAAGACTTGTTGACAATGAGCCCACAAGTTCATTGAGAATTAGATCCACCAAGCAGTTAACTGGATCAGTGAATAGTTAAGTGCATGCTGTAGTTTGAATTTGTTTTCCGAAAGCGCATGCATTGGCAACTGAATCCCTGATGTGAGTGTTAGGAGGTAGGACGTAAGGAGAGGTTATTAGGCCTCCTTGCTGCATGCCATTATTGCAGGAGTGGGTTCATTTTCAAGGAAGTAGGTTGTTTATAAAAGGATGAATTTACCTCTTCTCCTTCTCTTTATCTTAGCCCTCCTGTCTTGTGGTGCTTTCCTCCATGTTATGACACAGCATGAAGGCCCTCAGAGGTGGCAGGTCCCTTGACTTTGAATTTCTGAGCCTCCAGAGTCACAAACCAATACATTTCTGTTTGCTATAGATCACCCAGTGTCTGGTATTCTGTTCACGCAGCACAAGAAAGTCTAAGATAGAATAATATTTAAACAATAAGCTTCAAGTTGTATCTGGTGCATTTTAACTTCCAATGCCTCCATATTAGGAAATAAATGAAATCCTTAGTCAGATCTGGCCAAGAAGTTGACTTTATCCCAGCTCAAAGAAGCCCTCTTTCCTAGCTTCCTCACCATCATTTTTATTCTTTGTTGTTTACCCACCCTTCCTTATGCCACCTAGCATGTTATATTGCTACATTTCATGCCGACTATAGTTTGATAAAGTCATGGCGTTTGTTGTCTCTTAGCTCTGCCCCTTACTCCCAGTAGTTCATCCTTGGTAATAGGGCTCTACAGTCCTGAGGGCTGAAGTCCAAGACAAAAATAGGTGGCCTGGCACCTCCTATGCTGTGCAGGCTTTCTTGGTCCATGACAGCATATAGCTGCCTTACTTGGAGATCATACCAGCCTGTTGAGCAGGGCTCACCTATGGGACTAAGGCATCCCTGGTCCATTCTTTGCTAAATTCATTCCAAAACGAAGATAAAAATTGCAGTCATCTCCATGTCCTTTTTTTTTTTTGCCTCTGGGAGTCACCTCTGCTGGGTTGGCCAGTCAGTCCTTCTACTTGAAAAGAGATTTCTTTTGGTGTTTATGGAGAAGCCCTAGTTTTCCAGTTGCGCTATTCTGTCCTTCCTCTTCTCAAGCCTCCCCTACTAATTGTGAGTACTGTCTGTTCTGGATAATTGTGGGGCTTGAATCTTTAGTGCTTGCTCTCCCCAGAAACTGGTACCAGCTACTGTTAGGGGGAGGGCATCACCCACTGAGATCCACATGGATGCTGTGTCGGTAGGCTGCAGGAGTGAGGGTGTTTTTCAAGTTCCTGGCTTTTTGAGAGGCAGTAGAAAACTTTCAGATTGAGTATAACCTACCCCCGCCCTCCACAATGGCGATTGTTGATACTTCCAGCTTGCAATGACAAGTATACCTCCTAGCTGCTGGCAGATCTGGGCTTGGTGGTTGAAACCCCTTCAGGCTCCCAAGGAAGCAAGGACAGGGTAAGGGCGGAGTTCCAGTTTGGGCAGGCTCTCTCTATAGGTCATGTCCTATAAGCCCCTTCCTTTTCTGTATTCTTGGCCATACAGAGCTGCCGCTGAGCTCTTTGCAGACCTGTGTGTGCTCAGCATCTCCTATGCTCTTTCTAATTGCTGCTTCCTTACAAACCACAGCCTGTTGATGCTCCATTGTCTGTATTTACAACTGTCTAATCAGCTGGTAATTTGCTTTCAATCAGTGCCAGATTGTGTTCCTCCGATTCATATCTCTGATTTCATTTAGTGAACAAATTACTGCCTTTCCTCTTTGCCATTCCTTTAAAATATTAGCCGCCATGTTGTATTGATCAGTAGTCCTTTAAATATGAACATAAGCTGGTAGATGGCTGGTTGGGGGATGGCCACAGGTCTCTACCAGGGCTTGGCCTTGAGATCTCAGCTGCACCAGGTTAAGAAAGGCGCCTGGTGTTGGGGCCCAGAAAGTGGTGCCACAAATTGAAGACCTCAGAGACAGTTTAGAAGAAAAGTTTTTCTAATCTTCATTAGTCCTCCTGTCTCTTACTTCCGTCCCCCTCTAAGGCAAGCCTTAGGAATTAGACTTCCTCCTGCCCAGAGCAGGTCATAGAAACAAGAATCCCCTTTTTACAAAGCCAGCCATAAAACATAAAAATGTTTTTAACCTTCTCTCTTATTCCCTATCTTGGAGCTAGCCAAAAAGAAATTTTCAGACCTATTTTGTCTGAAAGTAGATCATAAGACTCCCCTTTCAGCAGGGTCCTGCCCCCCACTTGGGAGGAATGGGTGCTGCCCCGCAAGGCCACGAAGAATCTGAACACACAGGCCTCGCTGGGTTTCCCTCAAGTCTTTTCCTGGTAGGCCATTCCCTTTCTGCCTAATCACATTACATTTCTATATAGCTGTGCATGCTAGGCAGAAAAATGGATGGTTCACCCTGGATCTTTGAGTCTTCAATCTGAGGGCTGCCATGTCACATAAAATAATCATCAGATTAATTTGTTATGCTTTTTCCTTGTTAGAAGGCCCTTTGTTGTAGGAGTCTCAGATGTGACTCTGTGTGTAACAGGCAGGAAAGGAATCACCCCTTCCCCTCTCCTACACTGTTAAAATCTGAAACACTGCAGGCCAAGAATAAGAGCCGATTACTGTTGTAGCCTGTGGAGTGGGTTGAGTAGTACAAAAAAAAAAAAAAAAAAAAGAAGAAGAAGAAGAAGAAGAAGAAGATGGAAAGATAGACAGGTAGGGAGAGAGTCCGAGGCTGGAGGAGGGCTGAGGACCAGTTGAGGTTCATTCACCCAGACTGTCCTCTCACATGTGTCTTAATCCAATTCTCCGAGCAAGAGCCACATTCTTAAGTATGACTGTTTGTAGCTTTTTCTTGGAAAGATTTTTCTTCTGGGACAAGATTGGGGTTAGGGAACCATTGCCCCTACAAGCTCCTACAAGCTGTAGGAGCTGTGAATGCATTAATAGATCAATCCATTAACAATGTTAGGATCCTCATGCTTAACATATTTCCTAAAAGTCCATCAGCTGGGAATCAAGTTTTCAGCAGTACGTCTTTGGGGGAATTTATCAGAATCAAAGCATAAGAAGGAAGATGCTAGAATTATCGAGAAGGCTATAGTTCTTCCAAAATACCTCTATAGGTACCTCTGCTATGGTCTTTAAAAAGTGTTTTTGGACTCAGTTTGAGAGTAGTTCTTTCTCTCTCTCTTGGCCCTCCAGACTCTGAGTCTGGTGCTTAGTCTCTGTGCTCTCTAGAGCTTGTACTCAAAGTCATCACTGTAGGGTGTCTGTTAAACTTGATTACCTCTGCAAAGACCTTATTTACAAGTATGGTACTAGGGGTTAGAACTTCAAAATATCTTTTTTTTGGTGGTGGGGGGAGGCCAAGATTTAACCTGTAACACGAACCACACAGAGGAGCTGCCAGAAAGTAGAAGCAGCAGAGTAATTTGCATTTGTGAGCCCAGAATTGCTTGGAAAAATCATCTGCCTTCCGACACACCCTCAAAACTCTGAACATCACATTTAAAAATTTCAGGAAGAGGAAAAGAAAAAGCTCATAGGTATAAAGTCTTAATCATAAAGATAAGTGTCTTTCAAAAATAAAAGTCTGCTAGCACAAGTGGGAGTGCATTGAACAGAAACTACTGAGCCTAAAAAGACAGTGAGTTCCTACCTCACAGGATCACGAAGAAGTGTTGGTGGGAGGAAACCAGAATCAAGATAGAATAGAACCTGTAAAAGGAGACTGAACGTGAATTCTGTCTCATAAGAATTCTACAGGCAATAAGATGGAACTCATTAGAAACACTTGTAGCAAAGGGAACCATGTGGAATGGGCTGCGGGGCAGAGGCAATGTGCTAGCGGATGACCACAGATGGACACAGTCTGTTTTCTTGTGGATGCTTTATTGGTTCACTTTTTAAATTATAAAAGCAGATCAAAGATTGGTAAAGAGAAAAAAAAAAGCCAAATAAGGTTAAGTGATAGAAATAATTGTCTTCAGTGTGTTCAAATATTCAAAGTAGACTAGAAGGTGGCAATTTTTTTCTTTCTAATATTTTAGCCTGGCCATCCATACAGTCTCAGTTCTGCTACTGTAGTGGGAAAGCAGCTATTGAGACTTTTGTATTACAATAAAACTTTATTTAAAAAAAAACAACAGCTGACCACATGTGAGCTGGGCTGCAATTTGCTCTGCTAAAGTACAATTGCTGCATTCTGGCAGTAAAAAACCCAGAAAAAGAAAACAACTTACATCTGTAACACAGGATCTCCTAAGGTCATCTCTGAGGAGGAAGCAAGTGGAATCCGGAGAGGGCAGAGAGTAAAGATTCTAAATCCTCCAGCTCATTTAATTTAGCTCTAAGCTCTAACGCATTTTCAGAACAACTAATCCTATTCCCCAATGGTATTTGAATACCTGCTTTTCACTGCTCTCAGTGGGAAATTCAACAGTCATGGCCTGTGCCCTCAGGAATTCTTAATCTCAAGGGAAAGGGAGGGAATGTGACCTGGCGGGAGGTGATTGTCAGCCTCCGAAGCATTCTAACTTGAGGGAGGGTGGGGCGGTTGAGATTGACACGAGGGGACCTAACTTTAGGTGATCCACAGAGACTTCTCTGAAAACACTGAGATTTCAAGTATTAAATTTGCCTGGAACAGGTAAAAGAGACTGCTGATGACCCTGCAGTAAACTGTGAGGGAGCTGAGTGGCTGGAGGACCGAGGAGAAACAGACTGGCCACAGCCAAGGGCAGGCAAGATGGAAATGAGATGACTTCGACAGACCTTTATTCCTGCTAAACTCGCAGTGGCTTCAGTAACCGTAATTCCCTTTCCTAGTGTTCAGGAGCCAGGCTCTCAGCTCTTTTGGATCTAATTTTAATCCCCTCCAATTCATTCCCCACCCAGATGCATCCTCAAAATGCAAAGCTGACATTACGTCTCTTCTTATAAACCTTGGATGGATTGCAGTGATTCTTGGAACTGAATGTGTTTAGATTTTTAACAGGGTGTGATGATTAGTCCTGATTGTCAACTTGACTGGCTTGAGAGCAGCTGAGGTTATTAGTAAAGCACCTACTCTGGGGCATGACCTTGGGAGCCATATCTGGTCCTTTGTCCCCTTTTCTCTGGCCTCGTTTCTGCCTTGGAGCCCCCGCTGGAAATGGACTGAAGCCTCTAAAACTGTGAGCTGAGACAAACCTTTTCTCCTTAAAGTGGTATATCAGGTATTTTGTTCTAGCAATGAAAAGCTAACTAATGCATAAGACACTTAAGTCTTTAAAAATACACTAGAAATGGATATATTTATAGTGTACAACATGAAGTTTTGACATATGTGTACACTGTAAAATGATTAAATTAAGATGATTACACAACATTTAACCTAAGACTATAATGATGTTTTAGGTGATACAAAAATTGTTTTGAAATAGGTAATTTAATTAAGGTGACACTCCTGTCTGCAACATATTGCCAGAGGCTCAAGTAAGCTTTCTTGTGGTTGTGGCATCTAAGACATATGGTCTCCATGGTCTCTGTAATAGGAAAATAGAGAAATAATAGAATAATATTGGTTCCTAAAACTTTGGCCCAGAGGTGACATAGTTTGCTCTCTGCCCAATAGCCAGAGAAAGTCATATGTGTCTTAGTTATTTATTTGTTGCTGGGAAAAAATACCCAACATCCTCAATGAAAGGGGAAAATATTTATTTTAGCTCGGTTTCAGAATGTCTCCATAGTCCATTCACAGGTGGGCAGCATCAGTGGAGGCACATGGTAGAGGTCTAGTTGGAGAAAAGCTTTTCATGGCATAGCAGACAGGAAGCCAAGTGAAAGAGGAAGGATTTGATGTCTGGAGACTCAGATAAGGCCAGAGCTTTCCCAGGAAAAGCTGCAACAACATTTCATCTTTCTTCCTTTATTTAGTTCAAGCTGCCAGTTGGGCCATCCACACTCAGGGTGGGTGCCCCCCCTCACTTCCTGGTCCACAAATCAATAGCACACACCTGGAAGCTCTGCCCCGGGAGCCCCAGATCTCAGCAAGCTGGCACAGTCCCTCTACATCAAGCGCTAACCATGTGTCCGTTCCAGCCAGAACCTACCCTTCAAAGGTTCTGTAGGTATCCCACTACATCCACATATATGAGGTTTGGGGGGAACGCTCCAGATCCAAATTACAAGGCATGGCTCCAATCCAACTGCAACAAAGTCTGGGAAACTTAAGGAAGCCAATAGCATAGATGGCAAAAGTAGTGTAGACACCGCAGCAGCTTCTTTTTGCTACTGAA
The DNA here is from genome assembly GCA_004027205.1 of Ctenodactylus gundi. Taxonomy (NCBI): domain Eukaryota; kingdom Metazoa; phylum Chordata; class Mammalia; order Rodentia; family Ctenodactylidae; genus Ctenodactylus; species Ctenodactylus gundi. Next base: position 245,537 of record PVKB01001386.1, on the reverse strand, counting down.
AAACCTTCATCAAAGCTTGGCAGCTGTTGCGGCAGCTCGTAGCAATGAGTGAATGCTATTGCCTCCTCCTCCTCCTCCTGCTTCTCCTCCTCCCCCTCCCCCTCCTCTTCTTTCTATCCCTGTCTTACTTTTTCGTTGCTGTGACTCAATACCTGACACCCACAAACTTAGGAAAGGAAAGGTTTATTTTAGCTCACCGTCTCGAAGGTCACAGTCCATTCAGGGGTGGCCGGCAACGATCGAAGTACATGGCAGAGAGAGAGGTGAAGGCAGCTTCTCGGGACAAACAGGAAGACAAGCTGAGGCTAGTTGAGACTAGTCCCAGAATCCTCCAGGAAGGCAGGTGCAGCTTATGTATCCCTTCAGGTCTCCGCCCACTAACCAGTCCCTCCTGCACCCAGGTGTGGCCACTACACACCGTTAATCCTAACTTAACTGCAATCCACCCCTCCAGACCAGACCGCCCCCCCCCGCCCCATCCACCAACATGGTTCCATTAAAATACATGAGACTTCTGGGGGACACTCCAGATCCTAACCACAACAATTCCCTTTCCCCTCTTCTTCATCATTCTCATTTTTGGGGGTACTGAACATTGAACTTGGGACCCTCACATTAAGCTACATCCCTTCCTCCCATCCCTTTTACTTAAATTTTGATATAAGGTCTTTCAGGCTGAGCTCAGACTTGTGATCTTCCTGCCAGTCTTCCATAGTGCTGGCATTGCAGTCATGAACCACCATACTCAGTTTGAGGTAATGTTTGTTAATTTACCTTCCAGAGGAAGTCTCTGCTGTGCAGCTGGCTAGACAGGAAGAGGAAAGAAATATTAGTCATAGGTCAGTCATATTTATGTTTTTCTCTTTCTTTTTGTGGTACTAGTGAATGAAGCCATGGCCGTCTTCCTGAGTTACGTTCCTAGCCCTTTTTTTTTTTTTATCTTTTATTTTGAGACAGGATTTCACCACGTCACTAAATTGCCTAGACTGGGCTTGAACTTGGTAACCCTCTTGTCTCTGCCTCCAAAAGTGCTGGGATTGCAGGCCTGCACTGCCAGACTTACTAGGGTAGCACAACTCAGAGAGTCTGTGTGGTCAAACCATGGCTTTGGAGCCCTTGGCTCTTTGAGCTAACCAAGATTTCAACTCTATCTTAAGGATAGCATGGAGGAAAAATCTAAATAAAAAAGTAAATTCTAGTGGAAAGAGTAGAAGACCAAGATAGCCTATACAATAACTCTTCTCCTTGATCATATTAAAATATCAACATTAACTCATATTATATCATCTCACTAATACTCTTTACCATTCTTATACTAACACCTGACCACTAAGGCATGGCCAAAATGGTCTGATTTCTGCCTTTTCAACTTCATCTCATACACTTACTCCAATATTTACTCTTTGAGACCAGAAATTCTGTTTGATGCTGCAGACAGTGCTGAGAAGAGTACTTGGAAAATGCCCGGTATCTATTTATTATTTATTTCGTGCATGCATGAAACTAGACTTGCCTTCCAAATAACTTTGCTAAATTCACATAATGGAATCTCTCACCACTAAATTTTTCAGCATAATTGTCTGTGGATATTCCATCCATAAATCGTTTTGATACTTTGTGGATGAAAGAGATTAGTTTGATTTCAAAAAGGACAGCTACAGAAGTAAACCAGAACGTACGGTCCAGTTCAAACTCTTCGGGAGAATTCAGTTGTGAAGATGGAATTACCCAAGCTGGATTCTGCCCAGCACACCCGTCTTAACTTATTGGATAAGAGTGTATTAGGAAAATTAATTTTGGCAGCTGACAAAATATTTTCTTAATGTGGAAGTAAGTGACCTTGAATTTAGTTTCTTTTAAAAGCTGGCTCTTTTCTGGCAGGGACAAGAGATGGTACTTTGTAAGAGCCAGGATTTTGCAATGACAGCAGCAGTACCAGGGGCTGTTTCTGAGCATCCATCTTTCAGCACCCATTATGGTTAAGAGTGCAGTGGACCAAACATGCCTTTACTTTGCCAATCTGTCTTCTTCATCTGAAGAATCACCCATGATTGCAACTGACTATATTCCAAGACTCCTAAGTTTGACACCTGAATTAAATACCTATGGACAAAAAAAGAAATTATTTAGTTTCCCTTTCCTTCTTTATCCTTTTTGCTACTTCCATGTGGTAGTCCCAAATGTCTTATGACTTATGGGAATGAAGCAAATGTTCACTCTCTTCCCACAGAGGCTGATTTTGGAGAAGCCAATATACTCCATCATATGCTTGTCCAACTAGTTCACCGTGACATTGTGGGATTTTTGAAAAGATATCTGTGTCAGGTTGTCCCAGGGTGGCTTATTCCCCATTGCTTGTTTCTGACAGGCGGATGGAAGGCAAGGTGATAACAGCTGGTGGAAAAGGGAGAGCAGTGGGCAAAGGGTGTTCACGCATGGACGCTGGGGGTGAAAAGTGCTGGCAGTACAAAGGCTAAGAGGCTGAGAGGCATTAAGGCTGCTTGTCTAACTATGCCTGTCATCCTGTATACCAGAGAGGCTGAGGCAGGTAGGCTCCAAGTTCAAGGTCAGTCTGGTCAAGTCAGTGAGACCTTGTCTCAGAATAAAATAAATGGGGCTGGGAATGCAGCTCAGTGCTAGAACATTTGTCTAGCACTCACAAGGTCCTTGGTTCTGGGAAAATAAAAATGTCTTCCTGTCTGAATAGCTCCATGTTCTAGCAAGTTGATAAACACAAGATACATTTTAAATAGTGAAGGTCTTCCTTTCAGGATTTATATTCTCTGATAATAAAGGGTCCAAATAATCATCTTTACCGAGAATCCAAATATGGTATATGATGCTGCTACTAGTGGAATTTGGAGGAAACCACCTTAAAAACCTTCCCTCGCCATCCTTGTCTGGCGTCTCTATAATTCTTACCGGGACCTCTCTTTGAGTAAGAGAAATGCTCTCAAACAGCCTGAGAAATCACTGAGTTGGGCGAGGAAGATGATCAGTCAGCAGGAATGGGGTTGGCTTATTTAGTGATCAGCTCAGCATGTAAGAGATTTGTTACAATGAACTGAGTGATCATGTCACCTATAAATTCACATGTTGAATGCTCATGGTCCTGACCGGCGGTGTTTGGAGGTGGAGCAGGTGTGTACAAGCAAGTGCTGTCATGGGGGATGGCTCTGGGCTGGCAGAGAGATAATAAAAACAGCTGTTAGGAGAAGCCAGAAAGGTGAGCCAACTAACTGAGGATGATGTGAATACATATGAGCTACGGAATGGTCGGGGCTCCCTTTGGCCCTCCCCGCCTCACACAGAATACTTGTTAAGGGCCGGTTTGGTGAGAAACCTTTGGGGAAGGGAATTCTGATGTGCAGTTCAGTCTCATCAAGTTGATACATGGCCAAGCCACCAAGACAGATGAGCTGATTCTGTGTCGTGTGGCCTTTCCATGATACCATACGACTGCCTTTCCAAATCGTCATTCATATGTTCATCTTTCAAGCCCAGGAAAGATCTTCCCCCTAGGCAGCCTAGCTCCCACATGGATTCCACAGGCCTGGTTCAGGGCTGGCTGGTGGCCACAGGGTAGTGTGGTCCTGAAGAACCAGGCAGGGAGCATCTCAGTTGTGTAAGAATGATGGTTTGCTAAAATATCCCCCTTCATTTCTCCCATCTCACAGGTATCCAGCCAGGAGGAATGACAGTACTCTTCCCTATCTATAGACCAGAAGGAGGCCTCTTTTAAAAATAATGCACACAAAGCCATTGACTGAGCCTCTTGAATCATCTTCCTTTAGCTGTTGGTGACATAATAAGGAATATGTTTGTGGTCTCTCCCCTTAGTTCCTGATGCAAAGTTTATAGCACCTTCTTATGTTTCTGAATGACAGGGGTAAGAGGAATATTTTGTGTAATATGGTTGATACCCAGTTCGTGTCCACAGAGAACTGGAGAATTTCTTGGTGAAGAAAACTCATCCACTTATTTGGTTTCAGAAGCATTATGAGAGAAAATTTTTATTGTACAAATTACAGAGTAGAGAGAGGAGCAGATAGGGAGAGAAAGAAGGAAAGAAAGGAAAGAAGGAAGGAAGAAAGCAAAGAAGGCAGAAAGGGAGGGAGAGATATTTGGAAAAGCTAACGCAGGACAGTTTGCCTGGATTCACAGGCTACCCTTCAGCTAGCCCCGCATGTGGCCTTTCTGCCTGAAGCTTTAGGGAACCGCCGGTGGGGAAAGAAGAAGCTAAGATGAAGAAATCACTTTCATACTGGTCCTCCCAATGCATTAGGTTAAGGATACTTCATCACGGCTTTGAAAGGTTTTTTTTTCCTTTTGAGGATTAATAGGGTATTTCTGTAAGAACACTGAGCTTGTTATCGTGTGGCTGGGGACACGTGTGTTGCACATCTGTGTGTTGTAGTGTGGCAACGAGGGCATGGTTAGAAAGAACCAACTTAGAGTGAAATGGAAGTTGGCTCTGTACAGTCTGTGGGCTCCCATGGCAGGAGTGGCTCATCAGACGGCAGGAATTTGCAGTATCATGCTGCTGTGCCAGCTTAGCGTCCACTTCGGCTGGTTCTTTCCTCCTTTGCCTGTCTCTGCTCAGCACTACACTTTAAAGGGCCTTTAGCACCAAGGCTCCCGTCAGCTTTTTGTTCTGATGCTGCTTTAGTATTTTTAGCATGGCCCACTCTTGGTGGAGCTGTTGTGGAATGGTTAATCAAGACTGGTTTTAGACAATCTATTAAGTGAAACAATGAAAGATTGTAATCTCTGTGGTAGAAACTTTAGTGGGACATGCAAATGATGCTACCCTATGGAAGCAGAGGGAGATGAGCCACTTAACTAAAACACACATAGACACTGCTTCAGATGCCCTCCAATGTAGACAGAATGGACCACCAATACATGGTGGGCACTTTGAGTTATTTAGGGGCCTTGATGAACTCCCACACCTGTTTACCTTTCCATGCAATATCTCCATAAGGTAGACAATATTTCTGTCCTCATTTCAGAGAAGAACCTGAGGCATTGTTAGGGAGTGGATATGGAATGTCCGCCAAAACCCGCGTGATTTGAAAATGGTGGAGTACCTGTAGGACCATGTGCTGTTCAGTGGCGGGGCCTGGTTGGAAGGGGAAAGACACTGGGGCTTGACCTGGAAGGGTAGCCCCGCCCTTCCTCTGAGTTGGCTTTTCTACCTGCTGGGCTGGGAACAGTTTTCCTCTGCCTACATATCTGCTTTATGCTTCTACCATTGCCAGCTGCCCTTGAGTAGACTAAGACCCTCTAAAACCATGAGCTAAAATAAATCTTTCATCCTTTAAATTGTGGGTGCTGGATATTGAGTCACAGCAATGAAAGTAACTATGACAGGCAAACTTTATTATGTTTGTTATGAACACTTTTAAAAAAAGAAACACAGGTATAATACATATATGGTTAAATTTAAAAATTTTTAATAAAAGACACATTGCCTTTAATCTCTCTGCCATGGCTTGGGTCTGGAATGTACCCCCAAAACCTCATGTATTTGGATGTTGTGGTTTATCTATGGATTTCATGAGCTCTTAGGTGGAGCCTGGTTGGGAAGGGAGGATCACTGACAGCGTGATGGATCACCGGGAGTATGGTGGATCACCAAGGGTGTGGCGAGGAAGGATACATTCCTGCCCCAGCTTCTCCTCAAACCCAGTTGATGCTTTAAGCAGCTCTTCTCCATCAGACCCCTCCACTCTGCTGCCCTTGCCTGCTGAGCATGAGGGAACGGACACCTCCTGAAATCGTGAGCTAAAGTTATGAGGTTGGATATTGTATCCCAGCAACAACAAAGTAACCAAGACAACCCTCAAAATACACCCCTCTCTTGAAACACACTTATCCCATTTTTCTTTCTACTTTCTGAAGCAGTTTTGGATGATGATGATGATGGTGCGTGTGTGTACGTGCGTGTGTGTGTAATTGCATTGCCATGGTTGAAGCTATCAAAAACACTAACCTTTCTTGGTCATTTTGACTTTAGAGAAGAGCCAGAAGTCTCACAATGACAGACCCAGTGGACAAGGTGGACAAGAACATCCTGTAATGTTTTTACGATCCTGCTTTTCTATCAGATGATACTGAGCAGTGGCATTTACCCTGTTTTGATCACACCTCATAAAGATGCTCACGAAAAAGGACTTCCAGACATGCTTCAGAACACAGCAGGAGCAATGGGATAAGTATGTGTGCAGCAAGGGGGAGTATTCTGAAGACAATTAATGGCTGTGCAATCTTCACAGTACTATTTTTTAAAAAACTGAACATTCACCGCATATTCCAATGACACCTTGTAGTTCTAGTATCAGCTGTTCCTATGTTGGAGTCTCTGTCTTTCTGAAGTATTTCTGTGTAATTTCTTGACTAGGATTATAGGTATTAACATGTATAGCTAAGAATTTTTATGTATTTATTATTTAGAAAATAAAAATTTAACTTATACATAAAATGTAAAAATGTACATATTAATGGGGACACTGTGATGTTTCAAGGAATGAATACACTGAATAATGTTTCAGTCATGTTAGACACATCTGTCTCCTCAGGCAGTGATCATTTCTTTTTGTGAAAACATTGAAGTTTTTGAGATATCCAGTATGTTATTATAATCCACAAGCACCCTATTGTGAAGTAGCACAGTAGAATATCTTAGTCTTACCTATCTAAGCACCTGTTGATCAATCTGTACTAGTCAGCTTTCTCATTGTGATAAAAAATTGTCTGACATTGGCAACTTCAGGAAGGACAGAGATAAACTGGCTCCCAGTTTTAGAGGGTTCAGCCCATTGCTGGCTGGCTTCAAGGCAAAAATACCATGGTTAAAGGATGTGGTATACTAAGGCTGCTCAGTTCATGCCTGTAAGGAAGCAGAGCACAAGGGCAGAGGCACATCCTCCCAAAGCACATCTCCAGCAACCCACCTCCAGCTTGGCTCGATCGCCTAACAGCTCATTTAGCTAGGAACACCAGTGGATTAACTCAGTGATACAATCATCTCCCTAGGAATCTCTTAATCCAGTCAAGCTGACCATCATACAACCATTCTCAATCATTCCTCTCCCCATTTTCTCCCCAGCCTTTGGTAGTCACCATTCTACTCTCAAGATTTATGAGATCAACTTTTTTGGGCTCCACATAAGAATGATTTCATATGGTATTCATCTCTCTGTGCTTGGCTTGTTTCACTTAACATTCTTTAATTCCTTCCATGTTGTTACAAATGACAGGATTCCATTCTTTTTACAGCTGAACAGTCCTTACTCTATTTTCTTGATCCATTTGTCACTCAATAGACACTTTGGTTGAATCCAGTTTTTGCCATTGTGAATAGTGCTCCAGTATTATGTGAGTGCAGATGTTTTTCTGACACACTGATTTCACTTCCTTTGGATATACATATACCTAGTAGAATTGCTGAATCACCTTTTTAATTTTTTGAGGACCTTCCATATTGTTTTCCATATGGTGTACTGATTTCCATTTCCATCCAACCATTCGTAAGGGTTTCCAAGGAGACTCTGTGATGCAATGGTAGCAGTCTGCTCTCTGTGAGCATTCCTCTTGCTGTATGTCCTTGTCGTCACTTGTTAGCTCTTAGCTTTTTGTTAGTAGCCATTTTTAGTGTGGGGAAATGAGTATACCATTGTGGAGTTGATTTGCAGTTCCCTAGGAATCCCAATGTTGAATATTTTTTTCACAGACCTCTTCATATACCTTTTTCATATACCATTCATAAATGGCCACTTATATGTTGTCTTCTTTTTCTGTATTCTAACCCCAGGTTTATTCAATACAATTCTGTTACTCTACTCAATGAGGTACAAACACAACCTTATCTAAAATGCTAGAAAGTCACAAAACTCAAATTTTATAGTACTAACTGTACAATAAAAGCTGAAAGAAAGAGCAGTGTACGTGGTGCCAAGGTAACCTGCAGGACAGCAGTGAGTGGCAGGCGAAATGGCTCCATGATAGCGCTGCAGGGCTGGCTCTCCACTTGCTGGTCAGTTTCTGAGAAAGGGTACCAGGTGAGGATACGAGACTGAACCATTTACGACAACTAACACACGGTAGGGGGACTTTTGGGGGTTTTTGACCCTGGCGGCTGGAAGGAGGAAGGGATCAAAAGGCCAGGCCCAATGGGAATGGCGGTTTGGTCCCCTTTCCTGCATGATGCACTACACAGTGACAGGAAGGCATGACCAGGTCGCCAGATGGCCCCAGGTTATCTATGGAAAGGATGGAGCATCCTGTCACCTGGAAGCCTTACTGTCCCTGTGGGCTCTGCCCCTGAACAGACTCTCAGGCACAGATGTGCTTCTTAGTCAGAAAACTAAAGGGCCCTTTTGAGGCACAGCCCCAGAAATGTACCACCTCTGCAGCACAGCCGCCTTGTAGAGGGAGTGTGGCTGCTTCGGCTGCTGCCGCTGCTGCCTAGGCTACCCTTATCGGAGGGAAGGGTCCTCTCCTCCACACCTCCTTTGGCCAGAAAAATGACAAAACTGAGCTGGATGGGGCTTAAATTACAGTGATGCATTTCGGTGTCCCACTTCTCCTTTATCGGGAGGAGCTGGAGCTGGAGTGGATCGTGTGTCCAGGACAGCGGGACATGCGGCGCACAGGGGACCTTCATCTGGGGGAACGTGACTTTCTCCTCATCCGTGGGGGTGATCTGTGCCACATGGGAGGTGGCGGCAGCACTGTCCTGGGGGGAGAGGGGGGTGCTGAATCACAGGGGTGGTGGCCTAGGCCAGGGGGCCAGGACGGCAGTACCAGTGATCTGTCCATCACTTTGGCCTCTGTCCATGTGCTTCAGGGCCTTCTTGGCTTCATCAGGATTCCCAAACTCCACCTACACAGCCTTGGAACAGATGAGGATGCTTCCTTTCTACAGGCATGTCAATCATTTTACTTTTCCCATAGGTGGAAAATATTTCCATGATATGATCCTTGGTCACATTCCTGGTGAGTCTCCCAATGTGCACTTTGGTGGGTTTAGGGGAAGGGCTTTGCCTTTTTTCTCTCCTCGTCTCTTCTGGGTAGCTTGGACTTGGAGAGGGAACGTCATGCCTGTGCCGAGAAGGGCTGGGGGAGCCAGAGGAGCTGCTGGAACTCGAGCTGGGGGATGTGCTGGAGCTCCCAGAGCGGCTGGATGCGGAGGAGGAACTGCAGCCACACCTGCAGCCAGTGCTGGGGCTGCAGCCTGAGCTGGAGGTGGAGCTGGAGCGGCACCTGGCGCTGCTGCTTCCACTGAAAGCACTGTGCCTCTTCCGGGTCTTGTCCCTGCCGTGGTCTTTCCCCCTAGACGCCTTGGTGGCCCCCTTGTCTTTAGAGCGACACTTGGACTTCTCATCGGAGCAGTCCTTGCGTTTGGTGGAAGGAGCCATACGGCTGGACTTCTTACTATTTTCTTTGACTGCTAGCAAGCTCTTCTTTTTTACCCCTCATAAATCCATTCTTCCCTTCTGAGGTGTTCAAAGCAGCCATGGCGGCCTCACCTGAAATCTCACTTCCAACGAGTCTGAGAAAGGATCCCTAATCGATTGCAGTTTACGCCAATGAGCAGCTCCTTCACTCACTGCTCCCAGGGCGGGGCCTGGCGTGGGAGGCAGGGCCGCCCATCCCCGTCCCGGCGCCCCAAGCGACGGCAAGCTGGATTGGCCTTTCCTCCGCGACAGCCCCGCGCGCGCACTTCCGGGCCGCGGCCTAGACGCCTCCCACTCCGCGCGTCCTCAGCCACACTGTCTCCTCGGGGCCAGTTCTACCCGGGCTGCACCAGGGGGTTGCAGGCTCTCCAATGCACCCCGTCATGGTTGGGGGCCATTTCCAGAGGCTCCGATGCGGTCCGATTCCGTCCCCAACTTACATCTTCCCACCGCCGCCGTCACTTCCTACAGTTCTCCTCAGCTGCGGAGGCCTGTGCCGCTGTCGTCAGAGGTGAGGAGACGGAAGTCCACTTATATGCTGTTTTTTTTTTTTTTTTGAGAAATATCGATGTGGGTCTCTTGCCTGATTCATTTTCTTGTTGTTATTATTTGCTATTGAGTTTTAGGAATTACCTGTGTATTCTGAATATTCTTGTCAGATTTCTTGCAATGTCTTGGGACACAACACATGACATTCATATTTTAAAGAAGGAGGGGCTTATTGTGGCTCACAGTTTCAAGTAATTCAGTCCATGGTAGGCTGGCTCCAAGGCCGGAAGATCATGACGGAAGAGAATGGTGGCCCAAAACTTCTCGGTGCACCGTGGCCAGGAAGCAGAGCACTGAGAGTATTCAGGAGTGTGTTTAATCTATGCTGCTCAGCATTTCTTAATCCAATAAACTTAACATATCAGAATTAATGGTCATACATATATAGTGTTCAAATATTTTCTCCCATTTGGTAGGGTGTGTCTTCACTCTAATGATAGTTTGCCATGCACAGATCCCCCCCCCCCCACATTTTATTGATATGTATACGTGCAAAATTCAAGGTTTACAATGAGGTTGGGCATTTTGTGCACATTCGTATCTTGTCAAGGTGACAAGGGCTCTCCCATTCTCCTTTTGTCCCTCCCCGACCCCTACCCTCCCTCCCTCCTCCCCCATCCTTACCCCCTCTTTCACATGCACAGGCTTTTTAATTTGATATAATTTTATTTATCTATTTTTGGTTTGGTTGCTGGTTCCGTGTGGCTCTTGTCCAAAAAATTGTTGTCCAACTCAGTCTCCCAAAGTATTTCCACTGTGTTTTCTTTTAGGAGTTTCATTGTTTTGGGTCTTGAGTCTTTAATCCATTTGTAACTGAAAAGAGGTAGGGATCTTGTTGTATTCTTCCAAATGTGGATAGTCAATGTTCTCAGCACCATTTATTGAGAAGAATGTCCTTTCTCCAATGCATCTTTTCAAAAAATCAGTTTCCATAGGTATTCTGTTGGTCAGGACGTCTGTTATGCCAACATCATGCTGTTTTGATCACTGAAGCCTTATAGTGTATTTTGAAGTCAGGTAGTATGAAACTTATACCTTTGTTTTTTTAATCAAGATTGCGTTGGCTGCTAAGGATCTATTGTGCTTGCATATATGTATTTCAGGATTTTTCTTTAGTTCTGTGACAAATATCTTTGGTATATAGATGGGAATTACATTAAATCTGTAAATTACTTCATACATTGTGACATTTTAACAATATCACTTCTTTTAATCCAAGAATTCAGGGTGCCATTCCTCTTTTTTTTTTTGGTCTTTTTAAAATTTCTTTCGTCAATGTTTTACAGTTTTCACAATAGAGATCTTTTACCTGTTTGGGTAAATTTATTCCTACCTGATTTTGTTTGTTTGCTTTTTGTGGCCATAGTGAGTGAGATTCCTTTCATGAAAATATTAGAGATTTTAACCCCAAAGGACATCTTGAAGGTCTGACGTAAGAATGCAAGTGATTTCTTCTCTGAGTCTTCTGCAATCATGAAACACTAGCTGGCTGGTCTTGCTCAACTGGTTTCCCTCTCAAGACAGAATAGATTTCTGTGCCCCCACATTCACTTTTTTATGGTTCATATTTCAACCTATTTTTATGTTAAGTAGATTTTATTTTCAAAGCAATGTTAGGCTCACACAAAATTGAGTAGAAAATGCAGAGTGACCACATGCTCCCCGTCTCACACTCATAACCTCCCCACTACCAGCATCTTGCTAAAACAGACTTCTGTTTTCAAGGCATCTCAGTTTCTTTCCCATTGCTGGGACACAACACCTGATGGCCATGACTTAATGGAGGAAAACTTTATGTTAACTCACAGTTTTGGAAGGTCTTCGTCCACTCATAGGTGGCTGGCAATGGTAGGAAAAGCTGTTCATAGCATGGCAAGAGAGGAGGCAGAGAGGGGGTGGGGAGAGAGAGAGGGGGGGGAGAGAGAGAGAGAGAGAGAGAGAGAGAGAGAGAGGTGAGTTAACAAGGGAAGGAAGGTCATGCCGCAGTGGTCCACCTCTTCAAGCAGGCTGCATCTAATCAGTGGATTAATCTCTGTGATTGAATCACTTTTCAAACACAGGAAGGTTTGGGGGAAGATTCAAGATCCAAACCATGAGAAAAGATTAACTCCTTCCCCATCCTGCTTTTTTTTTTTTTTTTCTCAGAAGTGAAATCTGGACTGCGGCTGGCAATTGTGCTTACTCCCTGGATACCTTGGCTGCCAGCCTGTCAGGTGTTGCCACTTTACCTTTAGCAGGGGTCACATGGACCAGAAAGCAGCAAGGAAAAACAGATCGGCAGGCTTAGAGTCCCTCAGGCTGAGCAGCTGCTGGGTTGAGGGCTAGTGCCTAAACCCTTCAACTCAGACAACCTTCTTCCTGCCGAAGCAATTAAGTTCTTTTCTAGGAAGTTCTCAGCCCTGGATTTCACTGTAGCGCCTTTCAGTTACTCATCCTGAGTTGGCTTAGTCTGCCCCCTAGACAAGAATTCTCTACTTAATGTTAGGCCTTGAATAAATTCTCATTTGCCAATGTGCTGAGTCACAGTTGATGTCACCCCTCAGTCACTCACTCTGAGTTGCCTTTTGGACAGGCAGCCTTGTCCTGTGGCTGAGGGGAAGCAGTGTCGTCGCCCCACCCCAGACATCCACACCTTCAGGGGGAGCCCTTCTCAGAAGCAGCAGGATGGAGATGTGTCCTCTGCCAGGAGGGCTGGAGGGACAGAGAAGGGGGGAAGAAAGGATGTGAGTGTCAGAGGGGACTGGACAGGGGAGGAATTGGGAGGCAGTGCAGCATCTGGTCTGATCTTGCCTGTTGCTCAGGGGTGAGGGAGGGGTAGGTGCCTTGTTTCTTGAGTGACAAGAACATGAGGCCAGTGGTGAGCTTTCTTTATTTGAGAAGGAGGGATGAGGTCACACTTGGGGCTGTGCTATTCAGGAGGACAAGGACTGAGGTCATTCTGAGTTTCCCTGACTTTCGTTAGAGAAGGCTGGAGAGAGGGCAGAGCCTATTTCACCAGCCCGGAGCTTGCTTCTCTTTGCCAAGTGCCTGAAGGAGCAGTCCCTCTTGGGTAGCACTGTGCTTCCTTAGCTTTGTGGTTCTGTTCAGGTCTCCAGGCAACTGGTGTAGGGCTCTTAGGCTAAGTAACCAGGGCTGCACCATGTCTTTCATCAGTGCCGATGGCTTTTTCTTTCATAAGCCATTTCCTCTATTAAAAACAAAACAAAATAACACGAAAAGATATTTTATGACTGCATTGTTCTAAGGATGTATACAACCCAGACTAGATTCCTGATTTTATAATCAATATGAAATTTTCTTCTGATTTGGAAAGAAATTAAAATGATTTTTGTTGGTTTCTAAAAGTATCCCAGGCCTGAGGCCCCTTGTGCTGTTTGGGCCTAGTTAACAGATAGATCCTGGGGTCACAGGCTAGACAGGGCTCTTCCTCACTTTCCCAAAGGACTTTGGGGTATCATTTGTTTCACACAAGGGGAATCAGATTCACAGAGGTTGAGGAACCCATCCACAGTCATACAGGTCACAAGCAGGATCAGGAAATAGTTCCCACTCACTTCAAAATCTGTGGGAAAAATCCCACCTGGCTACTCTGCCTCACCAGTCAGGGTCTGTAGTACAGAGAAATGTGGCCTACTAATAACTTTCCCAGAGGGTGCTTCCAGTGTGAATTTAACCATATCTCCTTTTGTCCATAGTGAAAGCACCTCACCTCAGAAAGAAGCTAACTTTAAAAGGGATAAAGAATCTTAAAAATGTCAAGAGGGCAGGCCTTTCCTAGTCCACCTGGGTCTTAGTGCATGAGTCACTTTTTTGTCTCAGGGACATAAGACCCAACACTCACAACTTAAGGGAAGAAAGGTTTATTTTAGCTCACAGTTTAGGGCGGTCTCAGTTCATTTATGAATAGCTGGAAATAGTGGAAAGGTATGGAAGAGGCCTAGCTGGAGAAAGGATACTCATTCACGGCGGCCAGGAAAGAGAGAAGAGAAGGGAAGAGGTAGCGAGGGAAGTATAATGTTCCAGGTTGTGCACTAGTGGTCACTAGCCCTTTCTGGTTAGGTCCTACCTCATAATAGCACATGAAATTGTCAATGGATTTACCTGCTGATAAAATTAACTCCCACGATCCAGTCATATTATACAACTTCAATTTCAAAAGCACTTTTTTATTTTTGAATGTTACAGATTTTTAATGTAGAAAATTGTAAAATACAGAGAAATAAGGAAGAAGATAAGTATTCGTACTCATGCTGCTAGGTGATGAACATTGACATTTTTGTGAATATGTCTCATTTTAGTTAACATTATCGTAAGTGTTTAATTATTGGTCACTAAAATATATATGTATATCATATACAGTTCCTTCCACACAGTTGTTTTCATGTACAACAAAACATTTCATGGCTACACACGTAGCTGCATGTAGCTGCATCATCATTTATCTTCCTCTCTTGGAAACCAGAAGTAAGTTGTCATCATTTTCGCTGTCCTGGATAATGCAAATCTGAACAGCCTAGTACATAACTCTTTGCAACAACCTCTAATTGCTAGCTAATGGCAAATTCCCAGAATGGGGAGGCTGGAGGATCAAGCTTTGCAAATCTTTGCAACAATTCTGCTAAGCTGGCCTTCAGAAAAACACGTACCAGTTTCTTTTCCGAAAGATGCTAAGAGAGCAACAGTTAGTTTCTATCTACGTGTAAAGAACATTTGTTCTTCAAGATGAAATTTTACTAATTTGACAGTTGAAAACGAGAATCTCATTTTCATTAGAATTTCCTGGAATACTAATGAAGTCGAACGCTGTTTCACTTGTTTAATTGGCCATCTGTACGCAGGCCTCAGGGAATGGTCCGCTAATGCCATCTATCTCATTTCTTAATGTGATTGTTAATTTTACTTCTGGCTTTGTAGGTGAGCTGATTGATAGTTTTTATTGTCACATTATTTCCAAAGATGAATTTTATGTCAACATTTGTTTGATATGCATCTTTTGGTCAGTTTCTGAGTTCATGGAGAGTGGATATATGCCAGATACTGACCAACTTATCTTGCTTCCAAAGTTGTAAGCAGTCTTTTTATTTTTGTTTGTTTTTGTTTTTTTGAGGCAGGGTCTTTGTAGTCCAGGCTAGTCCAGAGCTGACTATGTAAGCTCCGGTTGGCCTAGAACTCTTGGTAGCCCTCTTGCCTTAGCCTTCTGAGTGCTAGGATTACAAGTGTGTGCCACCATGTCCTGTTTATGTGATACTTGGAATTGAACTCCAGGCCTTGGGCTTGCTAGGCAAGTCCTTTCGCCGCTGAGCTATTTCCCCCTCCCTAGTTTTTCTTTTTAATGGATGTTGTTTTGTAATTTTGCAATGACTTCTTTTCATTTTTCAAAAAGAAACCAAACAAAACTACTTACTATAACTATCTTCCTGCACTCTCAAGAGTACTGGGGATGGGACTTGACCTGGACCTTTATGCTGCTACATTTCCGGCTCATTCTTTGGTGTTGACTTTGAGACAGAGTCCGAGTTGCACAAGCTGTGCTCTTAACTGGGAACTTCCTCTGGGAGCCGAGGCTAGGAGGGGAACAGGGGGTGAGGACCATCCCTGAAAACCTAGTCACCATGTAGTCTCTATGAAGTTACTGTGTGGTCACTGAATGGTCACTATGTGGTTATTACGCAGTTATCAAGTGGTCAACATGTGGCCACTGTGTGGTCACCATGTGGTCGTATTGTGGCCATCAAGTGGTCACTATGTGGTTATCATGTGGTCATTAGGAGGGCATGATGTGGCCATTATGTGACCCTCACATGTTTATCACTTGGCCAACATATGGTCCCTGTCCAGTCATCACGTGGTCATCACATGGCAGTACGTGGTCATCATGTGGTTGTCATTGTGATCATTATTTGATCTCTGCATGGTCACTGTGGGTCAGTGTACAGATATTTTGTGATCACCACATGGTCACTATGTGATCACTGCATGGGATGTTGGTGTCAGACATGCCCATACCGAGGCCTTGACAGTGGCAGGCTCACTGGAATCATGACAGAGGCTCAGGCAGTGACTGAAAATTATACCATCTAATTGGCTGGTGATGCAGACCTATAATCCTAGCACTTTGGGAGGCTGAGGCAGGAGGATTGCAAATTCAAGCCTAGTGTGGACAATTTAGTGACTTAGTGGGACCTTGACTCAAAATCCAAACTTAAAAATTAGGCTGGAGATGTAGTTCAGTGTGAAGTCCCTGAATTAAATTCTGAACTTGGAGAGGGGTGAGGAAGAAACAAACAAAGGGTATCAAGGCTGGAGCTGTGGCCTAGAGTTTAAAGCACTTGCCTAGCATACACAGGGCCCTAGGTTCAATTCTCTAGCACCATATAAAAATTAGCTGGATATGGTGGTGCATGCTTGTAATCCTAGTACTCTGGAGGCTGAGGCAGGAGGATTTCTTTAAGTCTGAAGCCAGCCTGAGCTACTTAGTGAATTCAGGACCAGCTTGGACTTCAGAGTAAGAGCCTGTCAAGAAGAAAAAAAGAAAGAAAGAAAGAAAGAAAGAAAGAAAGAAAGAAAGAAAGAAAGATCAAGAAAAGAAAGAATTCCCGCTGAGGAGAAATATGATCTGTAGTTTTCCTATTTATTTCTCTAGAAGAGTCATCAAACCTTATTGGTTCTGAGACTCAAGGGATTCTGCAGAGGGCTGACCATAAGAAACACTAAGTCCGATGCTACCAGAGGGGCTAGGACAAGAACAGGAAAAGGAAATTAAGGTCTCTGGGTAGGAAAACTCCACCTTTCCTCTGGGGACAGAAAAAGAGCAAGAGGTCAGATGGGGACAGTTCTTGGCTCTGCTAAATCAAGACTTCCTCCTTGCTCTGGGCTTTCCAGGCCACCTGACTCCAAGCCAGCAGCCTGAGGACTGGGACCAGACTTCAGAGAGGACTGGCAGACACAAAGTTGTGTGTGTCCTTGTGTTCCCTGAGATCAGTGGCTCTTCAGAAATGAGTACACCAGTACAATAAAAGGCGGGGAAGGGTGGGGTCCTCCCCTGAGAATGGTATTGGGTTCAAGTTCGTTGAGAAGTTTTCTTTATAACTTTCTAGGCTCCAGAGAGGGCAAATTTCTTGTAATTATCTGGACTATTAAAATATGGCTTGTGATCAGAGGAAAGAGGAAGAAGAAGCAGAGACAAAGGAGAATGCATCTGCTGGGTGGTTTTCCTGAGGTCTGGCAGTGCCAGGGACAAGTTGCAGCAACACTTTCATGTTTATGAGTTTCAGTATGCACAGTGAAATTTGCTCGGGGTGTTGTTAATCTGCCGGCTCTTGGCTTCTCTCTGCAGCCTTCAGTTTTCTGCAGAACTACGTGGCAGTTTTTTCTTCTTATAAGGTTTTGAAAACAAACAGAAAGGTTTCAGACAAATTCTGTGAGACTCTCCTGGCTTTGAGGTAACTGGAGATGGGCTTACACCTTGAGTCTCCCATTGCTGGAAGATAAAATAAAGAGCTCTTTGGCACAGGTGGCACGCACAAGGCACCGCCAGGCTGTCCCTAACATGTCCTCCCAGCTTTCTCCCCTAGATTTCAGCGCCCCAAGACTTTTGCTCTCCAGTGACACCACAGTCCTTCAGGACTCAGTTCTGGTAAGAAAAAAGCTCTTTTTCTTATGTCTTCATTTGTGCCTGAGGGTCTCCCACAGGAAGGCTCAGCTAAGTTCACCTCCTGGAACCTTTCCCTTGGCCAGGTGACCCTGGCCTCATCTGTGTTCCTTGTGGTCGTAGTGGGAACAGACTCTAAGCTTTTAGTACACACTGTAGCTATTTGAGTATGTGGCCCTTTTTCTATTAGATTATCAACTTTCTGAGAGCAGAGATGATATGATTACTTTTAATCCACCAGCACCAACAGGTGTATCCAACATCCATTCCATGAGCACCGTGTGACCCAGAACAGCTAGTAATGTGGCCTCATACCATCATAAACATGTGATATCATGCCGGATTTTTGAGCAGTATGTTTCATGACTTGATTGCACAGATTGTGTAGGCAACAAGGGAACGGTGTACAGGGGGAGGCACAGCCTGGGGCTGACTGCCACCTGCTGTCACCCCACTGCAACAGTAATCGAAAATGGAACTCCTGGTATAAAACCTCTCACGTGCTTGTGTGACTTGGTAACAGTATTTCAACCTGCCTACACATGTCTATGCCTATGAAGGCAGGCATGTATTGCTATTAATTAGATTTATCATTTTTTAAATTATTAAACTTGGGCTTGTTGTGTATTTTTTTTTTTTTTTTGTGGTCCTGGGGATTGAGCCCAGAGCCCTCACACTTGTGAGCTATACCGATGGCAGCAGTTGCTCACTGTCATATGATATTGGAGATTTCTCAGTTTTGTGTGTTTTATCCTGAACATGTGACAAGGGACAAAGAGAAAGGGGGGCAGGAGAAACAAAGGCCACCATCACGGTGACCTGCTTGACCCTGAACCAGTCACCTTAGTAAGAAGAATGTCCTCTGCCACTGGGAAAGAGGAAGAGGAGGAACTTGTGACAGAGAGATAAAAATCCCCACTGGCCATATTTTCGGGGTGCACCATGCTGCCTGTGTGCTGGAGAGCTCAGCCACATTGCAAGGGGTAATGAACCTCATATTTTTGTACTTAATGCCTCAGTGTCTTTCCCTTGTTTGGACAGGTGGAGCTGAATCTCCAGCTCAGTCTTATTTTTGATTTTGAGATGGGGTCTTGATTGCTAATTCACTCATTTGCTCAGGGTGAGCTCAGACTTGCAATCCTCCTGCCTCAGCCTCCCCGGTTTCTGGGATTAGAGGCTCAGCTATTTGGTTTTCATGTCATAATAAAAAAAGTATGAAAAGTAAGCTTTATTACTTATATACATTAACTATGTTATGTATTTTATCTGTGGTCCAAGACAGTTTCTTTTCACTCACGGTGGTTCAGGCAAGCCCTACGGTTGTATATTCATAGCCTAGAGCACTGCCAAGTATCTGAAAGAGCTCGGAAAGTGCTGTTTGGCTAAGCGGGCACGTGTGTTTGCAGGGTGCTTCCCTTGCATGCTCTTTGCATTGTGATGTCTGGTGGCTGACTGTTTACCTGTGACTCCTTCATGATGCTGCTATTCCTTATGGACCAAGATACAGACTTGGTGTCTTTAAGGCACTGCTGAGCACAAGCCGGATGTTAATGAAGTGTTGGTTTTGGGAAAATGTGCAATATTGTAGACTCCTTTTGCATTACCTAGAGTTCAGTCCATCGTCCCCAGGCCTCTAGCAAACTTCTTGAGGATCAGCATTGAACCGGGCACCGCACATGCCTCGTAACACTCATCACTGCAGCTCTTACCCACGCTATGCTGAAGGAGGCAGAGTGATTTCATCTGATAGGCACATCCTGGAAGGGGAAATCATGCGGTGTAAGGTCTGGTCACAATATGACCATGCACTGCAGATGGTCTGCTGCAGACAGACCTTTGGCACAGCCCTTGCCTTCTTAGCACTGGTTACCTGTCAGCCTTTGCACTTCAGAGGAAAAGGAACCCCTTTCCCAGTTCTACTCAGTTCTCCTCACAGTCCCGCCCTGGCTGCTCTGTGACTTGGCTAGCCATTCGCTGGCATGGTGCTTCTATTATTATATTGTAACTCCTTTTTACTTCCTTGTTATCAAACCTTATGTTACAGCATAAAGAACTGAGAAAAAACACTTTGACTGTTGTCTAAGGAAGGAGGTGGAAGGCCATGAACACAGATGGTTTTTATCTTGATTAGAAACAGGACTGGTAATGAACTCTGAGAAATTCAGAATTCAGCGATGATGCAATTGGGGTGCTACCAGCCCTGGGCTATGTAATATTTTAGCTCTTTGTGAGAATAGCTGACATGTGGATGTCCTTAGTATAAACAAAGACTAGAGAGTTAAATTAACATGCCATACTGCACGGTGAAGATTTGAACTCATCTAGAATTCCATGGTCTATCCTGGAGCAAGTCAGGCATAGTTTCTACCAGAACTAGAGTGCCAGAGGGAAGCCCAGTTTGCATTAAGCAGATGATCAGAAAGATTTGAGGCAGAAGAGCAGGACAAACAGTTTCAGTTGGAGATCCTAGGCTGCTGGTGAAGATGTAGAGAAGGGGGGGGGGGGGTGAAAGAGAAAAAGGGAGAGGGAGGGAGCGAGGGAGGGAGAGAGGAGTGTAGGATGGGAGAACCCACAGTTTATAGGGAGATGCTGTGAGGACTGTTGCAATTGCAGCGATGTGCTTAGAAGAGATTTGCTTTCAGTACATTAAGCTTGAGATGCCAAGCAAGTTGAAATGCTCAGAGGACAGTTGAGGTGGGAGCCAGAAAAGGGATGCTCAACAGAGGCAGGGGTCTGGGAGTTGCTTTAGGAATACTGTCGCTATATCCTTACAAGTGAGGCCATTGGGCTAAGGACATCGAAGGACAGAGGCCGAGAAGTAAAGTTGGCAATTTGGGGAGCAGCAGAAAAAGGGAAGTTGTGAGAAGGCAGTTAAAAAAGAAGAGCACTGTAGACCACAGCAATAATTTGAATCAGGCTGGTCAAACAATTAGGTAGCAGATGTGGAAGGCATCAGTGTGTTGAGAAAAACCCTGAAGTCAGGCATGGTGGTATGTGACCGAAGGCCTGGGTAATTAGGAGCTGAGGCAGAACCTCTTAGCCCACAAGTTTGAGACCAGCCTCGGCAACATAAGGAATCCTCATCTAAAATAAAACAAAATCTTTGATATGCTACAACAAGGAGCTAAACAACGGGAAAACAGTGATCAAGAGAGCAAGTCTTAACTGCCCAGAATAACAATTGAGGAGTCCCAACTGGAGATGTGGAGGAGAAGGGGAGGGATGTGGGGATGGAAGCAGAACTTGTACAGACATGGACTTAAGGTGGTTTGTGTTGCTCTTGCTAACTCTGTCCTTTCTCCAAACCTTTCGTGGTCTTTGAAATGTCCAACTCTTGTGTGAGACTTGGGAGAAATCAAAGAGCAGGGAAGACTGGTCTTAGGAGGGGCCGGAAGTAGTCAAATGCAATGGGGATGGACCCGTGAAACAGCGAGTTGATGAGTGGCAGCCAGCCGCAGAGGCACAGCAGGCATTTGTGAAACCTTGGAAAGGGCAGAGGTGTTAAACACATTGGATGTGGGTAGCGCCAATTTCCTCTAAACCTTAAGGGACACGCAGACTCCAGCTGGCATCGGCAACACAACTCTATCACTGATGACGTGTTGTTAGGTTTTTTTTTTTTTTTGAATGAGCTAACTGTTAGCAGATTTTAGAAGCGTGAACATGGGTAAAAGGAAGCCCTCAGTGAATTGGTTTAAAGATTTATAGCCTAGAGGGAGAGGGCAGACCTTAGAATGGCAGTGTGTAGTCATAATTTTCATCATCTGTAACAGGGCGGGCTGCCCAGCTCCAAGTCATTGGTTTAAATTGTTTGCTGAAGGGTAATACTGGGACTCCTTTGGCCCCTTTGCTCATGAGTAATTATTTCCTAGAAAACTTTTTTTCAAGCCCCAAACGTTCCTCCTGAGCTAGAAGGATGTCACCCAGCAGAGAAAGCTGCTACAAAGCAAGGGGCCAGTAGCCCCAGACACCTACTTTTAGTCTTGAGTCATGGAGAGGGCCTGTGGCCTAGGGAGTACACAGGAAGCCACGCCCTCTACAGACTCCTTGCTTGGATAAGAACGGAAGCTAAGGGGCTGGGCGGAGGCCACCTCAGCTCTTTCCGCTTTTCACCACTGAGACTGAAGAGGCATTCATTCCTCTTACTAATTTGTGCAAGTCCCATCTGAGAGGGTGTTGCATGTGAGTGCGCTCATGCACCTTCGTCTTACCTATTTGTTGTTGGGACAGAATACCCCGACATCCACAATGTAAAGGAGAAAAGATTTATTTCAGCACACAGTTTTAGAAGGTCACAGCCCGTTTATGGATGGGCGGCTGGCTGGTGGAAACACATGGCAGGCTGGAGCTGAAGAAGGAGCTCCCCACGGCATGGCTGAACTGAGCCAAGTCACAGAGGAAGTGACAAGCTAGCACACACCCCTCCAAGTCAAGTCCCAAGCATTTGCCCCTTCCGTCCAGGCCTCACTCCCAACAATACACGGTATCCATAGGTACATGAGGTTTTGGGGGACACTCCAGACCCAAACCACAACAATCTGAGCAACAGAAGACATTTTTGGCCTTTGCTCAGAAAAGCACATGACAATTTGATGAGACTTGTGAAAGTGCTGCCTGAAACCCTGTCAGAATAATGATATGAAAGTGCAGTGCAGCAAAACAAAATAATGGCTTTCTTGCAATGGTTTTATAATGTATATTCTGGCAGGTTTTCTCATTTTGGCTGAAGAATAGTGGATGAAAAAAAATACCAGCTTTCTCAATTTTCTGATTTTCTGCAATAATGGCAGGGTATGCTGAAAGATTATAAACTCATGACAGTTACTTGGCTTCTGTGAATCCCCCACTTGTTGTCTGTAAATGCTTGTAAATATTAAGCCAGGCATGGCGGTACCGCCTCACATCCCAGCACCTGGGAGGCTGAAGCAGGATGCTGCAACTTAGCAAGAGCCCTTCTCAAAATTTAAAAATACAAAAAGGGCTGGAGCTGTAGTGCAGTGTGAAGGATACAAGTTCAATCCCCACCACTGTGAAATGATGATGATGGTGGTGGTGGTGGTGTTGGAGTCCTTACACCTATAGCACTTCAGAGGGGCTGCGTGACATTGCAAATGTTGGGGTGAGACTGTGATAGATTGCATTTTCAAAGGCATCCATAATAATAACTCCCCGTTCCACTCAGTCTTCTTACAATTGCACTTCTGTCATGGAAAGGTGGGGCCTATGTCTTCTCTGCCTTTGCCCCAAAGCTGGGCAGGATTCATGGTTGCTTTAACCCAGAGCTTGGGAGAGGTGGTGTATGTAACTTTCGAGGTTGGGCCATATCAGTAGTTGCAATATCCTTTCTGTACGCGGTGGTGCTGCTCACCTTGGAGCCCTAACCTACCACATAAGACTTTTGATCCCCTGCAGCTGTGATGCTGATGGTCCCGGCCAGGGTTGCAGCCATTGTTTTCTGCCAGACAGGAAACAAACACACCTCAGGGAGATTCTAGCTGTCAGCTATCAGGTATTCCCAACTGGGGCTGACACATCATGGAGCACAGATAAGCCATCCTCACTGTGTCTTGTCCAAATTCCTCACCCACAGAATCTGAGTGTCATAAAACACTTTACACCACTGAATTTTGGATTGGTTATGTGAAAATAGCAATGGGAAAAGACATGAAACCAGGAGCACTATGTACTCCCAGAATCCTCCTGGAGACTTAGCACTTCTTGGAACATTTCTGAACTAACTGATCTTCAAGGGCTCCACCTTCTAACAAACCTAGAATTTAACAGCCTTATCAAGGAAGAGAAGTGACTTGCCCAGGGTTACAGACTGAAATATTTCCCCCAAAGATGTTGAAGTCCTACCCACATTACCTGTGAATGTGACCTCATTTGGAAATAGGGTAATTTCAGATTTCTGAGTTGAGATCATGAAGGTGAGTCCTAATCCATTATTACTGTGTTCTTATAAAAGGGAAAATTTTGACAGAGAGGTAGACACACAGAGAAAGACAATAGAAGAAAAAAATGAAATAAATTCCCCTCCTGTCTGGAGAAACTAACTCTGCTGTAGACACTTTGATTTAGAACTGTGGGATACTAAATTTGTTTATTTCATGAAGCGTGTGTTACTTCGTTACATTAGCCCTAAGGAAGCATACACGCAGGCGTGAGTTTGCACGGTGATGGAGACCTTCAGGTTCTAAGGCCTGTTTAGTACAGCTGGGCCTCCTGATGGAGGGAGCAACATTTTATTTAGCCTCTCCCACAGGTAGGTAGTCACAAGGGTCAGCATTGCAGGGAAATGCATTGATACATAAGGCTCAGTTTCTGCACGTATTGGGCCTCCAGTTCTGGAAGGAGAGATAGTATGTGTCTGAAAATTGCCGTAAATAATAAGGCAGATTTAAGTGTTAGAAAAACTCTAGTAAAGTCTTAATATCTTTTTTTTAAAATCTCAGGGATACTAATAGAAACAGAGCTCTAAATTAGGATTTGGGTGGGGAGAGTTGAAGATAGAAGAGGAATTTCTATGAATATCTAGTACTCTGTGTGTCCCAGCCTAATCAAAAAACACACACAGAAGAAGAATAACTTTTACTTTTGGGCCTGTTTAAAGCATTTAGAGAGTCCTGGATAAATTTTTGTGTAATTTGTCTCAAAAAAAGTGATTTTAAATATTTTAAAACAGCTCTTAAAAATGCAACTTTTAGTTTACAACTGATTACCATAGTATGGTCAATGCTATTAAGAATATCCTTATTTGTATTTACCATAAAGTTGGGATTCAATTTTCACAATTTCTGTTGCAAATTTTTGATCAGTTTTGTAACACAATAATCACAATAGTCACTAGATGTTTTGAGTTAAGGAAAGTTCTCTAACAATACTTATCTAGCTAGTTCACTGTCCTAGAACTTTGACTAATGTTGACAGAATTTGAACAAATCATCCTGAATTTTACAAAGTGCACTGAAGCTTGCTGCTAAGCACCTTATAGCTACATTCTGCCCCCACTGAACAGCATCCTTACCTAATATAAATCAGGTACTTAATCTCTCTAGCATTATTCAGTTTTTCATTTGGGATGAATTCAGCCTCTTTGAGGGATTACCTCGACTTAACAAAGTGTTTATGTAGCTAAATGTTCAAGGTTGTTCTGACAGAAGTAGAATCTTTAATGTTCAATTTCACAGTATGAATTTATTTAAAATATTTTCTAACTAAAGTAAAGCACATCAACATCCTGTCTTTGTTTCTCGACATATAATACAACTAAATCTGTGAGCATGCCTGCATTATGAAAGCTAGGACTGTAACTACCAGGAAAGTTTATGAGTCACACAACCCCCAAGGCTAGGACCTGGGAGAGTTAAGAACAAATGAGTCTAATTTTGAACCAACTGACTTCCTGTTAGAAAGGCTCACAGAAAAAGCCTTGCCCCTACGGAAAAAAAAAAAAAGTTTCCATTTCGAGATCATCATTGCACATGTCCTTTCACATCTTTGTTGAGATTGGCTTCGTTTTTCATAAAGGAATTTAAATCACTTAGAAATGTAATATATAAACAACTCAATGGGTACAAATGGAACTCATCATCCATTTATGAACTTCTCAACATTTATTCCTCAAATGCACAGTGAATACATCTTCGTGTTTTTGCTTTTTTTTTTTTTTTTTGATTACGCTTGGATTAAAGCAGCCTAAGAATGACATTCAAAGCTATGAAAATGCTGAAGCATGACTTTAGCAAAATTATCACACATTGTCTACATGAAATTACAGTGGAATTCCAAAAACCTTTACAGTTCAAAGTGAGGAAATGTTATAATTTTGTCATTTCAGTATTACTTATGCAAAGTTGATTTTTTTTTTTGGATTAGGGCAACCATGGAGGAAATATAAAATGCAAAACTTGGATGTTGACTTTTTTGTGTCACTTTTATCAAGATCTACTGAGATTTGTAAATAGAACTAAAGCAAGGCTAGGGATGTAGCTCAGTAGTAGAGCTCTTGCCTAGCATGCTTGAGATCTTAGGTTTGGTCCCTAGCACTGCAAAACCAACCCAAACACAAGAAAAAAAAGCGAGATCAAAAACACTAGTTTTTTTTTTTTGAATGGCATATGTCTAGATGTAATGTGAGTTGAAATAGAATATTTCAAAGAATTAAAAAAAGAGAAAGTCCTTCTATTTGTTCTCAAGCTTTACTAACAGAAGAATTTCTGAATCAAAGTCAGAAAGCAAATTTAATTGTTTGATAAACCATCACCTATCTTGTATCTTTTATGCAAAACACTCAAACTCAGAAAATACTCTCACAAAATGCCCGATCACCTGAATTATCTGTACTTTGCCATGGTGAGATATATTTAAGTATTAAATCTAAAGTACAACACATTCATAGACTTAGGGCAAAAAAATGTAGCTGATGGACAGTGTTAAAAGTTTGAGTCTGGAACATCCCTCAGAAAGCCTGTGTTTGGATGTTGTGAAATACTGATGGAACCATGTACTCTTAAGAGGTGGGAGGTGGGGCCTGGTTGGAAGGGCCAACACTCCAGGGCTTGACCCAGGAAGGGCAGCCCTTTCATTCCATGCACAGTGTACTGCAATCACGGTACATCTCAAATCTATTATATTTCCCACTCTTATCTCCAAAGCTCTCACTGGATTTATTCCAAGTTTCTGGTTGTACACATTTGCATGGCCTCACACTCACGCTCACCATCCCTATTCTTCTCAATTCTCCTCCTCCAGAGAGTTGATCAGCAAAATCCCCTCACCTCCAAATATGAATAATGAAAATTAAGCTTCGAAAGTCATCCATTACAGTTTTCCCACGTGTAAATGGTACATAAAGCTTTCTTATGGAAATCATGCCTTAGCCCAGAGTCAACCTGGTTAATTAGAGGAGGCCTCCTAGCTGTGCAGAGCTATGCTAATTCCTTTAAGTAACCACCATCATTAATGAGGAGTATTTACTGAGAGCTGAGCTGGAGAGCCATTGTACAATCAGATCTAACAAATGCATAAAAATTACACTGTACATTATATATTAAGGCACTAATTACCGAATGAAGCTCCAGGGGCACCTTAGGTAGATACAATACAGCGAATTAAAGCAGGAAATAATTAGTCACAATTACAGAAACCAGTTGAATACAAAGTGAAAGAATGCTCACAGCCCATTTCCTGCAGAGCCCAGGGAGCCTTAGTAATAGTTTAAGAAATGCAAAAGATAAACCTGACTTCTAAAAATAAGACAGGGAGAACTTCAGCGTTACATGTACAAAATGACTTTATTTAAGTTACTTTCTGTTCCTATGTACTACATAGCCAAATAACATGAAGACATTTAATCAGGGATTTGCATTATGACAAATCAACTTTCAAGCCTTTTCTTGACAGTCTTTGAGGTTTTGTCAGCATTTGACACAATCTGAACATAGAGAATATGTAAACAAGTAATGAAAGGAAAACTCAGTGGGAGCACAAGGTATGGAGCCCCAAAAAGAAGGGAATGTGGCAGGAGGGAGAGAGCTATACAGAAGAGAAGCAAATTTATACCATATTAAAAGCCATGCGCAGGAAATGTTATTTGATGTGGTTAAAAATTAAGTTGTTCAAAGTTATATAGTCCTTTGTCAAAATATTGTGATTAAAAAATAATGGTTCTTGGGGCACAAGGAGACCTTTCTCTGTCTCCTCAGATGAATGCCAGGATGCCATCTTTAAATGTATTTGGGAAGATAGAATAAGAGTAGATGCTGTTTTTTGTCTGGAAGGTTAGCATACATCTATCAGAAACATGAGGCTGGGCCTGAAACTGACAAACTTGGGCAGGTCTGATCCTAGTCAGGATTATCCAAGTCTTCTCAACATGTTTCAAATACACAAGTTGAAAATCGTGTGAATGTTTTGGACTGTCCAGTAACTGTGCTGTTTCGCTTCTTTGTTTTGCTAATCTGAGGTTAGCATAGAACCGTATCCTGAGTTATCAAGATCCAACCCCCAACGTGACATGTTTCCGTAGCATTATCACATTAGGAATCACAGGAGAATGTTAAATGAATCTTAACTTACTTTCTATAAACTAAAATTATACTGACATTTATCTTATTTACTCACCACTAAATACTCCTGACAATTTCCATAGTGACAGGTCATTAATGTTCACTGTTTAAATAAATGTATCATTAGTATGGACCAGGTATCTGATATGAAGTTGAGTTGGAGTAAACTACTTAAAGAACTTGTTTTCTTATAGTAGAAAATAAAAAATCCCTCTTGGGGGGAGAGTAAGAGACAAAAATTTTGTTTTCTCTTTTTTAATACTAGAAATCAAAGTCTAGCACAGTGTGTGAACTTGGACTCCCTTTATCCCGCATAACTCAAGGAGGCTCCGGTTGTTTAGGCCCCCCCCACAAAGACGGCAGAGGAGCTGTGTCAGAAGAAAATATTTGTAGCAAATACCTTCTCTCAGCCTTCCTGGTAAAGTAGAGCCTGATGCACAAGATACCGTGTAAATGGTTAGAACTCACTAAAATGGCTGGGAAATACAAGGGTAGGGAAGGAGATGCGTAAACGATAAGAAAAATCTACAATTAAAAATAACAGACTTCACAGTATCAAGAACCTTAATATTAAAAATACTGTGTCAAAAGTAAAAGAGAATCCAACATGCAAGTTTTCTGAGGTGTGAGTTTCTCAGGCAGATTCCACTGGGATACACTTATACATTCTCTTGTATGTGGTCGATCACCAAGCAGTGCGGTTTGGTCTGTATGCTACCATCAAAACTGATCAAAATAGCTTACTCATCATGAGCTGTAAGCAGCCGTTGGCGTTAAGAACATAGATGGTGCTTTTATATTTACACAGCGATTTCTCATGAATCCTAGAGAGGAGAAGTAGAGCTAGCTGTTTCTTTTCAGCAAGAGCACTTGTAGAAACAGAAAGTGACAGGTAGACATCCATATTAGAGAGCTGATCAGTTAAAGAACTTTAGAAAAGTCAGCAGTTCATATACCTGAGTTTTCCAATAAAAGGCTAAATAGCAATTGGATGCTTTTTACTTAAGAATGTGAAAAAATTCACAAAATTAAAAAGGGCCAGCGTCAGAAAATTTAGACTCAAAATTAAGGTGGATACTTATAGATTTTTTACAAAATCTAATAGAAAGTTCTTCGAGTTTTCCTTGTTGTTTGAAACATAAAGTCAGAGCCCTACATTGACGTACTCAGTGTTCTTTACAATGTAGGTTGGGGGTCAACTGCAAAATCATTTAAGAAAACAAATCAAATTCTTTTGGAATTTTAAGCAAATGAAAGTATACTATTAGTGAGTTATTTCAGTTATGAACTCAATGAGATTATTAGTTAACACCAGATAAAAATTTTAGCCCAAATATGATTTTTAACCCAAATAGATCCCTTTTGAAGGGTGACATAGAAAATAACTATAAAATTTAACACAGAAAAATAGTGCACCCAGAATTTCACCATTGAGTGTAGTTAGTCATGCTCAACCATGATTAATCTGCCAATAAATTGTTTTCTTAAATAGAGCTACTCCTAAATACAATAGGATCCTAATATTTTGGAATTGAATACCTTTATCATATAAGATATGTTACTATTTCAAAAGTATTATTTATTTCAATTCCATGTCTACCGAAAATCAGCTCCACAAAGTCCTCATCCTAACATCTGAACATAGAACTGAAAATATGAAGCACTTTGGTCTAACGTGATTCAATTATTAGACAAATAATGAATTGCATCTTGCACCATAATCCATCACTCCAAGATATACCCTAAGGTTTAAATCACAACTGGAGAAGTGCACACTTTGCCGGCCAGTTCCCTTAGTCACCTTTTAGGTACACCTCAAAGGGCAAATGTCCACAATGAAGATTATTTTTTTTTTCATAAGCAATGCTGGCGAAGGAACCCAGGGCCTCAAGAAGGCTAGGCAAGTGCTCTGCCACTGAGTTACCTTCTCAGTCCTAAGAAGCAAATTTTAAAAATAGCATTTTGAAACCCCAAATAATCTTCTTTTACTGTTACATTAAAATTTTTTCTTAAAATCAGTGAAATACTTAACTCTAGTCAGCATATAATCTTGGATTTTACGTACAAAGGTAAGTCAGAGCTCGGCTGATTATCAGGCAAAATACTAAGTGGTGTCACTTAGCAGTTTCCTCACACTTTAAGGAAACATAACTATTTTAGGTGAGATACATATTGTAAGTCAGACATTAGAGGTCCTGTGCTTATATCACTAGCATTGACAGCAAGAGAGGGCTTCTGGGAAATCAACGGATACTTAGATAAGTGGATTATTTTGTGCAACAGGCAGAATTTGAATAGATTACTACTGCCACGTGCCCTGAGGAAGGGAGGAGGCCTGCGTACACCAGCTCTTTACCAGAGTGCTTTAGTAGTGAATTTTTTTTCCATTTGATGCATTCACATATCAAGATATCAAAGATGATTAAATTACCCAAAAACAGGCTTCTAATTCTATGCTTTTTAAAATTTAATTATCTACTAGAATTTTAAAATAAATCTAATTTCTCTAAGGTTGTTCACCAGTACTACACAGCAGTATTGAGATTAAAGAAATGAAGCTTTTGTGTTTTGTTCATAAAGTGGTATTTTTAAAATGTTGGTGAAAATGCGAATCAGTTAAGTTATAAATGGTCAACTCAAGCGTGCCAACTACCAAGACTGCTTTCTTCACCCACTTAAAAAATCCTTGCCTTAGGATAAACACAACTGCCACATCTGTAAAATAGTACAATTTAGGGTTTTGTTGGAGGCCAGTGGAAATTTTAAAATAATACCTTGACAATGCACTTATGTGAATTTATACTTTAGAGTTCTCTGTTGAATAAAGGACTTGGCCAAAGGACAAGGCAACTGGTATTAAAATAACTAGCACAGATTCCTTGGTACACACATGATGAAGAAACAAAAATAAGGCCCTTGTGCAGGTGTAAACAAGCTATAAATGAGCTTGGCAAAATATCTCCTTCCATTTAAAATATGCCGAAATGCATGCAACTTACAATTCTCTCTCTTTCATGAGAATCAACTGAAAAACAAAACAAAACAAAACACAAGACTAAACAGACGGAACCATCTGTTTCTGTCAGTAGAAAACAATAATAATTACATTAGGTTCCAAGACAAATAAAACTTTAAAATATTAATATTGAAAAAATACAATTAAATTTTTATTAAAAATACATACTCCTCACTCAGTCTTTGTGTACATTTTTGTGTGAAAAAGGAAAAAAAAAACAAAAATAAAATAGGAAAGGCATTAAGACTACCTAATTATTTATACTGTATTTGGTAGAAGCGTGTTTCAGTCAAACTTTGATGAAAATAAGTTATTCTGCTTTCATTTGCTCCCGGACATCGGAGGGCAGAGTTTCAAAGAGAGTGTCTTCCACAACTAAACCAGCTCGCTTCAGAGCCCGGCAGTCACCCAGTTCGGGAGGGAGGATTTCAAAGTGATTGCCTTTGACATCCAAGTAGGAGAGAAATAGTAAGTTTCCAATTTTTGGAGAGAGTACTGATAGACTGTTTTTTCCAATCTTCAGAGTTTTAAGTTTCTTGCAGAAGTAGAGTTCATCTGGAAGGCTTTCCACTTTGTTACAAGTGATGGAAAAATACTGTAAACTTTGTAGAACTCCGATTTCAGGTGGGATGAAGCGGATGTCATTGTAGGATAAGTCCAAGTATCGGATCTTGTTGCATAGGAAGAGGTGGGAAGGCAGCACCTCTATTTTATTATGACTAAAGGACAGTCGTTCCAGGCTGGTGAGCTTCTTTATATGCTCCGGGATATAGGTGATGCTGTTATGCCATAGTTTCAGCACCGTCAACTTTCTCAAGTGTTGGAAACTCACAATTTCTTCGATAGATTTCAGGTTGTTTTCCTTCAGGTCCAGCTCCTGCAGGCTGAGCAGGCTGAACACGGCGTGGGGAATGCGCTCCAGGTCACAGTGGACCAGCTCTAGCTCGGTCAGGTTGGTCATCTTCTTCAAGTTGTTGAGCATCACCAGCTTGGTTCCGTCATTGTGGATACACATCTTCTGGAGGTGGCTGGAGACATCCACTACTGCCTGAGGGATTTTGGAAACGTTGCTTTTGATGGAGAGAATTTTAAGGCTTTTGAGATCCCGCAGAGATTCCAGGGTGACGTTTTTAGAAATGTCGTGACTTAGGGAGCCAACCAGGTAGAGCTCCTCTAGATTCCGCAGTCCGTACATCCAGGGAGGCAGCTCCCTCATGTCATCAAACTTGACGCTCAAGACCTTGAGGTTTTCCTTCAGGAAAGAGAGAGCTGCGCTGTGGATCTTGACAGAGCACTGGTGCAGCGAGAGCTCCTGGAGGTTGTCTAGCTGGGCAATGGTGGCCGGTATCATCACGTTCTTAATGATTTCAAGTTTTAGAGACTGTAACTCGGTGATTTCAAAAACGGTGTCAGGGAGGCCAGAGAGCATGATGAGAGGCAATTCCAGTCGATTATGGGCATTTGTCTGCAGCTTCTGCCTCAGTTTATCAGGAGTCCATTCATTATTTAAGTTCAGCTGCTTTAATTTATTTTCACTGACTTCAGACAGGAATACTGCAAATCTCTTGGAATAGAGAGGGTCATACTGATCTATCATGTGAAGCATAAAAGCAAAGTCATTTTTCACGTCTGGAATATCATCAATCCCAGTCTCCTGCCGGACATACTCAAAAGAGTACTCCCTTAGAGACCGGTAGAAGAGCCAGTATAAGGTATAAAGGCACGTCAGTCCATAGATGCTCACAAAGCATAAGTAGCAGAAGGAGAGTTTTGAGAACAAGTGTGCCATAGTATGGTTGCAAGAGAAATTTTTATATCCAGTCATGTCTTGAATGTCAACATTGCAGTCCACTGTAAACTGGACTTTAGAAACTAGAGCGCTGTTATATGCAATGATGATGAGGAATTTGATAACCTTCAGCACAGTCTGGCGCACATACATTGCATACAGTAGGTCACCCTCTTCCACATGCAGCCGAAACTTCTTCACCTTCTCGAATAAGGCCTTTGCCTGCTCCCCTTCCTTTTTATCCAGAGCCCCCGCAGTAGACTTGTCAACCACAAACTTCTCAGGGATTGATTTCAGGGACTGGGAGTTGACCAGGCTGCCTTCTGGACCAGACTGGTTGGTGTTGGACCTGTTCACGTTGTTCTTCCGGCTGTCTTTTTCTTCTGAGTCCTCTCCAGACACTTCAGATAAGGCCCGTGTAGTCCAGGGAGAGTCAAAACATTTCCCCAGGATGGAGATGAAATGTTCTATTTTGGAGCTGGAGCCAGGGAATTTGAACCAGAAGTTACTGCAGAGCATGAAGACCAGGGTGTGGATGAGCACAAGGTAGGGGAAGTACTTGGCATACCAGTGGAGGGCTCGTTCGTAGCACATCTGGTTGATGAAGCTGTACTGCTGAAGGTCCAGGTCTGTCTTCAGCCCCTTCATCTCCACAGTGGCAGGGTTGGTGGGAGACGGTTTGGGTGGAGGCAGCGGGGTGGTACTGGCAACTGGCTGAGAGACATTTGAGACGGAAGAGTGATTCTGGGCAGGCTGCACTCTTTTCGGGAGGCAGATTATCTTGTCTTGCATGACCTGAAACACAGAATTAATATTTTCAAATTATATTACTCAAAGCTTTCATAATGTCATTAGTGCGAAGAAAGCAGCAATAACATCCAATAAATGTCCACTTCCTCTGCCTGGAGAATATAATGTCCAATTCCAGCACCGAGATTTTATTCTTAGCTCATATGTTAGAGAAATGAAACATCTGATTGTGTTCATCACGACTAAGTTATGATATGAAGCAGCAGTTTTGTCAGGACACAGAGCAAGGCATAACAAAGTGAAGATTTAGAGAATTTTTTTTTTTTTAGAGAACATTTTTTTTTTTTTTAATCTTTGCATCTTTTCTCATTAGAGCCTGGGAGAATCAGTCATTAGTTTGGGAAGAACATCCCCATGTCAGGATACAATCTATGCTGGGATGGGCCTTGTGGGTAACCAACTGACCTTTTAGTCACCCGCAGGCTTGTAAGTGACCCCTCCCACGTGCTCCTTTAGGTAGCCCCTTATCTATGCTTCTGTAGGTAACCCCTCACCCATTCTCCTGTAAGGAACCCAATACGCCCATTGGCTCACCAAATTGGACTTCAGTGCAGTTGTTACTTTGGCCCATCTGCTGTGCCCTATCTGTGGTGAACAGACATTGTGGCTAGTGTCTTTTGGAAGACAAAAGTAGCTCTCCATGTTCTATTAGTTTGTACAGGTGCAGAGAAAGAACTGGAAAGACAACATACAGAAAAATTCCTGATTTTACTGTTTCCCCCTTTTCTTCCTATGCATGGCTTGGACTATAGCATAGATTAATATGAATGGCTTCAGTAGAATGGATATTTTACTAAGCTTTTTACTGTAGTTTGGATCAGGAATGTCCCCCCAAAGCCTCATGTATTTGGATGTTATGGATTGTCTATGGAACCATGTGATGTTGGAAAATTGTATTATGCGTGTATGATGGAAGACAGATGTGTGGACTGAATTATAGGTGTGTGGCTTGGATTATAAGCTTGTGGGTGGGGGGCATAAACTTGAAGGGTTTCAACAGTGAAGGGGTAAAACACTGAGGCTGGACCCAGAGGAGGCAGATCACTGGGATTAGACATGGAAGGATATATGCTGCTTCCTGCCTTCCTTTGGGGACTTGACTGGGCTTCCTGTTTGCAATGCTGTGAGGAACGGCCTCCACCTCCACCTTTGCCATATACTTCCACTGCTGCCAGCTGCCCATGAATTGACTGTGACCTTCTGAAACCATGAACTAACATAAGCTTTTCCTTCCCTAATTGTTCATGTTGGGTATTGAGTCATACCAACAACAACAACAAAAAGTTATAAGACACTTTTATAAAAACTGTTTCTTCAAAGGGAGATGGATGAAATAATACAAAAATGTTCAACAGTAAAACAGTCATGCCTAAATTTTCTAGCTTCTTATATGATATTGAGGGCCTTGCTGATTACAGTGGTGGTCTATGTTTATAATCCTAGTACTCTGGGAGGCTGAGGTGGGAGGATCACAAGTTTGAGCCCAGCCTGGGCAATTAAGTGAGCTCCTATCTCAAAACAAAAAAATAAAATGGGCTGGGGATGTAGCTCAGCGCAAGGGCCCTAACATTAATCCTCAGTATACTGAGAGTCCATGTGCACGCATGTGGCATGTGTGCGTGTGCATGTGCATGTGTACACACACACACACACACACACACACACACTGAGCCTCTGTCCATTTACCAATGCTTTATTTTGTTTAAAACAATATTATGCTGATTATGTCATAAGAATGTCAAGCAGTTTCATAAAATAATCTGGGGAAGAGAGAAGACACCCTTTTTGAAGTTGATTTAGGCAAGGCAGGATGTACATTGGGTCAACTCAGAGGACTCATCCCCAGGAAGTCCATGTAAGTGGGACAAGGTGAGTAAGCAAACAATTCCGAGAAAGAATAACAACCCTGGAATCCAGAGCAGTGACATCAAGACAAGTCTATACTGCCCACAAAGGCTGGAAACCTGTGGCTGGTAATTCTGCAACAGCAGAGTGCCTGGAGATGTTGGCATATCAAAGTGCTTTACACTGATTATGAAGTGGATATAGGATCCTTTGCAGAGTGGACCTCGGTGGCGTGGTATGTGGCTACAAGGTTGGTGCCAAGGGAGCTAGCGGCCCCTGAGGCAGAAGCACAGAGAGAAGCGTTCAACAGTTAGACAAGTGCCCAGTGCACAGCTGTCCACCAGTACATATTTTTTCCATTTTATTAATATGTATAAATGTGATACATAAGGTTTACATTGCACTTGAGTATTTTGTGCACATATATATCTCACATCAGAGATACAAATTCTTACCCTCTCCTTTTTTGACCCTCCCGTACCCTCCTCCACTATTCCCATTTAGTTCTATGGAATGACTGTATTCTGGGTTTCTTGTATCAGAGAAACCATTCGACATTTTACCTTCTGTGTCTGACTCAGTTCACTGAGCATGACATTTTTTTTTTTTTTTGAGAAAATGAAATGAGTCCAGAACTCCCACTAGTCCTTCCAGCTTGGAAATATGTTGGTCGGTATGGGGAGAATGAAGATTGTGATTATAGCGATGAGATGATAACACAAACTTATGTTGTGCTTAATATCCAAATAACCCTATTCCCATAATGTCATGGTATTATTCAGTTTAACGGTCATTTTAATCCAATGAGGCAACTACTTATATTAAAATGTTATCTTGTCCAGGGCTACTTGCACATTCTTAATTTAGATTTAACCGATTTTCTAGAATTAAATCAAAGAAACTGAATTTGAATTTATCCTAAATAGCACATTATCTTATACAAACAATTTGCATTTTAGGGACAAAGGTTACTGCTTCCTCTGTCTTATACATAGAAAAAAATAAAGCTAGAGGAAGACAGTATGTTTCACTGCACCACTTATAATACTGTGACCCAGAAGATGAAGTAAAGGCAACTACTGTCAACTTAGAAGGCAGGGAGCATGATGCACTTGGCGGGCTCAGTGGCTAGAGAGGTCCAAGAATTGGACAGCGGTCCTCAAATATTTTTATCACTTACCAATATCAGAGAAAAACAATGTTAAGCTAGCCCACTCAGTGTGTGTATGTGTGTACATATAACCTATTTATAATTAAATCTATGTAACAATCCATATGTCAGATACTGGAAAAGCTTAGCTTTTTCCTCAGTAAGTTTAAAAATAAGTATAAAGAAGTCTTCATTTTTATCTCATAGCTCAATGGGGTATCCTTATTTCTTGAGGATCAAACACTGTTTTAGAAATGTCTGGAATAGAAAATTTAGGGCAAAATGTCTAGAGAAATGTCCATGTATCTTAAAATATCTTGCATAGAAAAGAGACACAATGAAGCAATTTGTGTCCAGATGCATTCCTCTTCCTAGTTTCACCTAAAGCAACAAACATCTGTGAGGTAGGAAGGGTGTGGGGCCCAGAGTCTGCCAAAGGAAAGGAATGTGCTTCCCTGAGCAGTCTCCACAAGCGACACCACCACGAGCTATTCTGTTAATATGACGTTTTTAAAGATGTGATGAAAACACAGAATTGGCATTAAGAGCAAGATGAGTCAGGAGGCAAAAAAGCACCTTCTGAAGGCACTAAGTCCCTGCGAAGCAATCAGGCAGGCCTTTCGGCATCCCTCCCACAGGCTCACTCTTCAGAGTGGAAGGTGTGGGCCTTCTTGGCTGCCAGGTAGGAGTTCCTTCTTGGCTACCATACACTTTGCCGTGGTGCCCAGCTGAGGGCATGTGTGGCTGAAACCTAGCTTGTGCACCCTCTGCTCAGCTGCATGGACCTAGGACTGTGTCTGCACAGCAGGGGCCTTTGCAGAATTTGGACACGGGCACCTGGTTGGCTGAAGCGGTAGGTCACCTGTCTATCCTACAGAAGTAGAACCCTGACCAAGGTTCAGAAGGCTTGAGTGACCTGCATAAATCCACATGGGTTGAGGTGGCATAAGAGGAATTTAGCGCTGTCTCTGGTTCCACCCTAGTGTTCTTCCAGCATGGTAACAATCTCCTTACGTTGCCAAGCTTCTCTTAGGATAGCTGTACTGAGAACAGCCCAGCGTGGGGTACCACAGCAGAATCTGCAATACGCAGACGTAATATGCGGAAGTCCTTTCCATCTCCTGACTGTCTGTTTCATACTTGATGAAGATATAATTTGGGGTGATAGAAGACTTTAGGGATTGAACCTAGCGTTGTTACACTTAACTAAATCTCCAGGCCTTCTACATTTTGAAAAAGGGTCTCATGGCGTTGCCCAGGCTGGGCTCAACTTTTGATCTTGCAGCCTCGATTTCCCAGAGTGATGGGCTTATAGGCATACATGACCATCCCTGGCCTAAAAAATATATTTTTTGAAATGTACCTTCTCAAATCCCATGAGGGTCAAGATGGTTTTCCAAAAGCTGCTAGCTCCTTAGAAATGTGTGCTGAGCGGGGAAAAAAAAATAATACTGGAATAGTCCCTAAGCAAAGTAGCTGCTTGTACTGGAACCTACTGAAAGATGATTCCAGTGGAGAAAGCGCCAGGCAAAGTCCAGAAGAATGAAGGAGCTGGCTGGCCACTCCAGGTCTACGAGGAGGGCCAGCTAACAGGGTGGGAGTACAACCGTCAGCTGCGCAAAAATTTCAGTAGTATGTCAGTGAAAGGAAAGAGGAAGGTACTTCCTCACTTCATGCTTCATACAAATAGTTTTTCTGAACACTGAGACATCAGAGTGTCCTGGGAAGCATCAGTGTTTTCAAAGTATATTCAAAGTAAGAAACATGACAGAAAAAACAGGAAGGCAGACATGTTTCCTAAAAGTACAGCGAAGGCGTGACAATGGCTGCTTTTGTTATATCTTTGAAAATAACAGCCCATAAATCTTCAAAGGTTTAGCTTCGTCTTTTTGGAAACAAACTAAAAAACGGGCTTGAGATTTATCTCGGGGTGAAGGCCCTGGGCTTGATTCCCTGGTACCACCCAAACCAACCAAAACAAATGAAACCAAAACCAAAAATCATGCATGACAAATTTCAAAAGAATAGTTATAGGGTTTCAGACTGCTGCTGCAAGCCTGCAGGAGAGTAGTGGGAGTAGGGTAGGGGAAGTCTCCAGCCTGGTCAGTTTTACAAAACCTGCGTGAGGCTCAGATCCTTACCAGAAGCTTATATGCAAGGTTGCAACATGGAGGAATTCTGCCATCCTCTTCTTGGGACAGCTCTCAGGCTGCCTTTGGAGGAAAGGGCTTGAGTATAGAGTACATGATGTGTTTGTGCAGGGAAAAGAAGAGGAGGAAAGAAATGTGAGAGTTGGAAGAAGGAGATTAAAAAGAAAAATTAACAAAATTAGAAAAGTTAGTATCCTAAAACCTGAATTGCAAATTCTGAGGAGCTATCGGAGCTTCACACCTGTCATCCCAGCATGCTGGAGGCCAAGATGATAGGAGCTCAGGGCCAGCCTGGGTTACACAGTGTGCTCAAGGCCAAACTGGAGTATGTTTTGAAATGGTGTCTCAAACTACAACAATAAAATGGTAGAATGAAGTTATTTATGTTAAGAAAAATAGTATGTGTGAGAATGAGGAGAAGGTAGTGGAACAGGATGGATCACCAACAGCTACCAAGAAACAGCTAAATGGTTTATTTTTCACTGGAATGAACAGGCCTGGGAGTCGAGGAGAGGGCACAGCCCAGGGGCAGTGTCTAAAGAAAAGGGGTCAAGCAACACAGCAGGTGGCTGAACTACAATCTCATCATTTCTATTCTCAGATGCAAAGA
This sequence comes from Ctenodactylus gundi, assembly GCA_004027205.1. Lineage (NCBI taxonomy): Eukaryota > Metazoa > Chordata > Mammalia > Rodentia > Ctenodactylidae > Ctenodactylus > Ctenodactylus gundi. The sequence goes on along the minus strand of PVKB01001386.1, from coordinate 206,436 downwards.
CCTTTCAATTTTTTTCAAATCTTCGGTAAAATCTGTGATACATACCACCATCACCAGCACCATCATCAGCCCCCCACTCCTCTAATGAATGAATTTTACAGAAATCACAAACATTCTGCTTGGATCAAAATTGCGTAGAAAGGAAGAGGTTTTTTTCAGCAAGAATATAAAAAAAATATAACCCAAACTATTTACCTGGAAAGTGAAACTGGGACCCCAAAAGCTAAAAGCTTGTAGGATTATGTCAAAACTTGGAGGGGGCATTGAAGTCAGATTTGACTCAACAGCTTCCAGATCTTTAGAAGCAGCCGACATCTAGTTTATAAAACTTTATAAAGGCTTCACAGTTAAAGTCCTTGGAGAAAAACAGTATATATGTAAAACTACTACATGACTGTGATAATATCTACATAATATTTCTGGAGAAGACTTCCAAGGGTTGCCAGGATTGGAAAAGTGGAGTCACCAAAATTTGCACTGATGAAGTTTTACCTGTAAATAATTACTGTGAGCAAACATAAAGCTATTTTTTTTTAAATAAAAAGAGTTTTTGGATGATATTTCTTAATTTTAAAGTCAAGCAAATACACTGAATTTCTTCCTTTGCTTTCTACAGGTAGGTATTTTCAAAAGGAACTTAATGTAAAAATTCTATCTTCCTTAAAAAAGGAAACAACCTAGCCACATCTGCCCTGAAATGCTCTCAAATCTAGGAAAAGAGATAAAATATTTAAAATTTTGACTATCAAAGTTATATCATAAGCAAGATGCATTTTAAAGTATAGAATGGATATCATTACATATTAAATACTTCAAATAGTCAATATAAAATCAGGCAGGGTCTTCCAGCCACGATTTTTACTATTTTAAATCATTAATAAACATTAATAATGAATATGCTTTACATTATATGGTATATTATTATATGTAACAGTGGTGGCTGTTTAAGACTTAGTTTTTTCTCATGTTAACAAAATTTCTAAAGACTGCGTTTTGGATAGGTCACTGTCACTGGGACCCAACAGACCAGATCACATCAAAATGGCATCACTCAAGCTAAATGCTGCATAATTAATATGAAACTTTGAAGAAGCAGATCCCAAACAGATCAGTTTCTCTACTGGAGTCAGCATAGTAGGGAAGTCGCCTCTGCTAACCTGAGGTAACCTGATATTAGGCCGTCAGCTTTTTCTCTATTTTAAGTTTCCTTGCTCCCATCTTACAAAATCCCCAGTTTTGCCACTGTCCACATCTCAATCTGCTCTGCAGATGTGAGGCGGCCCAGTGCACAAGTCCCACATACAAGGCATTAGATCTGTGATTAAGTTTGTTGGAATGTTGCCTTTTGACAGAATCATAACACATCATGATGAAATAAAAGTAGGATTTATTTATTTAGGTAGATGCCAGTGAAAAACACTCCAGTTAAGAGCAGAACCCTCCGGTGACCACCACTGTAGAAGGTACCCCATTCGCACAGAGCAAACACCGAGGGGCTAACGTTAAATGAGACTCCACCACGTAGCTTCAGGAAAACTACTTGTCATAACAAAGACAGGGCAAGACAAACAAGAGCCAGCTTATCTGGTGCGTGCGGGACATGCAGAGGACACCTGGGCTGGCTAGGCCATGGCAGAGCAAGTGCTGGGAGTTCTGCCTGCATCTGGGGGCAGGCCATGGAGCTGGAGTTTGAGGCCGGAGCAGTGAGAACAATGAACCCTTCATGATCAAATGTGGGAGAGACATCTAAATCAGAAAGGAGTGCGACGAGAGCCCACACATGAGCTTCTCTCTCACAGTGGACTTTGTAATGTATCTACACCTAGAAAAAGACAGCCCTGATGGTATTTTTTACTGAGATTACATTTATATTGAAGAACTGACTGCTTTGTAGCATTCTCTCTTCCTGCAATGTGTGTCCAGTTATTTATATCTATTATGTCTGAATAAATAAAATACTGCCAGCAGTATTTTACAGTTTTCCTCACAAAGATTTTTGTACTGTTAATCCTATCCATGCATTTATTTATTTTTGCTAACAAAACAGTCTTTTCTCTTAAAGCATTTGTTTTTAAACAAATCCTCCTTACTCTGTGCAGCTCCTCAGTGAGTCCTGGTAGATCTGGCATATACGGTTCTGTACCTCTCTGTGCATTTACATATGTGTGATATGTTAATAAATGGACTCCTACTATAGCTTTTGTTCCTGCAGCAGGTACATGTAGTGATTTCACTTTCCTGGGGTGCTTTGGAGTTTTCTGTTTTGTTTTGAGACAGGGACTCACTCTGTAGTCGTGGCTAGTCCTAAATTCACCATGTAGCCCAAGCTGGTGTCACACTCACAGCAATCCTCCCACCACAGGCTCCCAAGTCATAGGGTTACAAATGTTAAGCCACCACACCCAACTTACGTGGTACTGGGGAATCGAACACAGGGCCTTGCGCTTGCTAGGCTGGTGCTTTAACCACTGTGCTATTCCTCCAGCCCGGCTCGGAGATTCTAATACACCGGCACTGGAAGATCTACTTCATTTTGGGAGTCATGATACAGCAGATGTGCTACAGTTTCCTAAAGCTCTTCCCAGGACAGCGTGCTTGTAGGTCATACTTGCTGTTTAAAATATGCCAGTTGCAAAAGATTACAAACTGTCTCATTTTACATAGCATTCTGTGAAAATAGTGTGGAGGACACATAGGGTCACAGATCAGGGTAGAAGTGGGCCTGTAGGTTCCCTAGCAAAGGTCAGCACCAGAGTTCTTTGAGGTTGAGTGGTGGGGTTACATGTCTTGAAGCTCAAAGATACACCTTGTTGGAATAAGGCATGTATTTCATATTTGAGAATCTATTGTTGACCTTTCTCTGGTTCATTTTTAGGTGTCTGCCTTGCAGATTTTTAAAAAATCCAATTCAATCGCCATTTTTACATGTAAACTTAATTCATTACACATTTGCTCATTCATACTTGGATCTATTTCTGAATTTTTAGTTTCTGTTCATGCCTCTTGCTCCTCCTTCCTGTCTTCTGTTGCACTGACAGCTTTTCCTAGTATGTTCTCTCCCCCACCACCTCCCTGCCCTCAGCTAGCGTGAAGGCATACATGGCATTTCTACCGTGTCAGTTTCCTTCCAGGAGCATCTTAACTATTCACAGAACTGGCCAGTCTTGTCATCCCCAGGGTTTGTCTTAGCTGTCCTTTAAAATACAGTGTCTAGTCAGTTGTAACTAATTATACACCTGTTAAGCCAGGTGCCTGCCAGTTTTCTTGGGTTCTTCACCTTCCTCTGAGTCTGTTACTCCCCTAAAAGTATATGTATCCCATAATTATTCCTAATAAGGGTTGTTGTGGATGAGAAATTCATATGCATTGTAGATCTGAAAACGCTTCCTGCTTTCATTCATAAATAATGGTTTGAAAGTTACAAAATTCTGTGGTGAAAGTAATCTTCCCTCAGCATTTTAAAAGATTATTCCATATTCTCCTGGCCTACACTTTTACTGATGAGAAGCTTGCTGTCAGTTTGATTTTGTTCTTTAGTGGGCAATGTATCTTTCTCTATGATAGCTTTTAGGATTTTTACCATTAACCCAGGCTTTCTACAGTTTCACTTTAATTTTGAATTGGTTCATCTTATTCTATAACTGAAAGTAGGGATTGTGCTTTTCTCAATTTTGGAAAATTTCACTAAATATATTTCTCCCATAATTCCTACTAGATATAAGCTAAAGCCCCTCCATGTACCTTCCCTGAACATACACTCTGTGTGCACTTTGTAATCCTTCTCTTTTCTGTGCTGAATTTTGGGTAAAGTCACAATTCCTGTCTAGTTTATTAATTTTTCTGCAACTGGATACAGAGTAATTTTTATCAGTTTTAACATTTTAACATTATTTATTTAAGTTTTGTGCTATCACTGAGCTAAATCTCTAGCCCTCCACCAAATCTTTTCTTCCCAATAGCTACATTTTTAATCTCTATCTGCTCTTTGAGTCTTATCTACCAACCTTTTAATATTATGACTTTTATCTCTTTGACCACTCTAAATATATCCATTTTCAATTATTGCCAGCTGTTCCAAAATTTGATTTCATCTTGAGCAAACTAGTGTTCTGCTTGCTAATCTGGGTGACATCTTTTTTTTTTTTTTTAACATAGTCTTCCTGCATTCTGCATGACGGCGCATCAGGAGTTGGGGGTGGCTTTCCACAGTCTTGCTCATGTGTGCTTTTGTGGTTTCCTGCAGCCAGCTGCAGGTCTCAGTCAGCCTTTTAAGTTTTTATGAGAGTTGTGATGTTCAGCTGAGGTATTAGCACCTCCCACGCCGAGGCAGGTAGACAGTGTGCAGGTTTCACGTGTTCTGGATAGGAGGTGCCTTAGATGGCCAGTTTCCTTTGAAGCATCAGGGCTCTGGTGTCCAGTTTATCACCACTCTTTGTAGCTCATTTTGGGAGTGTGGGCCTTAGCTTCAAAGAGTGACCAGGCTCCAGCCTTTTATCTTGCTCAGTGCATTTATAGCTCCTTTTACTGGCAAGAGCTTAGGTGTGCTGGCTGTTACTGCTCAGTTCTGGAGGGCAGCCCAGCAATTGATTCAGCTCCACTCAGTATTCCATTTGTGCTCCATGGAAAGGCTTATCTGCTACTTGAGTCATGTATGTGTTCCTGCTAACTCTTCTTATATTTTACCCATCATGGCTGTACATGAACAGGAGAGAGTTCTGAAGTATAACACTTCCTTTACCAGCTGTTAAGTGTGAATTTTAAAATAAAGCTTAGTCAAGACAAATTAGTATTATAGAGAACTAGTGTCGCTTAGTGTTATGGTTTGGATGTGTAATGTCCCCTCAAAGCCTCATGTATTTGAATGTTGTGAATTATCTGTTAAGTGTTGTTAGGAGGTGGGGCTTGGTCAGGAAGGGTGGATTATGGGTATGTGGTAGATTACAGGCGTGTTGCACATGACTGCACACATGGCCCGGAAGGATACAAACTCTTGCCTTGGCTTCTTGTGGAGTCCCCTAATCCTTCCTTTCATGATGCCGTGAGCAGCTTTTCTCTCCACAGGACTTTCCTGCCATTGTTGGCCACTCATGAATGGACTCAGACCTCATGAAACTGTGAGCTAAAATAAATCTTTCCTCCCTGGGGTAGAGGTATAGTACAGCAGTTAGAACATTTGCCTACTTAAGTTGTGCATATTGTGTAATGCATCCCAGCAATGACTAAGTAACACACAGATAGTGCTAAGCCAGATAAACTTATATTACTGACTTAATTCCTCCCTGCTAAAGGCTGAATTTCCTTACATTACTTTCTACAAACAACATATAAGATTATTTAGTTTCTTATATTGTCAACAATAAAGTCCATTGCTCTTTTTCTGTGAACTATAATCCAAAAAGTATTCTTCAATTTAGACTCTCAAATCATAGACATGACTATATTATCAAAATAGGGAATGAGGCAAAAAAATGTGATAGGTGTGACAAAATTGGTGCCACCATCTCAACACATTATCTTGTAACCCTAAAGGGACTCTTGATTGTAGCTTATTTGAAACGATAATGTTTTACGTTAGTTACTGCACATTTGATCCAAACAGGTAGAGTGGAGCCAGAGTAAACACTGTAAAGGTGGTTCCTATTTCCTTTCACTCTTCTTTCACCACAGATTTGAATACAGCTGGTATGAAAGGAATCTACCTTGAAGCCAACTGTCCAGACTTGCCCCCAGTCTGTAGACAAACCAGGTTATTATGATCACTTCTGATCTAAAAATAATGTAACAACAAACATATCCCAGAGAGCTATTCTAGGTGGCTTCTTCATAGAACTGACTACTCTAACTAAAACTTGAGAATCTATAATAGGCATCAGTGAAAAACTCAGAGCCATGACCAATATTTGCTTTTCTAAAAGCACTGGCAATCTTACTGAAGAGACATGAGGAGCCATATGCAAAGTCAACAAGAGTGTGTATGTGTGCACTGTGTATACCGATGAATGTTGTGGTCAGTACTGCAAAGGCTCACGATTGGAGTAAGTAGGTACTACGGAATGCTCCCCCAGAGCCGCATGTATCTGGATGCTGTGCAGTGCCTATGAGGTTATGTGCTGTTAAGATGTCGCATCTGGAGGTAAGGGGTGGAACTCTGGGGCTTCACCTGGAGGGGCAGGTCACTGGGACAATACCTGGAAGGTTATATACCAGTCTGCCCTTCCTTGCTCACTTGGTCTCCTGTCTGCCATGTTGTGAACAGCTTTCCTCCAGCTAGGCCTCCTCCATGTGCTTATGCCTCTGTCAGCCACCCACGAATGGACTGAGACCTTCTGGAAACTCTAAGCTAACTCTAAACAAACTTTTCCTCCCTTAAGTTGTGGATGTTGGGTATTTTGTCCTAGTGATGAGAAAGGAGCCAAGAATTGATACCAGAAGGGGAGTTGTTGGTGTGACTTTACCCAACAACATGGTTTAGGAACTTTTGCAACTGATTTGTGAGAGTTTGGACAGATGTGGAGATGCCAGTTAGAGAAGCAGTTGATTGCCGTGAGCCAAGCTTGATGAAGACTCTAGTCAGAGTTCAGAAGACCAGAATGCTAATAGAAGTGTGGATTGCAAAGGCCAGGCTCAAGAGGTTGCAGAAGGGACAGAGGACTCAATCGGCTACTGGTTCAGAATAATAAGTGCTATGCTCTGGCAAAGATGTGCTTGCATTTCGTCCCTTTTCTAAGATTTTGCCTGAAACTGAGATTAAGAGCAGTGGACTACTTAATCTGGTGGAGGAAATTTCAAGGCAGCCCAGTGCTTAGGCTGTCACCTGGGTACTCTTTGTGACCTTTAGCCAGCTCCGCACTGAAAAGCAGGAGAAAACAATAGAGGAAAAATATGTAAAATGTTTGCAGTTTTATAAACCAGGTGTGGTGGTGCATGCCTGAAATCCTAACATTCAGGAGGCTGACGCAGGAGGACTGCCATGTATTCGAGGCCAGCGTGGGCTACATTGTGAGTTCATGACCAGGCTGGACTGCACAGTGAGTCCTTGCCTCAAAAAAAAAAAAAAAAAAAAAGTTTGCAGTTTTGCCAAAAAGAATGTGATTCCAAAGTAGGGTGAAAAAGCGCAGAAATTAGCATTAAAGAGAATCCAAGTAGTTGGAATCAGCACTACTGAAAAGATACCTTGAGGGAATCTCAAAAATCAGCAAGGCCCCACCCTTTACAGATTCAGGTGTGGAAAGGCAAAGACTTTGCTCTGAGATAAGCACCCAGGGCAGGATGTAAGGCCAAACAAGGAAATACCTGCCAAAGTTCAGCCACCTGGAGTTCAGGCTTCTGCAGTGGAAGGCCAGGAGGGCCAGACTACTGCTCCAGCCAATGGCAGAACCTGGCATCCTCCATATGATGCTGGTTTCACAGGCACACAGAGTGCAGGAGCTGTGGGGTTATGGAGGCTTCTACCCAGGTTTCAGAGGAAGGCCTTGGGGGGCAGTGTGTCCCGGGGCACAGTGCATGAAGTTGTGAAAGGGAAGCCAAAGGTGCAGTGGACACCTTGGAAATCTGGAGATGCTGGGAATATGAACTGTCTGCAGAGGAAGGCCCCAGGCTGTGAGAAGAGCCCGCCCGAAAGACAGCCATGAGGGTTGCAGCCAGAGGCAGTGCCAGAGGAGCTGGGCTGCCCCAAGTCTTTGGACTTCACATCTCACCACAGCGTGCCTGGAGTGCTGGACAGAACCCTGAAGGATTTAATGAAGTTGCAGGATTTGGTACCTGCTCTGCTGGTTTTCATGTTGCTTTGGTCTGACTGCTTTCTTCCTGCATCATCTCTCTTGGAATGCTTCTCCTGTGCCCTTGTATATTAGGAGTGTCTGACTTTTCTTTGATATTCATAGGAGCTCACAATGAAGAATTTGCCTTGAGTCTCAGAGGAGAATTTGAAAAATTTTTTTTTAAAGCAGTGCTGTAACTGTTAACACTTTGATAACTCTTAGAAAAGGACTAAATGTATTTTGCATAAGGAGATGCATGTGAGTCTTTTGGAGGTCAGGGGTGAAATGTTATGGTTTGGATTTGAGGTGTCCTGCTAAAACCTCATTTATTTGGATGTTGCGGAATGCCTAAGAGGTGGGGCTTGGCTGGAAGGGGTGGAACGCTGCGGCTGACCTAGAAGAGGTGGATCACCGAGGCATGACCAGGAAGGGTACACGCTAGTTCCGCCCTTCTTTGCTCACTTGCCTTCTTGTCTCCCACCTGGGCCTCTGCCACGTGCTTGCACCATCGCAAGCCTGCTCATGAATGCCTCTGAAGCTGTGAACTAAAATACTTCTCCTCCCTTAAGCTGTGGATGTTGGGCATTTTGTGTCAGTGACAAAACAAACAAACAAACAAAAAAGACAGTAGGAAAGGCTCCATTTGAGTCTTGAAGCTCCTAGATATGGGTCACTGGTGGACCTGAAGGTCAAGACCTTGGAAATTTCAGAGGCAGGAACAAAAGCCTCCACTAGGGGAGAGAGGGCAAAAAGCCTGAAAAGATGGACTGTTACTCTTTTCTTTCTGAGGTAGACCCATTTGTCCTGGGTAAAGAGGTGGAAATACAAAGGAAAGAAAGTAACTTTCATGTCACCAAGTTACCAATCAATACACAAATTTAATTACATACTTCATCTCAAAAACAAGATGCCAGAGAACAATAAAATACCAATCCTTAAAAAGCATGAGATTTACTCTCAGTGATAAGATTGGCTCTGAAAAGGCAGGCTGTGTTTCCAGACCAATTACTGAGTAAGTTTTAAGTAAAAAACAAACAAAATCAGACTTTGATGAGAAAGGGAAGAAACAGACAAGGCAGGGTAGATGACTCTGAAGGAGTGGACATCCAGATGCTTTTGAGCTTAGGGAATGTCTTATTCACAAGCCTCTCTGTGCTCCAAGCCCAATACTGTGTACTCAGGGGCAGTCACCACTACAGCACAAAAATAGACATTCGTGAGAACCACGCATGCCGCATCACTAGCACCAGTACAAACAAGGTCCTTGTCTCCAGGGGAAATGGATAAGCAAAACTCTGGGTGTGTGGCATCATTTCCTGCCTGCCGGGCACAATCTATCTTCTTTTTTAAGACTTTTTTTTTTTCTAAGAGAAGTTTTAGGTTTAGCCTCACAACAAAATGAGAGAAAGGTACAGAGACTTCTCATATACCTTCTGCCCTGATACATACGCAGCCTCTCCCACTATCAACCTCTCTCACCAGAATGGTCTTAGAACTCGCAATTATACATTGACAAACCAATAATCACCCGAAGTCCACAGTCTGCATTGGGGTACATTCTTGCTGGTGCATATTCCAGGGGTCTGGACAAATGTATACTGGTATGTATTCATCATTAGAGTTTACAGAGCAGTTTTGCTACCCTAAAGCACTCTGTGCCCCTACCCCACCCCACACTGCCATTCATACTTCACTGTCCTCACAGTTTTGCTTTTCCAAAATATCATGGCATTGGCATCATACAGGATTGGTCTTTCAGATTCACTTCTGCTCTGACATTTAAGGTACCGATGATGTCTTTTCAAAAGCTTAATAATTTTTTTCTTGCTAGCACTAGCTAATACTCTATTGTCTGGATTGCCTCCTCCTTTTAACGATGATAATTAAGATTTATATAACATGAACAGAGGAATTTCAGACCAACATAAGGAGAAAACATTTAAGCAAATTAACACATTTTAAGGTGCTTACTGATAAACTCCAGGACTGAAGGAGTAGCTCATAGACAGCATGCCTGCAGATACATGTGAAGCCCTCGTTTCAACCCTCAACACTGCACACAAAGAAAAAGTAATCCAGAAATAAACTCAAAGCCTGAATAAAAAGTTTTCTTCCAGTATTCAGCTAAGGCATTTGAAATTTAACTTTTTTCTTCTTCTTCTTCTTTCCCAAATTTACTAGTCTTTTGAACTACATGCTTGTAGTTATTTTCTAATGTGAACTGGTAGGTAAGGCCAGGTTTAAGAATAGCAACAAAGATATACCAAATAAAAGGAAAAAAACTTTTGGTAAATATCCCAATAAAGGGATTGGTTGGATTCAGAGGAGAGGCATCAAGATTTAACTACTATAACCCATTTGAGGAATAGGAAGCTGAGCTAGAGTGGTGACTTAAGTGAAATAATTTAGATGCAGAAGATTAATATGCTAAGTACTGTATAGTTTCTCTGACTTGGAAAACCCAGAACACAGACATTCTATAGAACCACATGAAGTGATAGCCGGAGTTGGGGGAATGGATACGGAGGGGTGGGAGGGTCAAAAATGGGAAGGGATTGTAAAGTTTATATGATACATATGTGTACTAAATACACAAATTCATTGTAAACACTATGGATTACATATGTGTATTAATAAAAATAGCGGGAAAAAGTTTTTTATTGGTTGCTCATTCCCCAGCATCAACAGGAAGATGGAAGAAAGAAAAACAAGCGTTCGCACCTCCAAGGCATGGAATCTGCCCATCAGGGAGAAACCTGAGAGGCTGAGGGGAATGAGCCAGTAAAACTTGGGTCTTTGATTTCTTTTTTTGCAATAAAGTCTTGATGTGTAGTCTAGATTGATCCTGAATTTACTATACTGCTCAGGCTAACCTGAAGTTTATAGCAGTCCTCTTGCCTCAGCCTCCCAAGTGATGAGATCACAGCAGTGTAACACCCACCATGCCCAGCTGGGAATATAAGCTTTACAAAAAATTTTATTTATTCGTTTGAAGAATTTTGAAATATTTGTAATTATGGCCTTAAAATAATATAGGAAGCGCTCTTTGTGAAGTGATACCCAGTCTAAAATCTGGGTTCTGCATTAACTCATCGTGTTCAAAGAGAAACGGATTCTCTGGGCTCCTCATAGTATATGAACTGCCTGAAGATACAGAATTCTATTAGAAACATGCAGACTAAAACTGTTCTAAAAGAATTTTTCAAAAATAATGATTATTTTTAAAATGTGCTAAAATAATTCAAGAACAACATATTGTAAGAACTCAGCTTGCTAGGAGCCTGTGTAAAGTCTTCCTTGATACTTCTGTCTAAGAGAAACAGGACAGTGACGATGACAACCTTTAAGGTACTAAAACTTAGTGTCATCAGAGGTGAGGATCTGAGTTCAAGTGGTGGGGCCTTCCTTCGTGCTAAGTCTACTTGGATGGTCCCTTCACTGCTTCCATGAGTCCTTTACTGCGTAGCGCACACACGCTAGGCAAGCACTCTGCTACTGAGCTTTGTGCTCAACCATCTCCCCAGGTTTTAAGGATCAATATAATTTGGCACTCTGCGAACTGGGGCAGGAGGACCTCAAATTTGAGCCCAGCCTGGGTCACTCAGCAATGTACCTGAGACCTTGTCTCAAAATCAAGGCTGAAAATGGGCAGGGGGTGCAGCTCAATGTGAAGGCCCTGGGTTGGATCCTCAGGACCATCAATCAATTCAGTCAATCAATCACTCAAATAGAATAGAACAGGACCTGTGACTTCTCTCTTAAAATAGCTGATTTCAGTACTGCCAATACTCCAGGTATTTTTCAGGAAAGCTAATACTTTGAACTTGCCATTACATGGTGAAAAATATCACCATATTTAACAGATTTTCTGCTTTTATTCTTAGAAACAGAAAGTGCTATTACATATTTAAATGCCCCAAGTCTCTGTTTCTTGGCTAGAAATTTCGTGAAATTTTACTTTGCCTCACAAATCTCATAATTTTTCAAATTCCATGATACAGTTTTTCCAGGAATATAATTTATTTCTATTAATCCAGTAATCCCACCTATACAGAATCTCAAAGACCTTAATTTTCTCAGGTAGATTGTTTTCTTGCCTTTGCACTCACTGCACTTTATTTATACAAACTCTACTGCAGCGATTATATAGTTTTAGGAGAACATATGCAATTTATTATATTTCAGCAGTTTAAAAATTTGCAGGATTAAGACTAAATTTTGTGTCATTCAATCCCAGTAGTGCCTATAATAAATGTAATAGTGTAGAATAAATTGGTTCAATGAATGAATGCAGTATTTTGCCTTGGCAACTATTCCCTAAGAACCTTCGATGTGTAGATAGAGCTTAATTATTCTGTATTCCCCATAATACCTAACACAGCACTAGGTACCTAGTCGACATTCAATAAACATGCACTGAACCTAGCCTGAGCTACAGAGCAAGACTGTCTCAAGAAAATAAACAAGGAGATGGATTTTTAGTTTCAAAGCAAAAATTTCATTAAGCAGAATTCTTCTTTGTATCACTAGACATTTTCCAGCAAAATCTAGATATTAATGTGTCAAGAGATTGCTATATCGGCCTTTCATTAAATCACTTCTAATTCTCTTCCAATTCTGTCAATCTATTTTCCTTTTAAAGAAGTTTAAAACTACTTTGATAATGCAAGATTTATGAATAACAATAATCCAGTATCATGAGACTACCATTACTGAAAAACCACTAAATTAGGAGAAAAAAATTAAATCCTCCCCAACCCAAAGTGTATTAAAAGTTAATGAACACAAGGAAGACCTTAAAATATATTTAAATTTTGATTCAGGGTGGAAAATGCTTTTTTTCAACAAAAAGGCAAGAAAGTTGTAAGAGCCTTAGTTGAGCTCACAAAATCCATGGTCCAAGGTCAAGTACTGATACTATTATAGAACTTAATCACCACTAATGATAAGGTCTACTTTGGGATGCTGGCAACACACTTCCCCACATAACATCAATATGAATGGACAATAATTTGGATAATAAGCACATTAATGATTTCACTCAACACACATTTCTTGAATGTGAGTTAGGTGTAAGACACCTAGCCTATATAACCTATAACCTATAAAAATTAACCAGATATGAGCCCTGCCTGTAAGAAACCTTTTTTTTTCCTTTCTTTTTTTTTATTTTGAGTTAGAGCCTCTCTCTGTAGGCCCAGCTGGTCCTGAACTCATATATACCTAGCCCAGGCTGGTCTTCAACACATGGTAATCCTCCTGCCTCAGCCTCTCAAGTGCTGGGAGTACAGGTAGGTGTACGTTACCACATTGGGCTTATGTGGTACCAGGGAATCAACTCAGGGCCTTGCACTTGCTAGGCAAACACTCTAACCACTGCACTACTCCTCCAGACTGAAACCTGACAGTCACTCTTCTCATTTGCTGCCCTACACCGTGGTTAGTTCAGAGCCAGCAAAAAGAAGTAATTAACTGCCTTGGTGGTTTGTGTGGTGCCAGGTTCTAAGACAATGCACTATTAAATTCTGTCCTATTTCTGAGAAGTCAGATGTGAAGCTGGAAGCTTAGAAACAACTCACCTGGCATTTGTGGGTGCGCTAGTGCACAACTGCGCCGGGACACTAGGTGGCAGTTGCTCAGTGTGGGCCAGTGACCGTGTCAGGTCCCACAGAGTGGACCCATGCTAGAAAACCAGTAAGGAACCACCCTCTCACAGCTGGCTCCCTGTCCCCATGGCTGACATACTGGCTCTTCAGTTCTGCGTGTGGGATGCTGCTTCTGCAGGTACTGTAAGCCTCCTGCCCTCTGGCTGGTCCTTGTTCTACTCAAAGGTCCCTGTCCCAGTTCTTAGGACTTCAGGGCCCCTCTGCTGAAAGTGGTGCTCCCTGTGCCCACTCACCTCGCTTATGTCTCTCATAAGAGGAAATGCATGGCCTAATCTGACCTTTTCAAAAAAATCTTCAAAACTTTTTAAAAATTTAGGTTTGTCTTAAGCCAAAACCTTCCTTCCTAAACCCTCCCCTATCAATCCTGATCTTAAAGGACATGTGGAATAAGTTGAAGCCATTTACTTTTCTCCAGCAGCCCTTCAAGTACGTGCTGTCTAGCTCCACAGTCCTCTCCATCTTCTTCATTTGTGAGTAGTGCTTCCAGCCAGGCCTACCACAGGGTTTTGAGTCTTTCTCTTTTACTTCTTAAAAGAATCTAGAAATGGATGTAGAGCTCTGTACTTCAGCGGGCTCAGTCCCTTTGCAAAGACTTCAGGTACTTGCTACACATGAACTGATGGCTGAAACATGTCATTTGTATTTCTTGGTTCACTAATCCTCTTATACTACAAAATGTTTTTATTTTTTTTTATTTTTTTATTTTTTTTGAGCACTTCCATCTGTTTGTTACTGATTTCCATTCTGGGGAACCAAGATTGAACTCAAAAGATAAAGGCTGGCCTTAGGGAGTGTATATATTGCTGATAAATTCCAGGTAGATTTTCATTTTTTAAAGAAAAAGTGATAAATCTTAGAGCTAGTGATTTTCCCATTTGTGAACTTTGCAGTTAAGAAATTTACCAGGCTCTGTGGCACATAGCCCTAATCTTGGCATTCTAGGAGGCTGAGGCAGAAGGAGCTCAGATTCAAACCCAATCTGGGCAATTTAGCAACAAAGTAAGACCCTGTCTCAAAGAAAGGCGGGGAGCTGGGGTTGTAGCTCAGTGAAGGCTCTGGTCTTAGTTTCCAGTACTACAAAAACAAAAAACAAATTCTACCTGTGAAATATAGTTGGGATATTCTCAAAGAGATACATACACTTACAACTGAAAAAGGTTAGGATTTGAAAAATCATCTGACTTATATTTTATATAGAACCATATAGTGGATGTGATTCTGAGTGTGTCTGTGGTCAACCACAGGGGACGGGCCTTTGCCATCTTCCTCAGTGTGTGTATAGTACCCATGTCACTTTACACAATGCTGTCCTCTCACCCTTTCCTCCTCTGTTTTTATTTATATATTTATTTATTTATTTTTTTTTTTTGAGACAGGGTCTCACTCTGTAGCCCAGGCTGGATTTAAACTCACTAAGTAGCCCAGGCTGGCCTTAGACTTATGGCAGTCCTGCCTCAGTCTTCCAAGTGCTGGGGTTACAGGTGTGCTACACCTCGCCCAGCTGATGTGGTGCTGAGGAATCAAACACAGGCTGTGGCTGTAACCGCTGTGCCATTTCTCTAGCCCCTTCTGTTTTTCTTTTTATTGTTTAAGCTATTCTGTTTCTCTCTACCACCACAGGTAAGCATTTTTTCATATGAATTTTGGGATATGTTTATAAAGTTTCTCAAAAAGTTGAATTAGAATTTTATTAATATTGATTTGAATTTATAAAACAACATGTGGGTACAGGGCATCTCTGTAACACCAATTTTGACTGACAACAAAAAGTCTTTCCATTTATTCAGATTGTTTTATGTCATTTATTGGACAAGTTTCCTATGAAGGTCTTACCTCTGTTTGGTTAGCTTAATTCCTATTCCTGGATATTAGTTTTTTTTTTTTTTCTATTTGCAGTGTTTTATTTTTTCTGTTAAACTTTGTAATTGGTATGCATCTTTCCAAGTGAGAGCATTTTATTCATGTTTTTATGCTTTTATAACTTTTTACTATTTAAAAGCTAGGCATTCTAAAATGATAGGGATTATAAACTTTTGAAAATAAATAATTTTATAAGGAAAGCAGTATGGGGGGAAGCAACAATATTCATTATTTATATTACATAAAAGCTCCAGATATAACTTAAAAACTTCCTAATCTACAGTTAAAATGCAGTCCCAATGTCAGCTTACTCCTTAAGGTGGGAGGACCCAAGGTTCCCAGTGTTTTGGCACAGGGGGAAGAGAACACCTGAACAGAGACAGATGGAGGCAGAAACGGAGGTGTAGAGTCCTTTGTCTGACATAACAGAGATTTTTAATGATTCACACACAACAGAGACTATATAATAAATCTCTTTTGACACACATAGACAAAAGCCCAACACTCTGGTAGGGCTTTCTTATCTCGGGAAAGATAAGATATTCTATTAAAAAGTCAACAGGCAACAAGATCCT
This sequence comes from Ctenodactylus gundi, assembly GCA_004027205.1. Taxonomy (NCBI): domain Eukaryota; kingdom Metazoa; phylum Chordata; class Mammalia; order Rodentia; family Ctenodactylidae; genus Ctenodactylus; species Ctenodactylus gundi. Next base: position 190,575 of record PVKB01001386.1, on the reverse strand, counting down.
ATCAGTCCATAACGGCGAGACACAAGGAAATGTTCCCCATTCATTGACCAGCACTGGCTCTAATCACTATCTTAAGAAAAGCATTAAGAATCATACACTGTGTTAAATCAAAGAGAGTGAAAGGCCCTCATGTACTATTCTTAGGGACAAGAATTTGTGGCGCATTAAAATTGTCAAGGTGATAGATGACATGAAGCAATGTTCTAAAGATGATCAAAAATATCAGTCTGACTAAACCACCCTAACAATGGAGGTCCTAACTAAAGCATATTTTTGTTCCTAGACATAATGGGATTGAATGTATCTCTCTCACAACCTTTTCCACTGTCCCTGTAGACATGAGGAAAATTACTCTTCAAAACTATTTTCACCATTATAATGATTTTTGTTTCATATCCCCAAAGGCCCAAGTAGAATGATAATGTGTAGTGGGTACACAGAAACCTTGCAAAACACATCAGATAAAGTCTGTGTTGCAGGCCTATTCATCTGGGCCATCTGCTGTTTCGCTAATCTTCTGAATTTCACTTTAAGAATCTAAAAAGAATGTCTAAGCTTTCACTTACAAATTCAAGTTTTTTTTTTTTTTTGGGGGGGGGATGTCTATTAGAAATCCTAGAGCATATGTATGGGCCGAGGATTGTACAAGGGCAGCGAGACACAGTATTCAGGGCGCATTGTCAGGATGATCTCAGGGAGGTCATTCTGGAGTTTATAACTTTTCCTGACTGTACTCTCCAGTGAACTAACTACACATGAGCATCTTCACCTGAAGGTCATTTGCTGCACGGCTGACACTGGTAACTCTAAATCAGGGAAGGAGAAAAACCTCAGTGCGCACCAGAAATCAAGTGGAGGCCAGCAAGCTCATATGTCACACTTTGACAGTGTGGCATTGCTGGCTCCTAACAAAGGGGTTAAGTCCACCAGGACTCTGTGCATGGTCTCATGTCACTGAAACCACTCTCCTAGCTGTGCCCCCCTTCTTCCCCTCATTCAGAAAGCAGGAAATGTGTTTCCTGTGTAACAATCGAGAAGCAGAGCCCCTAGGGCTTCCAGGGGTCTTGAGCCTTCTAAATTCTGTCTCTGGTTTCTAACTGCTAACTCTATATTTGGTAAATGCCTGGCTGTGGGCTGCTGTGGGTTTGGTTCTAATAAGATAACCTGGAAGTACTGAGCAAGATCTAAAGCAATCTTATTTTTCCAGGAAGCAACTTGTTGACCTTTTCAGATTTGGTCTATTTTACTAAGTGCCTTGAGTTTTTGAACAGTGTTGTTTATATCACCAAGTTCTATGTTTACACTGTGGGTCCCTGAGGGTAAACGACTATAAAGGAATAAGATACAGACGCTCCCACGCTTTCCCAATTTACAGTGAATTTATATTTGTTTCTTACATGAACTGATGTAATCTGTGGGATGCTCATTGTATATGACCTTGTTCCATAGCAACCTTGAAAGTAGCTACTTGCTTAGAAATGAATATCTGTCAGATGAGTCAGGCAGGAGCACTGATTCTAATTCTTTTAATCAGAACAAGACTAGACCAATACTCACTTTAATAGATAGTAATCTCTGCCCTCCAGTATTTTCAAAGCTGTGTCATGATATACCTATACAAATATTACCTTTTAGGAATAAAGAGATAATCAACTATTGCCATGGAAGGAGCAATTTGCAAAACACTCAATATTGGATTACTATTTTATTACCAGTGAATGACCTAACTTTCTACCTTTGGTTGCTTTGTCATGTTTTCACATCTAGAAATCGACTTCCTTAATAAGTGAGATCATAAAGAACGGTTGTACTGCCCTTTCACAAAGGGAAAGTCAAGACATAATGACATATTTTAACTATTTTAGGATTACCTTAGAAAAAGAAAAGGAATTTGAGCTTTACAGAGAACTCTTTGTTTTTCAAGCTACCAGTCATGAAGCCAATTTCAGAGGATTATAGCTGACTTGAAATAAGAGCTTACATTCCTTCCTTAAGGAACAGTACTTTCATTTGCAATATGGATCTTGGGTGGTTTTACTTTCTTTAATAATTTACACCATGTTATTAGTTTGTTTAATCCTTTCTATAGAAGTTATCCCTTTTTATACCCGGTATACATTGAATAACCTCTTAAACAGTGAACCTGTAATTTAGTAAACAGATGCAGTTCATAACTTTCCACATTCTCTTTTAGTCATTTAGCACTTTGTAGAAAAAAAAAATCACTGAAAATCCTATGGTACAAAACAAATCTTTGGCTACACTATTTGTGCAACTGAAATGATCCCAGGGTAGCTGACAGCAGTGTCCTGGGGGTGGAGGCCCAGGGGGAGAGTCAGGCTGAGTTCTGAGATCTGACTCAGATCTTTGACTCTGGGGCAAGTTACCCCATCTTCCACAGGGCCAAATCCTCACCTGAAAAGTGCACCTCGTCTACTTCCACAAGTCAGTGTTGGGATCTAAAGGTGCACACAGCTTCTAGCACAGGCTCTCTTAACATGACTCATTCTGAGTGTCATCAGCAGGGCAGTTATTTTGCTGTGTGAGAACACCCCAATTGACGGCAGGATGTCTAATATTCCTGACTCCTCCCCCCACATGGTACCTGGGCCCTCTGCCACTGTGCTGATACATGAGGGCTTTGTGAAACGATCCAACTCGATCTTCTGTTTATGTGACTTTTCTTCCATTCCCCATGTGGGTTTTGTATACTTCCTCTGATTTTTTTGATGGCAGAGATGACAACCACTCTCAAGGCACTCCTGAGGACTTAGCTTGGGAAGGCACCACCTACAGAGGACTTGGGCTGCACTGCGCTGCGTGTGCAGCCTGGCGCACCCCACCTGCTACCTCCTCTCTCACTGGTGCCTGGGCTAATGGCCGCCTTCTGTGAATTCTGAGCCCCGCAGCCTTCACTCTGTGACAGTCTTCTCACTTCTCCCAACCTTGGCCTCTCAGCCTACATTTGCTGCACCCAGCCAGCAGGCATCAGCGTTCCTCTTAAAGGCTCCACAGATGGAAGAGACTGTGTGAAGGGCCTAGGCTACCCGGATGGGTCAGGCAATGGGTGTCCCCCACAGCTTTTGTATCACAAAGGTACCGTGGGGGTGTGATGGAGGAAGATGACTCTCACTTTGAAACAGGAAAGGGGGCACAAGCGGTCCCTTTCTGAACTCACTGCAGGCCCATTTCCTAAACGATATTTACCACAGACATTTCCACGGGTATACTGGGGGTTAACCATTTTAAATGGTGCCTTCATGCAGAGCTGTATTCCCAGCTCTTTCTATTTTTTAGAACAAAATCTCACTAAGTCACTGAGTTATCCACCTAGGCTCAAACTTGAGTTCTTCCTGCTTCAGCCTCCCAGAATACTAGGACCATAGGCCTGTGCCACTAAGTTAACTACTAGCTATTAGGATTCCTTCCTTTTTTTTTTTGAGATAGGGTCTCACCTCTGTAGTCCAAGCTGATCGTGAACTAACTAAGTTAGACTTGCCTTGAACTCACAGCAACCCTCCTGCCTCGGGCTCCCAACTGCTAGAAAACAGGCACGTGTCTGGAGTTCTACGCTTGCTGCGTCTTTCCTCTTTTCTGTATTTTATCCTTTCCTGGGTTATGCGAACAAGAGAAGCAATCCCTTGTGCTCGTTAGGCTGATCCTGCGGCAGTGCTGTTTGCTCTGGCCCAGGAATACAGTGAGATGGATTTATGATCCTCCTGATGCTCTGGGTCACCTCCGTCTATCTCCTGACCTGGCGTTCCAAGTCTTTGCCTCTCATATGGAGACCGCTAGGCCACTGCCTTCCTTGCTGCCCTTTGCCGCCACCTCCTCCCTTCACAATCTCTCAGCAGACGGGTGACTTTCTACATCACGGAGAAAGTGGAAGCCAGGAATCTCACGCACCCACCTTTCTGTCCCTTCCAAATACAGTAACACATCTGCAGCCTTTATCGCCATTCTTATGAAGACGCCCTCTCCACTCACTCAAGGGGATCCTTCCAGGGGGTCCTGGCTCCATAGCTCCCCACCCCATCCCTTCTGCTTCAGTCCTTGCCTTCTGCTGTATTCTCAACAGCTGGAATGTCTTGTTAAAGCATCAGCTCATGATAACCCTGTCCTCAAAATCCTCACTTAGAGCAAAGCCACTTTTCAGTGGATGACAAGGCTCTCTGTGATCTGCCACGCAACGTCTCAGGCCCCATCCTTTCACCGTTCGCCTGGCCCCTTGGCTCCTAGTTTAACATACTGGGAAGACTCCCTATTTTAGGCTTAGAACATGACCAAGGATCTTTGTTGGTTGACTTCAACCTTCAGACCTCACATGACACCAGGTTCATTTAGAAAGGGATTGGACAAGAGTCGCAGCTGGCCAGCAAGGCAGCATCAGACGTTCTCCTTTTGGGAAGATGAGCACAGCTTTCCGTGTAGTGGCCCACACTGCTGCCCAGGGCTAGTTTCTCGCTGACCATATCCTTTCCCATTGTCTGAGATGCAAACAAAAGAAGCATGTAGGCAGATTCAGAACCTACTCTGACTCAAGCCGTAGGCCCTCAAGGAGTCAACATACCTTGTCGGCCCACTGCCTGTGTGTCACACCGCATGCTTAGTCACTAGTGTCACCACCACGATTACAGGAGAGTCCTATGATAAGGCTTCCTATCAGGCATTTAAATCTTTCCCAGCCCAGATACAGCTGACAAATCAGTGGTCGTTCATACCACAAGCAATGTTGCCTGGTTACACAATTACTATTCTACCTTTAGCAGGTCTCCAAGGAGACAGAGCTAAAAAGCTGAAATTCTGCACAGAAAAGCAAATTCTGCAAAAGGTGAACAGTCCTGTTGTTACTCCTGCTGCTGCTGCCTGGGAGGCTCCTTCCAGGATCTTGGGGCCTGCTCCTGTACCTGCTTCAAGTCCCAGCTCCCAGTCCTCCTGCTAGGATCTTCTACTACCCCGTGTGCTTTTTCTCAGAGCTTATTGTCTTAATCTAGCATGTCACAGCACTTCCCTATTATCCATGATTCCTCTTCCTGTGGTTTCAGCAACCCACAGTCAACTACGATCTGAAAATATTAAATGTAAAATACTAGAAACAGTTCATGCACTTCAAATTGCACACCATTCTGAGTTGCATAATGTCAGCCATTTGGTAGCCATATTGGTTATCAGACAGACAGTTGCAGTGTTATCAGTGCTTCTGTTCAAGTAACCTGTGTTTTAATAATGGCCTCAAAATACAAGGATAGTGATGCTGGCAATTTAGGTGCATGCCAAAGGAAACTAGACAGTGCTTCCTTTAAGTGAAAGGGTGGGCGTTTTTGGCTTTAAGAAAGAAAAACATCATAGGCTCAAGTTGCTCACAGCCATAAGAACGAACAGAGAAGACCACGGAGTTCAGCATGAGCCCTCATACTCTGCTATGTCCTCTGCCTATTCATATTTTCAATTTTGAGACAAGGTCTTGCTAAGTCACTAAATTGTCCAGGCTGGGCTTGAATTTGTGATCCTCCTGCCTCAGCCTCCCAGAGTTCTGGGATTACAGGCCTATTCTACTATTTTTATCTTTTTTGTTCCTTCATTGATAGTTTTTGGCACAGTATTGCCTGGCACACAGTAGTTCTTCAGCAACTATCTGTTTTATTTATGAATGAATTTCTGCTCTGCTTTTTTTTTAAGACTCTTAATTTCTGCAGGAAGAGGTTAAAATGCTTTTAATGACAAAATTAAAGGCAGTGTCTTATTTGGGATTAAGAACAAAGAATTTGGATCAAATTACTCCAGCGTGACTAAAGGCCTTACATGATTTTCTTAATCTCTCTGTGCCTCTGATGTCTCATTTGTAAAAGTGGACAGTACGAGCACCCATATCCCAGAGATGTTATGAGGAAAAATGAATGAAATCAGTGTGGTGTCCAGAGGAGTACCGAGCTTGGGAGGCTCCATATGCTAACCGTGATGAATACCATCCGTATTTCCAGCTTTTGGAGCAGCCTTTACACCACTTCCAGATACTTTTCTTTCTTTTTACCTTCTCTTCCAGCTGATTATCTTGAACGAGATAGCTCCTCAACAGACTTTAACTTCCCTCCACCTTGCCGATCACTGAAACGAGCATCTCAAAAGATCTAGGTGCTGTTTCCTCTCCTTCCTCATGAACTCCCATGGTCACCGATCACCTGCCTCTGGCTGCTGACAGGCTCCTTCCTCCCGGTTTCTTTCCTCCCGCCTCTCCCCATCTGTCCCAGCAGCTCCCGCCCCCCTCCACGTGCACTTCCATGTTGCTCTGGCCACCACCTCACTCCGTCTTCTCCCACAGCTCTGTGCACGTGTGGTGCCAGTCCTTACCACTGAACCCTAAATGTCCTGCTTGCAGTTTCCCAAAGATGCTGTGATTCTTGTCACAGCCACTGCCTGACGCTCTCTCTCCTCTCTGGGCCCTTCTCCCGCCCCCGGCTCCGGCTCCTCACCAGCTCCAGCTGGCTCTGCACACTTTAACATTACTTCTCTGGTCCCAGGCTCAGCCGAGTGCCCCTTCCCTGCCCGCCTGCCCTCTGTACCATTCAGCCGTCTGTATCACGGTATTTATGCCTTGCCCCGATGGCTGCTGTATTCAGGTCCCCCTAGAAATGAATGACCACCAGGTATCTATGTCCTCAAAATACAGAGCCTGGCACATTAGCAGTTGTATCTGGATTCACATATAAATTATAGCATCACATCTAACTCAACATGTGGAAGCACAGCATCTGTGCAGAATTCAACATATAAATATACAACATCTACACAGAACACATCTTGGTTTACTTCAGAATCAAACATAGGGCAGAGCAATGACATATTGCTAAACTATTAATTCTTCCAGAAAACCTTATCAGCTTAAGCATCAGAAGGAAAAAAAAGCAAAAAAGTTCCATTTAGGCAATATAAATGGAATTGTAGACATGCGTTAACTCACTATAAAGTCAATTTTAAAAAGTAAGGGACCCTTTTGATGTAAGTGACATCAAACAGCACTTCACTGTAGTCATTTGCAGTTGGGCTTATTGAAATCTTACAAGTGCCATATTTACCTGGTTAGGAAAGCTGAATAAATGTCCTGGGCTTCCTGCCATGCCTACGTGTGCCATATACAAACAGAGAGGAGCCACTAAAGATCACTCTGTCGACTCATACAAGAACCTTCACTGGCTTGGCACCTTGCGATGGGCCAGTTCGCCCAGGGTCTAGGCACCCACCTGCAAAGTGCACCCGAACACGCCGATCATCAGCATAGCCACGGAGAGGTAATCGGTGAACACGTCCCACCACGGCTTCAGCACCCGGAAGGCAGGCTGCTGCTCGGAGAACTGCCGGAATTCGGTCACTGGAATCATGATTCTGAAAAAGGAGAGAGGGCTGGTGAATTCATTTATTCCCCAAGTGCACCGGAGCGCTGCTTGGACCCATCAGGAGCAGAGGCTCGCAGGTGTCCAGGAACGGCCGAGGCACACCCGTGTTCTTGTGAGCTACTGAGTGAAACCATCAGTGGAGAAAATAAAGAGACTTATGTGGAAAAAGAAGGAGCTTTTACTGAATTACTGTCTAACAGTCAGGCTTCTGTAGTGCTCTGGGACAGAAAGACTGTGACCAAATCATACATTCTGCAATTATTTCCTGGACCCTTGCTTCCCTCAAATAGAACACAGATGCCAGCCAGAAGATGGTCCTTCGAAATGTTTTGCTACATCTCTTATTAGGTTATTGCTTAAATTTTTTCTTTTTTTCCCCAGACAGGGTCTCACTCTGTAGTCCAGACTAACCCTGAACTGAGTAGCCCAAGCTGACCTCAAATTCCCAGCAATTCTCCTGCTTTCAGTCTGCTGAGTGATGGGATTTCAGGCGTGTGCCATCATTCCCAGCTTATATTATGCTAGGGAATCCAAACCCAGGGTCATGCACTCACTAGTCAACCACTCTAACCACTGAGCTACACTCACAGCCCACTTTACACTGTTTTAAGTGCCATTAAGCACATGTGTGTGTGTGGAGGGGGTACTGGAGATTGAACTCAGAGCCTTCACGCTAAGCTATGTCCCCAGCCTATTTTTATTTCTGATTTTGAGACTGAGTTTCATTGAGCTGTGGAGGCTGGGCCGGAACTTGCCATCCTCTGTAAGCCCGACTTGTGAAGCATTTTGTTTATTCCATAAAAGGGGAAAACGATGCAGTACAGCCTTTGTCTTTTAAGGACACGGAGCTTAATGATCAGTTTGTTGTTGTTTCTCCACCATCCCTTCTTTTTTTGTCTTTGTGCTTTCCTCTTGGTTTCTTTCTATTTCTTGTATTTCACTATGAATCTCACACTTAATCGGTTCTGATTTTTCTCTTCTGAAAAATCAGGTTGTCTTGGAAACTGGTTTCCAAGGTCAGGGGTCTCCAACGCCAGGACTGGTGCAGGTCTGTGGTTGTGGATGCTGCTACTGTGCCTCCTTCCTCTTCATCCAGCTCAGATGAGAGGCCAGCAGTGATGAGGTTCCACCTCCCGTCATGCTCCTGTTGGGTCCCAGTGCTGCTGCTGATCTGACAGGAAGCGGGGCTTCGCCCTCCTGCTGCTGCAGCTCCCCATTTCAAAGCTATCCTCTGTTAACCTGCTGCATAACAAGTAGCTGCCCTGCCCTGTCCTTGGGAGAGTGGTGTTCAACTGAGTTGGTCCCTGGTGGCAGAAAGGCTGGGGACCACTGGCTTGGAAACATTCTCCAAAGAGTGTGTTAAAGGCCTGCCTGGTCATGGGCCTGCGGCGCTGATGGGAGGCGCTGGAAACTCTAAGAGGTGGGGTCTTATGGAAGGAAATTAGGTCACCAAGGCCATGCCCTCAAAAAAATATTGGGATCTCAACCCCTTCCTCTCTCTGCTTGTGGCCACCATGAGGTGAACAGGTCCTGCCATGATGTGCTGCCTTCCCACAGGCCCCAAGGCCCCAAGCCTCCAGGCCATCTAACCAGGAACTGAAACCTCCGAAAATGAACCAAAGTAAAACTGTCTTCGTTTAAAGTGGACTTGTCTCAAGTATTTGTTACAGTGATGTACAGCCAACTACCACAAAACTCCTTTCCCTGCCTAATGTCAGAAGCCACACCCCAGGCTGTGTGAAGGGCTGAGCCAGAAGCCAGCCCTGCATTCCCCTTTATTTTGCTTCCTTCTTACTGCTGAAACCATTCAGAAGTAATCATCCTGAGTCAGTGAGAAGAAACAGTCTTCCCTTATTTTAGGGCAAGGAATAAGGGCGGCCAATGAGGGCTGAAAAGAAAGCCTGTCTGCCTTTGGCTCTAGACCCAGTAACCCAGCTCTGTGTCTGTCTTATCACTTGGTTCTAATTAAGGATGCCGGGGCTGCATTGGCTGTTTCATTTCCCAAATCTTGTTTGTTTCACGGATTTTCCTTCCTTAATACCAAATTAAGTGCTACATAATAAACACTCCAAATAAAAGCCAATCCTTTGAGTCCACTGGTGGCTACAGCTTTGGAAAATATTATAATGTCATTAATTCTGTCTTAAAGCCTTAACATTTTGTCTTAAACAATAATCTGTTTTCTTCTTCTTCTTTTTAATGGTACTGGGAATCAGGCCCAGGGCTTTCACATTTAGCAACATTTCTGGTCCATCTTTTTAATTTTTTATTTAGAGAGAGTGTCTTGTCAGGTTGTCCTGGTTGGGCTAGAATCTGCCACCCTCCTGCCTTTGCGTCCCAGAGTGCTGGGGTTACAGACCTTTGCCCCGGGCCTGTTCTTTAACAGTGTCTAGAACTTCAGCTGCCAGGTGACACTCTCACCAGTGACCTTGACATCTGTGTGGCTCTTGCCGCGATTTCCTCACTTCACTAGTATGGAAGGAAGTCTGCTCCCTTCTGGGCCACAGACGCCCTGGGGGCAGGTGTTTATGTCATGCACATCCTTAACGCATACGCTGCAGGTGAGCCACACAAGATAAATAAATCAGTGCACATACTGCGTGTCATTTAAACTTCTGTCTGGCTCATGCTCGAATTTGCTTGACACCTTGTGGCCCCTCTTCCCAACGAATCATGGCAACCTCCCTGCCCAGATGTGTTCCAGCCTGGTGTCTCAGTGATAATCACAGACAGGCTCCAATTCATCACGACTCTTGATTTTCCTTTCAGAAGTCATGCTCTGGTTTGCATCCCCTTCACTGTCCACAGTCCTTGAAAAACAAAAGGCCCTGAACAATAGTTTGTGGAATACATCCACATGGGCTCAGGTGAATTCACAGGGTAACTCATGAAGCAGTAGGAGTTCAAGTAGCTGCAGTGACAGTGACGATCAGCCATCTACCTGTGCTAGAGTCCACTGTGCTGGTGTAAATTTGGTTGCTGGCTTCCATAAATTCTTTTACACTGTGGAGGGAATTGGGCTGATTCACTTAAGCAGGGAACAAGTTCAGGAGGCAACTGCAGCAATTTAGATCAATAGTTATCTAATGTTTTGGTCACAGGGCTCTCTCATACTCTAAAATACAATAAAGAGACCCTTGATGTGTTTATGTTAATTGTACGCATATATAGTTACAATGTGAGAAATTAAAGACAATTAATTTTTAAAATGTGTCAATTCATTAAGAACTTATTTCTTAACATACATTACAAAGATTGTAATATTTCCCAAACAAAAATTAATGAGAAACAATGGTACTACTTTGCATTTTTACAAATCTCCTTAATGCTGGTTTAATATAAAGGCAGCCCTATTCTCAGTTCAGCTTCTGCATTCCATATATTGTGGTACGTTGCTTGGGTTGAAACGTACAACTTAAGTCTAGCATCACAAAGAGACGTGGCTAGAAATATAAGGAGTGTCTTAATAGTTTTTCATGTCCTTGTGGATATTTATTTTATATTTATAACAAATTCTGACTATGTTACTTGCAACATGGAATCTGGAAGGTGTATCAATGAACTTCTCAAATTCTATAATTAAAGCCATTAGTCTGTCTTGAACGCTGAATAAATCAGTTACAACATTGTGCATTAGTAATTTTGAAAACAATAGGCTACTGAGTTATGCAACCTTCCAAATATTGACACATTTCATTGCAAAAATGGAAAAAAATCATATCCATTATATCAGCACCACTATCATCAGAAAAGAATGAAAAGCACTGGAAAACTGTTAAGTTCGTGGTGGAGAATACAAGTTCCCCAACATTCTAATTATCCCTTGAAAATTAAAACATTATTATTCAACAAATATTTGTTGTTCTCCTTGAAGTTGCAGGCTTACATCATTCATTTTCAGAATATAAATATACCACAAACTGACTTTTAATAAAATACAAACATGTACCCATGAACATAATCCCTTTGGTACACTCTGGTGCCTTTAGCTTGACTCACGCAAAGCTACTCGACTCACCATGAATTTTGCATCACTGGTGATAAAGGCAAAAGACAGAATTATAAAATTTTGACCTTGTGGGGCCCAGGTTAAAAAAAAAAGACACTGTCATTCAACAAATGCTTGTTATTCTTGAACTCTCAAGACTCATGTCATTGTTTTTGAGAATGCAACCCAAGCCTGAACACAGACTTGGAATCTCAGCACTCAGGAGGCTGAGATAGGAGGCTGAGTTAGAAGCCAGCTTGAGCTACGTGACAAGTCCCAGGTCAGCCTGGACAAGAGTGAGACCACAGCTCAAACAAAACAACAAATACATAAAAATAACACGAACAAAAAGAAACAAAAAGCCGACCCTAGCAAGGTTCCATGGCCCACACTTGGAGAACCACCCAAGACAAGAGGTTCACTGTGTATACGTGTCTATCTATATATTACACATAGATGTGTAATTCATACAGACCTTTTTGTTTTAATATATCACAAAGCTTTAACTAATATCTAGCGCAGGTTCAGTCCTTAACATTTTTCATACAAAAAGGAAGTAGGAAAGAGTTAAATAAAAATCTCCCCAAGTGAAGAGAGGGTAGACAGACCTTTAGTTTGCTTCACTGAAAAAGAATCCTTTTGGTATTCTTCTTTTGCACCTTTCAACATCTCTTTAAAGTCATACATTGCAAGGACAACCACACTGCATCTCTCTCGTATTACTGCTGTTGTTTCCAAGCTGCCTGTCCCTGGAAGAGTTATCCTTGCAAGCTCAGGGAGTCAGCTCCGAATAGGCAGCTAGCTTAAACATTAGGAAGGCCAATCTGTATAATGTTATTTCTATTTAAACATTTTTCTATTTTAAAAATGGCAATGATTACACTTCCTCTAACCTCAATTTTCATTTTATTTCAAAAGATTTTCTTTTGAAAAGATTATCAAATTAGCAATGTGTTTGGAAATAATGGCTTTGCAAATTAAACCACAGGGTTCTGATACCCTAATTTTAAAAATATAAACATTAAGCTCACATGTTATATTGTGTCTTTGCATATAGAATCTTTGTGTAGAGACTCATATGCATTTCTGTAAAAAAAAAATAAAAACCTTAGGGATGTAGCTCAGTAGTGAAGTACAGGCTTAACATGTGCAAGGCTTTGAGTTTGATCCTGGCCCAACAACAAACAAAACATACAAAACATTATTCCATTGGTTTTATATTCTAATCAACTTTACCTCTCAAATCTATCGTTCAGATCTTTGGTAAAGACTGGTACAGTAAGTGTAAACACAGAGGCTTTTTTTCCACCAGAGGCTTTATGTCCCCACCAGAATAAAATTATCTCTATAATCTTCTTAACATTTGTCTAAAACTTACTATACAGAATGTATTATACTCTCTTTATTAAGCCCCGACTTAAATCATACCAAGCTTCCTGTTCTAGTTAGTTCCCAGCCTCCCTGCTAACTGTCCTTCTATGGCCCTCAGACGGGCAGGGCTCACTGCTGTTTCAGTCCACATTTTCTCTGGCAGGGGGTAACCAGCACTATGTGTAGACTGTGCCATCACAGATCACACACGGAAACAAGGGCCAGCTGCTAACCAGGATAGGAATCATATTCGTAAGCTTATGAGTGGCCTCTTAACAGAGTGAATAAAAAAATTTCATAATTACTGGGCACATGAAATATGAATTCAGCAGAAAAGAAACCAATGGGTACAGCTCATCTATGCTGCTAAATCCTACAGCTGGTTTGCACTGTCAGCTTATTTGATGTAACAGCAGCATCTGACATAGGGGCCACGCCTCACTTGGCATTTAGAACATCCTGGATTTCTGCTCTTCAGCGCCTTTGCCCTTTCCTCCCTGACCTGTCCCACCCCCTGCATGCCCCAGGGCTTAGTTTGGTCCCTTGGCTTCCCTAACTCCCTTGATTAGTCTGCTGATTCCCACTGTCCTAGTGCTTTCAGTGCGATCGACACTGAACGCAAATTCCTGTCTCCCTACAAACTGAAGAGATCCAGCTTCCTACCTGATCTCTCCACTCAGATATCCGCTAGACACGTCAGGCTCAGCATGCCCAAAACATAGCCCTGCCCCTCTTCCTCACTCCTCAGTCCCAAGGTGATGCACTGCTCACTCGCAGCTTTCCTGTTCCTTTCTCCAGTTGCCAGGGTGAAAAACCTGAGAGTCCACCTTGACTTTTCTGTCTCTTCTGGCCGCAGTCCTTCTGCAAGAGTGAATGTTTTATAAAGATAGGGTTTTTCTTTTCAGTCTTAGTTTGCTCACCAAGGTATCACATCTAAAAAATAAAGCTTTGCTTGCAGTAGATAAGCTTGAAGAATTGGTGACTATTTGTAATTTTAGTGAGGAAACTTAAAACTTAACTGCTTTAAGCTTTAATATGTGCCTAAATTGAGTGTGGTGCCATACATCCACAATATTAGCACTTGGAGTGGGGGCAGGAGGACTGCTGCGAGATTTTTGAGGCCAGTCCGGGTTACATTATGAGTTCAGGACCAGCCTGGAATAGAGAGACCCCGTCTCAAAAAAACAAAAAACAAAAAACAAAAGTGTTTGAGTAATAACATGGGAGAAATGTTCCTCAAAGCAAGGTCAAGACATCAGCCACAGTGGAAAAGTACAAAGAGGAAATGCACAGCAACACAGTGATTTCACACTAATGGGTTCTTCTAGTTGCAACCAAAAGCCCCACAAATCAAAGTAAGTCCTCAGTATATGTTCAGTTATAAAATAATCTGATTTTCTCTCGTGTATGAAAATAAGTTTGTATGTTTGGGGGGGAGGTTACATATTCCCAATTACATAAAAATTATCTCTCTTTCTCTTGAGAGAGCCTGATTCTAGATTGTATCTTCCAATTATACAGTTGTAGTAGCCATAGCAAAAGGTTTCTAGAAAAACCCACCGAAGGAAGGTGTAATTACATGGTTCTATAGAAATATGTTTAATTAAAAGAGAAAAATCATAACTGGGTTATAAATTTTGAGAAACTAAAAGAGACCAAAGATATCACCCATACCATGGAAAGTTTGAGCCAGGAGAAATGAGGGGACTTGCAACGGGACACATTTGGGGCAAGCCAGGACTTCTAAACAGACATTCTTACTTAGGAGCTCTTCACTTTATGCACGATGCTGCTTAGAACTTACAAAATCTAGAAGGCCCTAAGACCTTTAAGAAGAACTTCTGTATGCAGATCTCTTCATGCCCATTAGTAATACAAAATAAAAACAATAAGCTCTTATTCATACATTTATTGGTTTTTCAGCTACACTGCATAGACAGCATCATGAAGTAGTCGCACTTTCACCCAAAGGCATTGTAAAAGGCAAGAGGCCCTAACTGTCTTCCTGGTCATCTCCATGGTGTCGCATGTTCAGCTGAATGTCCTATTACAGTATTTGGAAAGTCATCAAGTTGACCTTACCATTTTCCTAAGGGTAGTGGTGGTAGGAAGCAAAATGTACTCCAGCTTAGCAATGTTCTTTTAAACGAAGAAGAGATTTTTCCTTTCTGATTACTTCCTTCACACACTTAAAGAACAGTTTTTTTATTCACATGTATTTGAAGACATGAATCTCAAGACTTCGGCTTGACATGACAGTTTCCAGTTATTTTTATGGTAATCGTAAAGATACCACTAAAGATAGCAGTTCAAATCCATTAAAACCTGTCACAGAGTCTGATTGGTCCAGCTGGGTTTTTCCTCTCACAAGCATTATTCACATTATTCACTATGGCTTGCGATTATGTTTGGCAGTGTTTTATCCACTTACGCACTTGCTACCACGCAAAGTGCTATGTTATTCACTCGTGTGTTTGCTGTTGCGCTGGGCTAGGTGCCATGGCAACAGGAGAGAGAAAACCAGACGAGGTACCTGCCCCTTCCCCTGCCCCTTGTATGCTCATGAGACAGGGGTCACTAATGGAATTCCTAAGAAAACTTCTTCTAAAACTGCTCTTCTTTGGAGACTGTTTTTTGTGTCCATGGTACATTTAAAGAAGTAATTTTATTGCACTGCGGATGAAGTTTTTATCTTGTTTACTTTTTAATCTTTCAGGAAACAGCACAATGTCTTAGAAGAGGCCCTCATACATATTTTCTAATCTGAAATAGAATTATACTCCCACACAGATAAATACACAACACACAATTATGTGTTGTCCAATGGAGACCAAATCTGCTTACATGTGACTCCTGTTAAAAGGTCGTCACTGCAATAAATGAGTGACCGTCACCACAGAGCTCCATGTGGTAATTAAGGAGTGTCCAAAACATGCACTCCTGAGGAGAAAGCTTAAGAGAGGAGTCAGGAATTATTTATAATTTCAAAGTTAAGAATCCTTGCATTTCAGTGCACAGTGTTCTGTCACTTGTGCTAAAGAGGATGTGTGGATCGATAATGCTTTTTAAGGTCTTAGCCTGTACCCAAGCAAATGGCCAAATTTTGGAACTCTCTTATCTAAACATGATTTCATTATAATACGTGACAGAAAACAGATATAAATATAAAATTCTGATTAACAATAAAGTAGTTTGGAATTTTGTATTTCCAAATCTTCCTGAGATCATAAAAGGTTTTAGTTGCTTTGAGAGTTGTGTTGAATAGCTTCAGCTACGTTTCCTGACACTGATATAAAGAGTATCCTGAACATTCTGAATGCACTGAAACAGAAATCCTTTCTCAACAAAAGCTAAGAAAGCCTTTAAAAGCTTACAAGGAGATATTACACCAAATGCCATTCCATTTCCTCACCTGTCATTCTTAGTACACCTAGAGTCTCTTTGAGACATGGTGTACTGCCTGTCACCCACTGGACTTATTTCATTATTCCCCCTATTTCCTTTCAATCAACAAACAGTCTCCCAGGAGGTAGACTGTGTATCCACACCCTATCTAGCAGGAATTCTCTACCTTTAAAGACATTGTGTTTCCCTTCAAATTTTAAGCATTACTACGTTTCAGGCATGTGACTACGCTCAATATCCCAAACCTACACCTAGGCCTTACCTAGGCCTTTTACCTTAAAAATATGTAGTGACTGTTCTAAGGATGATTTATCTGTCCCTTGGGGGACAGAAAGAGACTGAGATTTAGCTCCACTCTAGCTCTGGGCCTCATGCAGAGAGCAGTGTCATGCTAACCAGCAGCTGTACCAGGATGGACAGTGCCACATGACCGAAAGGCCACATGAACCGAGTGCGGGGAAGCCATTCACAAGGGAGGCAACTTTCTTTATGATCAACAGATAGCATGAAAAAAAAAAAAAGGAGCCAATAGGAAGACTCCTGCCAAAGTGTCCCACTTCTTAACTTTTGGAAGTAGAATAATTTGAAAAGACAGGGCTTATTTCTCACTTGATAGTCCTTGCTGCACGACCTACAAATGCTCAAGAATTTGTTGCGTTCTTAATGATACAGTATGGGAAAGTTGTCATTTCTCTTCTGCTAGGACAGTTAGCCTGTTTTTAAAACACTTTCTCACCAACATTGATGGTTAGCTTGTTAAGTACCCATCAACTGAGAGGATTATAGGAAAACTAAAGCAACTTTTTGTCAAAAAACTTCCCACTTGGTTCTTTTTTTAATAGAGGTAAAATTTAAAATTTTTTAGCCTTGTTAAATAAAAAACACCACTCAGGACACAAAAGACTGATATTTAAAGTGAGAGGCTGACAGACTAGCGGATTTGATAATTTTTTAACAGTCTGTTAATTTTCATCTTCCTCTTTCAATAAACTCACCTTTATAGGAATCTGCCATTTAAAATCTGCTATCCAGGACAACAGGACCATGGAAGGTTAGATGATGGCAGAAAACCACTATCTCCTGAGTAATTCTTTGGGACATTTGAGAAAACTGCTCTCAGAGTTTTGCCAGCTATTGATTTGTTTTTCCTGGTAGGTGTGCTCAGAAAACCCGTGAAGGAAGGATACCCATACTGTCAGACATTTATTGCTGGATTATTAAAAATTACATGAACATATCTGAAAACTAGAAATACTAGGATTTTTGTCTACCCAGCCGAAAAATATTTCGAGCAAAGCTTTGTGTCTATGAAAAAAAAATAATTGTTGAATTTGACTTTGAGCTTAATATATCGATTTAATGTTCCTCTTTTCTGAGTTAGGCTTTATGCATTTCTTTTTCTCAGTTTTATTTTCCCTTAGTAAAGCTAAATAAAACCTAATGTGAAGACATCCAGTACTCCTAGTCACACCGGAGGAGGACATCAAAAGATTTCTTTAGATAAAGAGTATGGAAAGATATGGTCAAGGGTGTTGGCCTCTCTAAAACAGATTGTGCCTAAACTCTACATGAAAAACTATTTTCAGAAAACACATCTGAAAATGAACACATTCTTCAAGTTAAAAAAAAAAAGGGTAAAAACAACTCTTCCCTTCTCCCCACGCTATCCCACAAACAGTGAAACTGGGTGATACACGACACACAGGAAAGGCCAAATAATCCACATAGATCCTGAAAAAGTCATTACAAAATAGGTATAATGTGCAGTGGTGGCTTTGTAGCCCTCATCCTCCAGCTGGAAGGTTCTGTCACTGCTCCCTTGAGCTTTGTCAGCTGCTATGCACACTGTAGCCTGAGGCTCTGCTGCTATTCCATCCCAGCACCTCAGGCTCCCACAGCTCAGTGAGGTCCCTCTGGGCCTTGTCACAAACACCGTTTCCCATTTATTTGGATCTCTGGGTGAACTGGCCTGGACCTACTACATGCTCCTGGAAGTGGGGATCTGTGATGTCCACCATTATGTTCCTAGCTCCTTCCAGTGTTTGCACACAGTAAGTGCTTAGCATATGCTTACTGAACAAGGAAAGGAATGATTAAAATAAAAATTCAAGATCAGCCCAATTGGAAGAAGACCTTAGATTTACTAATATTAACCTCTATCACTTTTTAGCAAAAAGAAAAATTGTAAAGTTCATCATCTAAATTGGGCTAAGACCTAAAAGCAGTGTCATCTTTTTAGACAAACTGTATAAATATTTTGAAGCAGTTTACTTGCAGCTGCTATTATTAGTAGGAAAACTGGCCCAGGGTTAGATGAGGTCTTACTGAGAGACAGCATCTTAAAAATACCTACAGCCTTGCCAAATATATTTTTAAAAATGGGTGAAAGACCTCAAAAACAAGATAGAGAAACCTAGTCATATATCAACTTGCATACTGATGTGAAGTTTCAGAGCTGGTTCTGCTCTGCCGCTTCATCAGTAGGTTGAAAACGTGGGTGGGAGGGACTCGGAAGGAGCACATGTAACCCCAAAATTATTACACTGGAGGCTTGGGAATGTTAATTACAAATGTTAAAAAATGAAAAATTGCATAAGAAGATCACAGGATTTGATTAAAACCTGTACTATAAAAAGGCAGAAAACAATAAATAAAAACCCCTTACTTTTAGAAATCAAATACTTCCAAGATGAGAGATTTTTGTGAGTTTTGAAGAATTTAGAAAGTAGATATCTTTCAAGCAGTGGGAGAGTCTTCGAGCCAAGAGAAGAATAAAGAACGGATTATAGAACAACTATGAAGATGAGATGTTCATTTTTACTTATTTTGGTTTTCTTTTTAGATGACCCACTTGAAAAAGTTACATAGACCGATATTTTATGTACCTAAAAAAATGGATATATTCAGGTATGGTGGTGCACACTTGGAATCCCAGCACTCTGGGAGGTTGAGGCAGGAGGATCACAAGTTTGAGCCCTGTCTGGGAAACTCAGCAATTTAGAAAGAACCTGATTTTAAAAGGGGGAGGGGCTGGAGAGGGGCTGAGAATGTAGCTCAGTAGGAAGATCTTGGGCTCAATTCCCAGTACTGCAGATAAAAATGGATACACAGATATAAGTTAGTTTCTGTAAAATAAGTAAGTGTCCACTCAACAAAGAAAGAGAATTGGCTGAAAGACAGGTTGGTTCATTTTAATGTCTTTGGATACGAAAAGAGTTCGCCTCAGATTTCTGGTGGGAAAGAGTAGGATTTGGTGAAATGAGGTTGGAAACTGCACTCAGGATGTGGCCATCTTGACCTGTTCCTACTGAAGGCTGAGGAGCACACAGATTATTAGTGCAGATGGCCATCCTTGGGGTGCAAAGTTTCTCAAGAACATCTGTTGCATGTTTGAAATGCTGTAAATCCCTGACACCTCCCACAATCCTGGGAGCTGTACTCATTCTTTCCATAGGTACAAAGACAGTTTTTATCTATGAGGTATTGAGCTCACTAGTGTGGACAAAGTGGTGGGTATGGAAAACAGAACTTCTGTCTTGATGAACTGTTCACTTACATAATGAAAAGATAGATAACAAACAGTTACATACACTTCATTACAACTTTGACCAAAATGATGAAATAAAAGTTTGAGGTGCTGTGACAGGACATGAAGGTATCCAAGCCATCGAGGGTGCAGGAAATGACACCTGAGTGGGAACATGAGGTGTGGGTCGTAAGATTTAGGTAAAGCTAGAGACATAAAGATAGGACTGAGCTGGTTCAGAGGCACTTAGAAATGTAGGGTAACAAATTACATGCTCTTAGATTAAACTGGGGGGGGGGACACACCAAGATTCATTCAACAAATGTCTTTTCCTTTATTTTTTCCTTTATCCTCCTGTGTCAACCTTCTGAGTTGGGAGTATAGGCATGTGCTACCATGTGCCACCACGCCCAGCTAGTATGTGGTACTAGGTGACAGAACTGAGGCCTTGTACTTCCTAGGCAAGTGCTTGAATCACTCAGCTACATCTCCAGCCTCCAAGTGTCTTTTTCTAAAATATATGTGAAAATCTATCAAAAACATCCTTTCAGTAGAAGCCCAAGGAGCTCGGATGCCTCTCTTTGTACCTGGCTGCCAGCTGGGTCATGTACACTGACCCTGACCTATACCAGGTCTCCATAGCATACATCAACTCTAACTCAAGGTGAAAAATAAATATGCCCCAAAGTCCCGGCTCAGTAGCCCGTGTTCGGTACCAAGTTCACAAGATTCCCATCAGAAGCAGCAACGCTGTTTTAGCACCTGTGTGGGCCCATCATCGCCAGGGAGGGAGATGTTTAGCAGTTTCCCAGCTCTGAAGGCAAGGAGCAGCGATGGGGACAAAGACAGCTTCTTTTCCCTCTGCATTGCTCCAAGTGTGTGGTCGCCTCACTCAAAATCCACCTGGAATTCCTCCGCAGGAACTCCCGTCTAGGAGCCACACACAGAAGTCTAGTCTTTGGTCTGAAGACGGTCTTCTTAAGGTCTGCTTTTAAATTTTCTTTTAAAATATTTTTAGTTGTCACATAATATTGGGACGTATTTCCTCCTATCCTAAAATAATTCAGTACATCTATAGAACGTATAATGATCCAATCAGAGTAATTATCATTCCCCAATCCTTAAACACTTATCATTTCTCTGCATTAGAAACCTCTTTTCTCCTCTAGGTACTGTGCTAGACAAGTACTTTAACCACTAGACTACATCTCCAGCCCACTCCTCTAGTTATTCTGAAATCTATACTAGATCATTATAGAATACTATTACTGGTTGGACCTGGAATTTCCCCCAAAGCCTCATGAGTGGAAAGTGACTAAATTATGAGAGTTAATCCACCGATTTTTTTGTGCTGTAAAGGGGCAAATCACTGGGACATGATCTAGAAGGACATACACTAGCTCCACCCCTCTGTACTCTCTCGGCTTCCTGTCCCAGCATGCCACGGGCAGCTTCTCTCTGGCTAGGCTTCCAACAAGCCCTTCCACCTCTTCCAGCTGCCTATGAATGGGCTGAGACCTTCTGGAAATGTGAGTTGAAATAAACTTTCCCTCCTTCAAGTTGTGGCTGTCAGGTGTTGTGTCCTGGCAACAGAAAAGTAACTAAGATAACTAGTCACCCTACTGTGCTACAGAAGTCAAGAACTAATACCTACTACTTAACTGTATTTTGGTACCAGTTATATCCAGTCTTTCCCCATCTCCTCTACCTCTCCTAGCCTCTAGTGATGATTATTCTATATTTTCTTCTAGGAGATCAAATTTTTTAGATTCTACACAACTGACAGCATGCAGCATTGGCCTTTTCCGTGCCTACAGTATTTCACTTAACCTAATGTCTTCCAGGTTTCTCCACTTTGCTCTTTCACTTTTCTCTTTCGCTTCCTCCCTTCCTTTGACATGCTCTTCTTGTCTTTTCCTTCCTTTCCCTTTTCTCTCTCCTTCCTTCCCTCCTTTTTTCTCCTCTCCTTCCTCTCATTTCTTTCTTTTGTTCTTTCAAAATGTTTTATCTAAAAATTGCTAAGCACTGGAAATCTAAAATGAAGAAGAAGCTAAAATTGAATCTGTGGGCAACAGATCTCTATATAAGGAACATTGTAAAATGTATTATCCATTTTCTTTGATCTCTAGCTTCCTACTCTGACTCGAACCCAAAGGGTACAGGTGAGCCAGACCAGCCATGGGACAGGTCATGCCAGCCAGCTTTCCACTCCTGTAGGGGGTCCACCAACGCACCTGTCAGGATGGACAGCATACAGAACCAACCATGACACTGCCCTTAGATGAAGAAATAAACATGGAAATAAGCAGGTATTTTAATTTTCGCCTCTGAATTCAGAAAGTGAAATAGATTCAAATAGATATTTTGATAAATTCCTTACTATACAAACACATCTTGCTATTTAAAACCTAGGAACCAAATAAATTTTGATAAGCGTACTTGAGTAAGCTTCTACATATTCAACATTTTTATTCATGATGTCTTCAACTGGTATTTCTCTGGTGGATATATTCACCCACACCACCAACAATAATATATCAGTCAGGGTAATTATAAAAAGGAATGCAGAAAACATCTGTGTAAGAAAAGTAGCTGCAGAAATTAAACTAGGAAAAAAACCCCCAGGAACAGAAATGAGTCAGCATGAGGTATAACAGTCTTAAGGGCATCAACTTCAAAGAGAAAATGAAATTATTTGGGTTGCCCTGGTAACACCAAGATAAAATGTGGAAATGAAAATGCAGGGTTTAATGTTAAGAAAACCCTCCTCAGCACTGAGGCCTCTTGGATCATGGAATGTGCTTTACCATGGCAACACGCAAAAAACACACAGATGGATTAAATATAGAAATATCCAAGGGGTGGAGGGATGGCAGTAAGGACTAAGGTGTCTAAGAAGTATTCTGCACCTTCCTTGACTTACAGAGTTAAACAGGGAGATAGCAAAGGGCTTGCAGGGACCAAAGGAGACTTCTTCCAGGGATACACAATCTTGTTTGATCTTGAAGGTAAGGGCTGTGCATGTGTTATTTCCACCTCTTCACTTTCTCCCAAATGATGCAGAATCTCTACTCATTCTAAAGCTCTGGTTTTATCATGGGAAAAGGCAAAAGAAAATACAAGCATAAGACATAGAAACATTCTCCCAGGATATATTTTCTAAGCTACATCTACATATTCTTTGGAGGACATATATCCCCAGTTACTAAGGAAGTAGCTTTTCTCAAAAATAGCCAACCATTTTAGCACAGTGCCAGAGTATTGTCAACACTAACTTTTTGTTGCGACACTAAGGATTGAACCCAGGGTCTTGCACGTGCAAAGTGCGCACCTCACCTCTGAGCTCCATCCCTAACCCCATTGCCAGAGAGTACTGAAGCAGTACCCAGAATCACGTCGGCCAGGGACATGACATCACGTTGGCGAGGGACATGACACAGGAGCTGAGGTGTCCAAGTTGGATTCTTGGCTCTGCCACTTTTAAATTTTCTGACTACAATCAGGGTATGTAATCTTTTTGCTTTCTTACCTTTAAAATGGGAAAAAAATATATAGTATTATCTTTCTTTAGGCGGTTGTTGGAAAGTGTATAAGGAAAAAATTGTAGTAAACACTAGTACTAGGGATGAGACTAGCACTCAATTTTTGACAACTGCTACTATTATTATCAAAAGAGATAACAATCAAATTCAGTAGCTGGGATCAAAAAAAGAGTTTACTTTTTTAAAAAGATCTACCTTCTAAATAAATGTTGAAATGTACAAATGGCTTGCTGACTTAATGTGTAACTTACGGCAGTTCTCTAGAGAACATTTTTATCTTATCAAAACTTCATATCCAGTGATTACTAATTCCCCGTTATTCTCAGTTTCTGGCCTCTGGCAACCACCTCTACTCTCTCTGATTCCATAAATTTGGCTATTTTAGATAGGTCATTTAAGTGGAACCGTACCATTTGTCCTTCTGTGACTGATTTATTTCACTTGGCATAAAGTCCTAGAGGTTCATTTGTGTCATGACACACTAAAGAATTTCCTTCTTGTAAAAGCTGAACCATTCCATTCCAAGCACACAACCCATTTTTACAATAATACCAGCTGAGGGTAGGGCACAGCTTAGTGGTTAAAGTGCTTGCCTAGCACACACAGGCCGTGGGTTTGAGTCCCCAGCACTCATAAAATTAGCTGGGCATGCTAACCCTAGGGAGGCTGAGGTAGGAGGACTGCTGTGACTTGGACACCGACTTGGGCTGCATAGTGAGTTCGGGACCAGTCTAGACTACAGAGCGAGACTCTCCCTCAAAGCCAAACTAACTAACTAACTAAATAAAATAAAATCCATATGTACCTGCTGATAGACATTTGTTTCTACATCATAGCTACTGTGAGAAGGGGTGTTTACTATTCCAGATAAGAATTTCTTGGAGTTTAGAGCCTTTAGTCTCAAGCTGGGGTAACATTTTTTTAAACGAGTCATTTATAAAAAATAAAAGAAACAAAAAAATTTTTGAATAAAAAATGATAATATTTAATTCGTGTGTTTGTGTGTGTGCATGCACGCATGTGGGGCTGGAATGGAACTGAGGGCCTTAGTACTATATTATGTCCCGGTCCATTTTTTGGCTTTGATTTTGAGGCAGGTTCTCTCAGTTGCTTAGGGTGAGCTCAAACCTGCCATCCTCCTGCCTCAGCCTTCCAGTGTGCTAGGATTACAGGCCTGGGCCGCCATGCCCAAACTATTTAATGCTATTGTGCTTACTAATTGCTAGGCGTTAAAGACATTCTCTGTTGAACCTCCACATTAAATCCATGAGGAAGGTATTATCTCTTCCCTACAGAGGAAGAGGACTGCAAAGACGTTAAACAGCCTTCCCAGGGTTGCTGCCATGCGGGTGAACTGCGTATCAGAACCGCCAGCTCCGGCCCGTCAGATTCCTGTGTACATGCTCATTCTATCTTGTGGGCAATATTAATTCATTCCCTAACAACTTCTTTTTATAAGAGATTCAGTTTTGACATCCATTGGTAAAAGCCCCTATTAGGGAAGTTAACCACATCTGGGATCATATTCAGTGCAATCGTATTTGTGACTTGAACACACTAGCCTGCACACTGGCACTGAGGGAGCAGTCCGCCTAGAAGAATGCCTGTTCTACAGGACAGAAAGGACTCAGCTTCGCCCACAGAGTCACCAGTGTGGCACTTTCCTCTCTGACACAGACAGCTAGAGAAACAGAAACTCACCAGAGCCACAGAAAGGCTTCCATGTTCTACTCCTGACTACCCCTGCGCTTCGCTTGATGCTATGTCCTTGAGTGCAAACCGCGCTCCCCAAGTATCGCAGGATTCCACCCCCGGCGGGACTCTACACGTAACTGCCAGGAACCCAAGTGCAGCAAAACAGCAAGAACCTTCTGTGCTGAGGCTCTGGATTCTGGGAAACTTATACCAAGTCAAAATAGAAGGACACTGACTACTTCCTTCCTTTTTATTGTTCTTGTTCAAAGCAATTTGGCACAGTACTTAACTATTAAGCATTTCTCTCCCCTACAAAATTATCAGGATACTCCTTCCCTGACATTTCAGCTCTGTGTTTTGCTGTATTACAGATATGTTCACAGAGAGGATTTGTTTTATCAGGACTGGCCCACATGTTCACTATATGCATATATATGTATGCATATGTGTTTGTGTGTGCGCACGTGTGTGTATCTTGTTGCTGTTTTAGTCACCTTTTGTCACTGTGACATAATACCCAACATCCACAAAGTAAAGATTTTAGTTCAGAGTTTCAGAAAGTTTCAGTCCATGCATGGTCAGCTGACAGTGGCTGAGGGCGTGGTCAGGAGAAGGGCAGCTTATAACATGGTAGAAAGAAGAGCGAGACTGGAGCAAGAAGGGCAAGACTGGGGCAGGAACACACCAGGAGGGGCACGATCCCCAGGGATATCTCTCTTCTGGCCAGCCCCCACCTCGTAATAGCACATGAAATCATTAATGCATTAGTTCACTTCATTCCATCAACCTCCATAATCCAATCACCTACCAGGCTCTCTCTCTCTCTCCTTCCTCACCATCCACCCTTTCTGGCTTCCCCATCAGGTTCTACAATGCTTCTAAAGGCAAAAAATAGAAAATAGTTTAGCTGACCTTTATGTAAAATATTCCCATGGGTAGTGAAAGTCTTTTTCCAACCAACAGAGCTATAGCCTGAGTTCTGCCAGCTAACATGATGTTAAGACACACTGAAATGTAGACAGTGGACCACTCTGAACGTTTTCCCAGGAACATGACCTCAGGGGAGACTTCACATCGGCCTGAGTTCCTGGGCTCATCCACACTTACTTTGTTTTTCTTTCTCCCATTAAATACCACTCTGTAGGCCCTTCAATTACTGTTCTGCTCTCTTTTCTACCTTACTTTCTTAAATCCATCTACCCTAAGATTCCTTTTATTCTACTATTTAAAAAAAAAAAAAACGATCTACCCTTAGATCCCTCCCCTCACTGCCCCCAGTATATATGTGTAAGTGTCGCCTCTGCATTGCTGAGACAAACTACTTGACACCCACAATGTTAAAAAGAAGGTTTATTTTGGCTCACGGTTTTGGAGATTTCAGTCCTTGGTAGGTGACTCCAAGGCAGAAGCATGGACGAAGGGCGTGGTGGGGCAAAGCTGCTCCACATAGGAGAGCCAGGAAGCACAGAGCAGGGGAGAGTGTGGCAGGAGGGGGCCACAGAGAACTTCCAAGACCCCGTCTCTCCGGCCCATTTTCTTCAGCTTGTCCACATCTGCTAATACTCATTCAGCCATGAATTCTTCAGTGGGTGAAGCCATTGATGAGGTTAGTGCCCTCACCTCTCTGGGGCATCTCTTAATCCAGTCAAGCTGATGATAAATATACTCTGGCTGATGGGTTGGATGTAAAGTTTGAGAGGAGTCAAGATGACTCTGATTTTTATCTTGGCTCCTTTTTTAATTAAAAATTTTTTTTGAACTGATACACAAAACCTAAAAATATACATATTAATGAGGCACTGTGTAATTTTTACTATGTACATACAGTGTAATGTTTAAATTGGGTTAAATAAATTTATCTCCCTGAATACTTATCCTTTCTTTATGGAGAAAACATTCAAATTCCTTTCTCCTTGCTTCGTGAAATGTATGTGCAGGATTTCAAGGTTTTTTTCCCCCACTATTTTTATTAATATACAATTCTTTGGAACCATATGAAGTAATAGCTGGAGCCGGGGGAAGGGACAGGGAGGGGGTGGGAGGGTAGAAGATGGGAAGGGATTGTGAAGTCGATGTGATACATAGATGTACAAAACACCCAAATTTACTGTAAATACTATGCATTACATTTGTATATCAAGGTTTTTTCATTTTGAGAAACCAAAAGGATGGAGCTGCCACTTGCTAAAGGGAGCGAGAGGCACTGAAAGGGCAGTTTAGGAGGCAGGAGGAGGTGGAAATTCTGTCATCGTGAAAATGTAGGAGTTCCACAGCAGTTGCTGCGTTAGAGTCAAGAAAGATACGGGTGAGAATTTGGGTACAGGCAGTGTGAAACCCATGGGACAGGATGAAACCACTCGGGGTGCAGAGAGAGAAGGGGGATATAAGGACTTCCAGAAACATGGAACATTTCCCTCCCGATGTGGGCAAGAATGTAGTTCTCTTAGTTCCTTCAGGTCTCTGTGCACATGCTTTCAGAGATGCCTGGTCTGGATGCCCTATTGAAGATATAAACACCAACTTGTGACCAGCAGCTGCACACCCTCCCAGGATTCCCTTTCTCTTTCTCTCAAGTTGCTTTTGTCATAGTACATCTTTGTTGGATGTAGTATATACGCATATGTGTGTTTATTTGTGTTTTGATCTTCGTTATATGGTAAGTTTCCTAAGAAACAGGGACTTTGGTTTTCTTCACCCCTATCTCTGAATGCCTGGAACAGCATCTGGTACATAAAAAGGACTCAGACAACTGCTGATGGAATGAAAAAAAATGAGTGTATGCTTATTCTGGAAGTCTCCCAGAAATACTGACTTGACTACTTGAACTTCGAACGAGGAGCACTTAGTTCGAGCAGAGAAACATCAACATAAATTTGGGTTACTCTGGGTTTTCTCATAATACCTGCGCTCTGTTAAGGGACAGGGGAAGCAGTGGAGCCATGAGAGGCTACCTGAGAGACTGGTGGAGAGGCAGCAGGAAACATTCTTTCATTTGAGAGAGTTAGAGGAAGAATAAGAAAGAGGAGTAGGACAAGGGGTATTCTCAGAACTGATTACTTTTAGCCATTGGCTCCTTGATAATATTATTAGCAGCATCTGCATCCTTTACTCAGTCACCTTCTAGGGACTTACTGTGGGATGAGGTAGGGACCCCAAGAAGAAAAGTATAGGTGCCTGCCAAGCAATAACAGGTGACATTGACCATTGATAGCTTAGGTTATGATGCTCGATGGCCAACAGCTAGTAACACACAAGCACCTCAAGACACAAGTGTGGTGCATGTGGGATATTATGATGAGATCACACCATCAATAATGTTGGTCTTATGAAAGCAAAACGATGCTGAATGTGTGGTACCAAAGCACTAGAAAGCTTATCAAATGCTATTGAGCACTATTCGGGTCCCTGCCTGGAATGTAGGACTCACCTTTGTTTTGTTTTTACAGAGAAACATGAGAAAATGTTAGAAAACACTTATTTAAAGTGTTCTACCTACCAAATTCTACCCTCATACTCAGGTGACAGCCATTTTGCTGTTCATTTCATCTTCCCTTCCTGTTCTGGCAGTCAAACCTAGGGCACATTGTCTGCTCGGTAAGTGCTGTCGCACTGAGCTACCTCCCAGCTCCCAACCCCTTCCTACCCATCTTGGCTATTCCCTTGATCCAAGCCATCATCACCTGTCAACTAGATTACCGCAACAGGCCGCTAACTGGTCTCCCTGCTCCAACCACTGAGCTCTCTTGACTAATCTCAATGGAGCATCCAGAATAAAACTATTAACATACTGCGGTTTACTTCTGTCTCAAACCCTCTAATAACTTTCCATTTCACTCGGGAAAAGAGCCAAAATCTTCACAAAAATCCTGGAAGGCTGTATGCCATCTCACTCTCACCCTCTCTGTCTTTGCCATCTCTTGCATGTTCTCTTTGCTCTGGCCACACAGGTCCTTGCAGCAGTATGGAGACCATCCCAGAGTCGCCTTGGGGACTTTGCACTTGCAGCATTTCTGCCTGGAGTTCTCCTCTTCCTGGTATTGTTGGCTCTGCTGTGGTTTGAATCTGTAGTGTTCCCCCGAAAGCTTCCTGTACGTATGGATACTGTGTACTGTTGGGAGGTGGGGCATAGCTGGAAGGGGTGAATGCTTGGGGCTTGAGGGGTGTGTGCTGGGTCCACCCTTCCTCTGAGACTTGGCTGTGTTCTACCATGCTGTGAGGACCTCTGTTCCCAAAGCACCTGCTCTGGCTCTGGCCCTGAACCCAGCTGTGACCCCACCATGTGATTCTACCATTTCCAGCTGCCCATCTGTGACTGGATTAAGACCTTCTGAAACTCTGAGCTAAAATAAATCTTTTCCTCCTTTAAGTTGTGGAGGTCAGGTATGCTGTCCTAGCAATGAGAAAGTAACTAGGGCAGGATCCAACCCTTGCTGAAACTTACTGACATCTTAACCACTTTTTACCATCTCTGTCACCACCGCTCTGCTTCCAGCCTGCCCTACCTCTCCTCTACAGCAAACTAACGCAAAGCCAATGTACTATTAAGCCCTGCCACCTACCCTCCCTTTCTTCCTGCTTACATTTCTGAACATGCTATATATTTTAATGTCTTATGTTTCCTTTTCTGTCTTCTCCCATTTGAATATGAAGGCCCATATGGACAGGGATATTTGCTTGATTTGGAAACTGTTTTGTCCTTAATTTGCAGGGGAATATCTATCCCATATCTATCACTTAATAAATACACGTTGAAAGAATAAAGTAGTAGAAACAGAACCTGTACATAATATTAAGTAAACTGAGAGCACAAGAGGAATGTGTAAAACTAGCAGATGAGTCAAGAGCCTTGCAGTACAGACACACATGGAAGTACTGAGTTTAGCATGCCTCAACATGGTACCTGACACAGGCACTGCATGCCAGATTTAGGAAGAAATTGAGGCTGAATTACTTGAATCAAAGATTCTAGCACAAAACTCGAGGGTTGATCATGCCAAAGAGATGTGGAAAAGCAGGGCAGCAGATCATGTTTGGACGAGGAACCTTCTTCTCAGGAGGCTCAGGGCTGCTCACTGAGAAAGCCCCTTGATCCGCTGCTGTGGACCTAAGAATTCCTCCAGGGGCCGACATCCCTTTCTGGAGTACAGAAAGTACCCAGTGTCCCCAGTGGGAACGCAAGCGCTGGTTTCAATTAGGAACTGCCGATTGGAGAGCCTGTTGACAGAATCTGGGCTGAGCTAGTGTCTGCAATTTATTAGAGAACACCTGGGGGGAATTAAAACCTAAAGCAGGTGGAGAATAGCTCTCAACATCTCGGCTACACACTGGAAACACCTAGAAAGCTTGAAAAACACGGCTGCCTGAGTGCAGTTACAGAACCCCTGGAGTGGGAGCCAGGTAGGTGGTGTTTTCGAAAGGTCCTGGGGCAGTTCCAGCATGCAGCTGAAGTCGAAACATTCTAAAAACATCTGTTTTTCTCTTCCAGTGATGAAAAAGTAAATTTACACTTCAAATTAGGTCTTAGAGAAAAGCCAGAGCTTCATCTGTCGCTGCCTAAGGTAGAGTTTGCTTACTTAGATGGTTTTCCTTACTCTGAGTTTCATTTTTACCCTCTCTTCTCTTCCTCTCTCTCTTCATTCCTTCTTTTCTTCCTTCCTTCCTCCCTCCTGCTTTTCCCTCTTTCCTATATTGTACTGAGGATTAAATCAAGGGCCCTGCACATGCTAAAACCATCCTCTAACACTAAACTACAAGTCCAGTCCCTAAGTTTCTGTATCATAACTTTAGTTAATATTTACCTGTGGCCACCTCTTCCTCTTCCTTCACATCAGAAAGGAGGGACCCCCACATGCGACATCCTCCCTAGGGAAGGAAGGACACACTTGCTGGACTGTATCTGGAGGGGCATAGGGCATAGGCAGTATTCTATTTTGGAAGGCTGTGGCTGTGTATTCTCAAAGCTGTCCAAGCCAACACTTTCCTACCTGCTCTGTTCGCCCCTTGTCGCCTGGGTTATTTATATCCCCCATCTCCCCTCCCACGCGGTGAACTGTCAGGGCAGACACCGGGCTGCTCCTCTGGGCACTCCCAGCTCCTGACCTAGTTGTCTGGGCAGCAACATTCTACATGACACAGGGCCTGGACAGAAACATGACTGTGATTTATCCCTCTGGAACATTTTCTGATGATGCTCTGAACACTGGGATGGTGGTTCTGATGGAATCCATGTTTATTTGATGAACATTTTAGGGTAGCAGTGAGTACTGACCTTACTTAACAAAGCTGCCTTTCTGTGTCATGGAAAACTCCATAACATGAGCTAAGATCTGTAGTGTACTAAGACGTGGCAAACACGTAATATGTACTATATTACCTAACTCACAAATATTCCTGTCTTGAAGTGCTGTAAACCCATGCCTATGGAAGAAATTTAGACTTTAGAAGGTTTTTTTTTTTAATGTGTTTTTGAGACAGGGTCTTGCTGTATAGTCCAGTCCAGGCTGGTCCTGAATTCACTAGATAGCACAGGCTGGCATCAAATACACAGCAGTCCTCCTGCCTCAGCCTCTCGAGTGCTGGGATCATAGGCATATGCCACAACACCCAGCTTATGCGGTGCTAGGAAATTGAGCCCGGGGCCTTGAGCTTGCTAGACAAGTGCTTTAACCACTGAGCTACATCCCTAGCCTGAGACTCTGGAACTTTAACATCATGTGTGGGGTTATTCAGTGGGAAGAAGGGACCTTGAAGGCAACCACATAAGCTGTTCTTAGAGCCTATTATTCTAAGTCACTATCCTAATGTCCTGTGCTATCCTAACAGAACCAGGAGATCTGAGCATGGAATTGAGTTCCTTCCTGCTATGGCTTAGAGATAAACTAACAATAAAGGATGTTCTTTACTTACAGGTTTTCTTAAATGCTGAAAGTGATGCTACCTAAACATTTCTATCAATTTATGGCATCAGAGATGATTACTTTAAAATGTCGATTATATTTAGAGTATAATATATTCCCAGAGATGTTTTCTTTTACATTTACTAGCTTTTCCATTGGCAGAGGTTCCTCATAGTTGGTTTTACATCTCTTAGCTCTGCAGTCTCTTAGCTGTTTAATAACTTTCCAGGACTTAAAGCGTGGACTCTGTCCCACCCAATGCTAACTGGGAGAACAAGTTGTTCATTTTCCCATCATAAGAAGGCCCATCTCAGCATGCTATATGTGCATGCTTCCAGTAAATATTTCATACTTTATCATTCAATATGAAAAGTGATACAAAGTTCCATTTTACATCATCTGCTTAGCTTTGAAAAATGATGCATATTTTGTTAACCTTCTTCAGAAGTAATCCTAATATAAAAATAGTAAGGGTGCTAAGGTATCATCTTTCTAGAAATGGGGACACAGAATATGTATTTTTAAAGCACAGTAACCTTGCTATCATCTCCACTTCTAAGAAATAAAACACCTTAGAATATGAGATAATGTTGTGAAATGCAGAACTATGATTTGAAAACATTAATGAGGCTAAGAATTTTCTCACTTTTTAGAGATTACACTCTACTTTTCTTTCTTTCATTCTTTGCTTTTTTTTTTTTTGAGACATAGTCTCACTCTGGAGTCCAGGCTGGTCCTGAGCTCACTATGTAGCCCAGGCTGGCCTCAAACTCACAGCAACCCTACTGCCTCAGCCTTCTAAGTGCTGGGATTATGGGCAGACATCACAACACCCAGTTTTGGAGATTACATTCTAAAAGATAAATGTATTTCAAAACAGGCATCATTGCAGGATTCCGAGCATACACACCCAAGTGGCTAAACCAGTTAATATATCAGAGCCATAGACTGTTTTCAAATGTTGCACTTAACATTGCTTATGATGTCACACAAATACTTTTGATTCAGTGAATATGTCAACAGGAAGAGGTCTGGCAGAAACAGAGAAACTCTGAGCAGTCTAATCCTGAGACTCAAGCAATCCCATTACCAGAAACATTAGTTAAACCAAACAGCAGTGTGGCGAAGGCACATCAATGAAACGCACTGTTTTCAAGACTTGTGGTTTCCTCACATAAGGGGCCCATTATGCACTTATTTGGATGTGGCACAGAGGGGCTTTTTGAAACATGGTATATTTCAGTAAAAAATTAAAAATTTCAGCCCAGCCGAGGAAACGTAACATTTTTGAGATTCTCTAGAAACACATCAGCTGTTTGATACCAATAACATAACTCAGTCTCGACTAAACTTATTTTTGACCTACAAAAAATTCTAATATGATATACAGTTCTCTGCTTATGGTCCTGATAGAGGATGAACAAACACAACAAGCATCTTCTCCCCCAGATTCTTATCATATCATGTGCATCTCGTGTTTTCTGTTTTTGTTCTTTTGCTTTTTTCTATGCTGTAAGTTGAGCTGCGCCTTCATACTTAAGTATATTTCTAGCTCTTTTACAGTTTTTGAGACTGGGTCTTGTTAAGTCTAAGTTGCCAACGTTGGCTCTAACCCATGACTCTCCTGCCTCAGCCTCTCAGAATGCTACAGTTTCAAGCCTGTGCTGGACCCTGCTGTGCCACAGATCTTATAAGCCACAATAGCTACTCCTCACTGGGACCACAACCACAGTTAGGCAGGTCGTCCTATTTAGGACACAAAATTATATTAATAACATTTTCCTATAAAACGCGAAGGTACCTTGTGCAAACTGTCTTTCCTATGAATAAATTTCTGTTGTACATATAGAGTAATAAGAAGTCCTTGGCCCACAATAATAAAATGCCTCATAACGTAAACAGTAACACTAATTTAAAAATAACTGTAATTACCTTGTCTGTATATGTCAGTTCATTGAATATCTGCATTCCCAGAACTCTAAATTCGGACGAAGCAGCCGCATAAACCTAAAAAGTAAAAGTAAACGTAAGTCATCCCTACTCATCATTTTGTGTAACAGAGTGTAATGGTTAGCATGGAAATTCTGTGGCTACTACCTGGTAGCCTTGAACAGGTTTTTCTCCCTCTTTAGAGTATGAACACCTAGGAAAGTACCTGGCCATAAATGTAACAACTACCAATCTCATTATTTGCTTAAGAAAATATTAGGTTTCAATTTTGGGAATTTTCTGAATTTGATAATTTACTGTATGAGCCTTTATGCCTGCTATTCTTGCAAAGTGCTTAGAACACAAAACTGCTGTGTCCACTTGCAAATGTGTGGTAAATTTTCCACTTGCCTCCAAATAAGCCAGTTTCTGCATCAACCATCTCTAACTCCACGTGTACCTATCAAAACTCTCTGAATGTCAGTCTACCCTGATCCAGATGGTCCAGATGTGAAATTCTCCAAGATTCCCCACAGACTCTGTGACTTCTGGAGCTTAGTCGGTGCTTCGCTTCTCCAGACCATGACTCAAAGTTTAGAGAGGCCCCAGTAGCCAAAGCCAACAATGATAAAATCGACTGGGTGATTCCTCAAGAACAAAGACCCATCTCTACTCCACGTCTTACAAGTGGTTAGACATGCAGGAGCCAAGTGCAGACCATTTATGGAAAGGCTGCTGCCATGCAAGAGCACAACTGCCTTTCTGGGGTCTCCACAAGGTTAGCAGTTTTGCCTGAGGAAGTCATCTGCAATCTGTGGGAAAGCTGTGTCCCTGAAGAGAGGCTTCCTGGAAGCTGAGTCACTGTGTCCCTGGGAGGAGCCACCGCAAGGGCCCTCACGTTGACTCTGCAGCCAGCTGCTCTTGTCCTGTGCTCTCTGTGCCTTCAGCTAGAAGATGGCAGCACTAAGAAAGGAGGACAACTTGTGGACTCTCAGCAACTAGCCTCCCTCTTCTCATTACATGATAATAAAGTCCCTTTCAGTTCCAGGACCCCCACAGGTGGGTGTGGCCACGTGACTCAGCCCTGGCCAATGGGAATACACAGGAAAGACCGAGTCAACTCAGAGTCATTTCCTATCAGGAAAGAAATGTGCCCTCCACACATTGTTTTCCTCACTTCTTAGATGGGTTACAGTCTTGGGATTCATCACCATCCATCAGACACTGGAGGGGTATGTGTTAGCAATGTGGGAGGGCAAGAGGAGGAAGCCGAGGCCTCACCATCCTTTGATTATGTCCAGGCTACGAGGAGAAAGAAATCACGTCCTCTCTTGTTTAAATCGTCATCGCGTATGAGTGTGCGTGGAGAGAGGACAGGGGGTCCCCCGATGGAGCAAGAATTTGCAGTACACGCTGCTGCCCACAGTGCAGCAGGCGATGCCAGCCAGCAGGGGAGGAGGACGGAAGGACACAGCACACCCAGGGCGTATGTCTCTGGCATACTGACTGCACTCAAAAATTTGGGATTAAAGGAAAATGTTCTATTGAAACCAACAGGGACAATGCAAAATTAGTAATTAATACAAATATTACAGTGTAAAATTTATACATTTT
This sequence comes from Ctenodactylus gundi, assembly GCA_004027205.1. Classification (NCBI taxonomy): domain Eukaryota; kingdom Metazoa; phylum Chordata; class Mammalia; order Rodentia; family Ctenodactylidae; genus Ctenodactylus; species Ctenodactylus gundi. Next base: position 155,218 of record PVKB01001386.1, on the reverse strand, counting down.
TAAACGTTAAAATATGAAATGTGAAGTGAAATTGGTTCTTCAAGCAGAATGCTTCTGGCTGTACTGCCAGACTTGGAAATACGTAGAAAATCTAACCTGAGAAAAGCACTGATGAGATTAGGAGGAACATTGGCCCAACAACTAAACCAACAGGCGGTTGGAGGTCTAGACCCAACTCCACTTCTGACTATGACATATCAGCTAAGTCTCTCTGTCATGGTGCTTTTACAGTTTAAAAACAGAGCCACTTATGCAAACATTCAGTCCATAGCCTGTCATAACATATACATGCTTAAGCACACACAGTTTTGAGCTGCATGAGAATAAAGATGACTTAAGTGAGCCTTGGGAAGGCGGTGAGATGCTAGGGGTTGTATCACCATATGGTGATGCCCTTGTGTTCCACAATTCACAAGGAAACTCCCGAACAGCCTGACCACGCTTCACCACAGTGCTGTGGCTTGAATTCATCTGTCTCTTCCAGAACCCACACTGAAGACGATTGCCACTAAAACAGTAGGAGGAGGAAGAGGAGGAGGAGGAGGAGGAGGAGGCTGAAGCAGGAAGATCCCAAATTCAAGCACAGCCTGGACAACTCAGCAATTTAGCGAGCCCGTCTCAAAACAAAGACAACAAAAATAAAAATGGGTGAAAGATGTAGTTGAGGGAGAAGGCTCTAGGTTCAATCCTTAGTTCTGGGGGGGGGAAATGTGGAACTTTTAGATGTTTAGGTCCTAAGGGCTCCGCCTCACGAATGAACGAGTGCAGTTACTTGGGGGCAAAGCTACCACCTTTCCCACAGTGTTCTTGCTCACGTGTGCTCTCTCTCCTTCCCTCCGACTCCTTCTCTTCACTCATCTGCCGTCCAGTTCCTTCCACATTATGAAGAGGCGACAGAAAGGTCCTTGCTAGATGCCAGTAACTTGAGTAACTTAGTTTCTGTTCATCCAAACTGCCTAGACTCTGGTATTCTCTTATAGCATCACAGAACAGACTAAGATACGTAAAACACAGTAAATAGATCACCAGCCATTTGGGAAATGCCTGTACACCTAAAAATCCAAAAGAGATTTCAAGAGGAAAAACACACAATGGAACAAATAAACACATATAAAAGCAAAACAGGAGAAGTATACAAAATCAGAGAGCAGGAGTTCACATTTATAATCTCCAAATTCTAAGTAATATTCTCAGGGTAGTTGGCAGAAGGTACTGTATTTGTAAACACTTCCAGAAAGCTTAAATGGTTATAAGCTACAGTTGGCAAAATTAATCTTCAATGAAAATAAAAAGGAAAATAAGAAAAAAATAGAAATATGGATTCCAGATTCAGTATTTGAGAAAAAACTCAGATAGAGAGGAGAAAATGAATGGAAAAATTATCAAAAAGGGTGCAAGATTTTTTTCCACACTATGGGATTCCATATTACACAGGCTAACATGTCCAGCATGGTGAATTACTAGAGACCCACACCATTGTGAAGTTTCAAAATGCTAAGGACAAAGATCCTGACATCTTCTGACAGTGGGGTCTGGGAGTCTAAGAGGTCATGTACAAACAAAACAGATCGGCATTGGGCTTCTTCCCAGCAGCATTGAATACTTGAAGATGATAAGAAGTCCTTAAGATCTCCTTAACTTGGACATCAGTACCTAGCCAAATCAACCTTCAAATTTGAAAGTAGAATAACTGCTATTTCAGACACTGAAGGACAAAGGTAGTTACTTCTATGCATTCTTTCTGTAAGAAATACTGAGAGATGCAAAGCCCCTCCTTAAGAATGGCTCAGTGGTTAAAGCGCTTGCCTAAAGCGCTTCCTAGCACTAAGTACCTTAGTTCTATTCCCCAGCACCACATAAGTTAGCAGTGGTGGTGCAAGTCTGCAATCCCAGCACTTGGAAGGCTGAGACTGGAGGATGGCCATGAGTCCAAGGCCAGCCTGGGCTCCACAGTGACTTCACGACCAGCCTGGGCTACAGAGTGAAACCCTGTCTCAGAAAAATAAATAAATAAATAAAACAAAGTTCCTCCTCAAATTCAACTTAAATATCTAGCGACTGACTTGTAGTTTCCAACTGAACATTTTAATACAGATTTCACAACTAAAAACCCAGTCCAAAATTCATTTCATCCCCCTAAATCTTCCATTTCCACAGACATTCCAGTAACAGCGAAATCCATTCTTGCAGTTCTTGTGGTTCAAGATCTTTGATGTCTTCTCAGATCCAGGTGCACTTTGGTCACAAAAGCTATTGGCTCAACTTTTAAAATATATCTGCAAACTTACTAGTTCTTACTACCTCTAAGGCTGTAACCCAAGCCACCAGCCACGTCTCCTCTGGTTCATTCCAGGCTAATGGGTGTGCAGGCTTCCATCTCTGTCCCTGCAATCTACTGTCTAACACTGTCCAGTGTGCCTTTTTTGGTGAATCGGTGAGGTCAAAATATGATCACAAGATAGTAAATGTTGCTTACCATTTATTTTCTGGTCAGTGCACAATGAAGTGTTCTAGAGACTCCAGGGCATGTGACAGTGAACAGAGAGAACGGCTGACACTGAAGAGGTTTACAAAAAGAACAAAGCCTACCATTTTCTCACTCTTATTTGCTTAGAATAATAGTCATGTTCATAAAAATATGTTTGGATTAATATGTAGTATCTTTAGTATTACTTTAACGTAAGTAAACATTTATTGGTTTTAAATTTTCAATAAGCTAAATACTTACAGGTACAACCTACATAAAGCTCTCTAAAGTCTACAAGAATTTAACAGATCAAAGGCTCTAAGACCAGAAGTTGGTCCAGGGTTCCTCTATTCTGCAGCCAGAGTGATCTTTTCAGAAATCAAGTCAGATTAAGACTCATTTGTTTAGGATTTTCTGCTGGCCCATCTCAGAATAGAAGTGAGCAAGACACTTCTTGCTACCTGCTGGGCTCTCTGAACAATTATTATTCTCCGTGGGACATGGTGGCACATGCTTATAATTCCAGCTATTTGGGAGACTGAGGCAGGATTATCATAAATTTAAAACTCAAAAAAAGTTGCTTTAAAAGGCCTAGCTAGCATCACGGATCAGCGGAGGACCACTTGCCTAGCACGTGTGAGGCCCTGGCTTCAATCCCCAGTTCCTCAAAAGAAAAACAAGGAGCAAAACCAAACCAAAACAAACATGACTGTTCTCCTGACTCGGGGCCTTCCACGCACTGGCAGCCCTGCTGTTTCTCCATCATGCCAGGGATCATCTTTGCATTTGCTGTCGCTGTTGCTTGGAACTTTTCCCTCAGATTCCGGTAAGTCTCCACTTAATCTCCTTACTTTGTAAGGTTTCTGCTTTATAAAATAGATTTTAAGTTGTGTTCCTTTCAGGGCATTTTAATACTAGCAAATATTTCCCTGTTTTCCTACAATACAGCTACCCTACATCTTTGCTAGCCGTATGGTTGTTCTGCCTGTCTCTTCTGTCACAGAGTCATCCCCAGAGATGGTGCCTGCTTTGTGAATGCCTTCAAAGACTAGGGACCTTGCACCTAGTATTGTCCGGGCTGAATATCTGACTAATCTCAAGCAGTTATCTGGCTAGCCCTTCAGGCAAGACTACAGGAAACCCATGGCAGACAGCCCCTACTTTTCTGTGCTACTTTTTAAAGTTCTCCCAAAGACCAGCGTCTTTGCAAGTGTGTGAAAAGACCCATTACTTAATATCTGGAAAGTTCTTTCTAACTGCTGAAAAACTTAAAATGCAGGTCAAACTTTTGTTTCTTTTCATCTCCGTTGGAGATCCTTTCACATTCCAGCAACTCATTATTAATTTTTCCTAGACTCTCACATCTTAGCTGAAGCCACTCAATTCCTTTTAGTTTCCCACGTACATTCTGTGTTCAGTGCCCTAATCCTCTCGGTGTTGGCCTTTGGATTCTTTTCCAAGAGTCTTTCTTCCCACTTGTGCAGTCCTAAATTAAATAGCTATCAGAGTTACTATGGTGCCCCAAAATTCATACAGTCTACTTTTCTTTTGTTGCTTTAAAATGTACTGTCTTGTAAAAGAAAAATTGTCCCAAACTTTTGTGATTTACTTAGAACCTCCACCCAGAAAAAATTAATACTACTGACAAAATGCCTAACTAACTCATGAATTTTAAAAACATGAAGATTTGTTCTGGGAAATTAATTACTACCCACACAGTTGGCCAGCTGTCAACCAAAAGTTTAGTGGTCTTCAACCAAATATTGTTTTCTTTTCACGTCAAATCTAATGATCCTCTAGTCGTTATCATTTTTTCTGTAAAATTCCCACAGCAAGAGTAAATCTTGGGGGTGTAGCTCAGTGGTTAAAGTGCTTGCCTTTTCAATTTTTCTGCACCACATAAAATGATCCAGGTGTGGTGCATGCCTGTATTCCCAGTACCTGGCAGGCTGAGGCAGGAGGACTGCCATGTGTTTGAGGTCAGCCTGGGCTACGCAGTGAGTTCAGGGCCAGCCTGCAATACAGAGCAACTCACCCTGTCTCTAAATAAAATAAATAAGTACATAAATAAATAAATAACCAAATCTTTGGTAGTGGGATACAGCTCAGTGCCTCCTTATCACAAACAAGAGGGTAGGAATTCTAGCACCCTCCTGCACAAAGGAGAGTTTACTTATAGCAAGCTTGTTATAAATCTTTGATTCATATTAACAATAAATTGTCTTTTTTTAAAATACAGGTATCAGTAACTTTTCCCTCTAAGAGGGGAGATAGTAAATACTTATGATTGACAGGTCACATGCAGATGATATTATATAACCTTTAAAATTAATGAATAATAAATAAAAAAATAAAAGTAGGGCTGGAGGTATAGCACTGTGGTTAGTGCTTGCCTAGCCAGTGCAAGGCACTGAGTTAGATTCTCAGCACCATATAAACTGGGTGTGGTGGCATATACCTATAATCCCAGTACTTGGGAGGCTGAGGCAGGAGGATTGCTCTGAGTTTGAGGCCAGCCTGAGCTCCACAGTGAGTTCACGACTGGTCTGAACTACAGAGTGAACACTGTTACAATAAAATAAAATTAAAGAGAATAAAATTATTCTTTAAAAATATAAAAACCAAAGCCAGCCAGTGGACCATACAAGAACAGGTTGCTGTTCAACCTGGGTGGGTCCAAGTTTGTCAATGCCCTCTGTAATGTCCCTTAGAGGTAGCACGGCTCATCTCAGGAGAAACAGAATTGTGGACTACAGCTGGCTCCAGGTGTGTCACAGCAAGTACACTACTGTGACTCATGGTTTCACTCCAATTTTTGGGTTTTTTGTTTTGACTTGATATGGCAACCAGAGCACTTGAGTGTCAAAACGTACAGTCCCTTTGCAAGGTCTCCTATTCTACTGAGCTCGACAAGGACTTGCTGACTATACTACTGCCTGGGGAGCAGTTTCAGAAATTGATGGAACTCGGGGTTGAAGATGAAACAGAACTCTTTTCCCAGGACAGAATTAAGCAGTACTGTGACACGCAAGTAGCAGGGATGAAGAAATGATGCAGAGACTCCAAAGGTTCTACCCTGTTTTAAGCTTGAGTACGCCCTTGGCCAGTGATGTGCAATGGACAGAAATATCGACGACTCTTACATCACCAACAACCAAGCCCTTAAAACTAAAGCTTAGGATGAGGCAGTGCGCATTGTTTTAAAAAGTACCAAAAACTTAGAAGCAAACGAAGAACCATATATCCTTTTAATATAATACTAAAAATTATTAAACTTGCCCACCCAGAGACTATTTAGGGAATCATGCTTCTTTTTTGACTTAATAGCTTCTGATTAAACTTAACATTATAATTTTTATTTTCTTGAAGTATACTTCCCAGTTTTATACCTAACTTAGCAATTCTATCCTAACATTCTTTAAAAAAAATATTTCTTGAATACTCTGAACTGGTTCTGTCGACTTGCTGGCTCCCTCATTTATGAGTTAAATAAATCTTTTACACATTCATTCTGTTTAAAGAGTCATGTTTAACTTTTTGAAAATTATCTTCCTGTGATGCTCAAAACAGTCTTGCTTTGTGTTTTATCTGCAGCGTTAGTTTGTATATAGATTTGTATCTGTATTTGCATTTATCTTAACAGTTAAAACTACAGATAGGAAAGCCCTCCAGTAGGCCTGCTCTCTTCCTAGAGAAAACTGAACACGACTGCCTGCCCGTCCAATAAATGGTGGTCACATCTTCTAGTTTGAAAATAAGTCCTTACATACATCTAGAATAAGGGACTCTGACAATGGCCCTCCCTCCTGAATTAGTGAATGGAATACAGGCCATTAGGACAAGTAACAATAACAACACACACACACACGTACACACACGAACGCAAGTAGCTTCCTGGTCAGCTTTCAGCAGCCCTTTTCCTTTTTTTTTTTTTTTAAACTAGAACTTCTAAATCAAAATGCGGAAGTTTCCCAGTGCTTTGGTGGTAATATGCAAGCAGCTATGAATGAATTATGTAAGATTTGAAGTTCAATTTGTATTTCTGATGATGAATCCTTTGCTTTGTTAAATTTCATAAAAACAGTTAAATTTCTCAGCACTGTTTTATTATAGTTTGGAATATGTTATGAAACTACATTTTCATCAGGATGTCAAACAATAAAACTATGACCCAAAAATTCTATTTCTATACATGTCTATCTAAGAGAAGTAAGATACATGTACTCATAAAAATCTGGGTAGAATGTTTACAGGGCATCAGGCTTGGGGATCCAAAATGGAAACAACCTAAGTGCCTCTCAACTGGTGAATAAAGAAAATATGGTTCATCCATGCCATGGAATATTATTTGTCAATAAAAAGTGGAGTAATAAAAATGCGTCCACCCACGGACACACCTCACACGCGTGCTACGAGAAGCTAGTTACAATGCCAGTCTAGAACGTGGGATGGGCAAAGCCCGAGGGACAGGCTGGTGGCCACCTGGAGCTCAGGCGGAGAGGCAGGGGGCCTAGTTGGGGGTGTGGTGTGACAGATAGTAGATACATATTTCTTTCTAGGGTGATAAAACATGTACTGGAATTAGATGTTGGCAATAGTTAAATGATTCGATAATTATGTTAAAAACCACTGAAATGCACATAGACTAGTATGATAGGAAAATTATATCTCAATAGTTATTTAAAAGTATGTTAGCTCTTCCTGCTTTCTGATGAGATATCTACATATCTGCAAAGCATGACTTTCTGATATTAATCTCATAGGTCAAGATGGCTCATGGAGGTAGGGTTTTTGTTTTGTTTTGCTTTTGAGACATACTTTCTGATATAATAGTTATTAATAAGCCACCCAACACAATGACTTTCTCTTATCTGTCTACTGCCCCTTGATATCACATCAAAATGTTGCTGTCCTTGGCAATTATGATCTAAATTTGGAACAATAAAAAAAAGCCTACATTTCTGTACCCAGAGCATGTTTGGTACACATTGTGGTTAGCATCTAGGCAGCGGCAAAGGCTTGCTCCTCTCCTGTGACCCAAGATGTGGTACCCACAATTCGCTTTAACCGATTTGCTTCTTACTTCCTCAAGCAGGCCAGCAGTAGGTGCTTCTGTTACTGCAGATACATTATAAGGAAAATTGTGAAGTGAAAGAAAAACAGGGAAGATAGGGAAGATGTTATTAAAGTGACTGATTCCTTTTCAGGAAAAGCACAAGGAAATTCACATTCATGGACAAAGGCTGACATTGTGACTGTAAATGGAACAATAAATCTAAAATATTTCCATCTGAATTAATGTGGCACTTACTATTTTTAGCTGTTGCATTGTAGATTCTCTAGGATATGGAATCCTAATATTTTTTATCACAAAGTCTGAAAATTTTCTTCTCCTGTTTAATATTCAGCAGAAGTGAGGAAAGAAGATATCTTTACTTAGCTCTTGATTTTAAGGGAAAGCATTCAAAATTGTATCACTAAGAGTAATGGTAGGTATAGGTAACTTTTAAATAAGATAGCTTTCTCAGACTTAAAATTTTTGCAAATCTTTATTATGAATAGATGTTGAAAATGAGATAACAAAGGAAGATTTCTAAATGTTAAACCAGCCTGTGTTCTTGGTAGTAAGCCCCTTTGGTCTGAAGTTTTTCTTATGAGAAAGTTTTGATTCTATATACATAAAATAATATTTTGTCAGTTTTATAATTTGTGCTTTTTCAGGAAATTTTCACTCATTTGTCAGCTGTATTAGGTATATGATTTTTACAGTATTTCCTTACTATACTTTTTCATGTCCACAGGGTTTGTCATAACACCTCTTTATCATTCAAGATACTGGTGATAGGCTTTCCTAGTTTTATTCACCTTTTCAAAGCCCTGGATTTTGGTTTATTAAAACATTTTAAAATTATTTGTCTGTTTTTCATTTCATTGATCCAGCTAATATTTCAATTTTTCCCTCTAAATTTTTTAGAGTTTAATCTACCCTCTTGTGATACAAACTAATATCACTGATACTCATTGTTTCTATTCTAATACAAGCACATCAAATTTTACAAAGCTACATCCTTCTACCTACCCAGCACCTACCTACCTACCAACCAACCAATCCACCCCTGTTCTGCCTTAGTTGTTTCATTATTTTTCCTAATTCTGATGTTTTATTTTCACCAGTCTGAAATGTCCTTAACTTTAATTTTTCTTCAGCCTAAAAGATATATGGACATTTTTCATTTTATTTACAATATTTTAGTGTTCTTCTAGATATCCTGTTGTTACTGTTGTAAGGCCAGAAAATATACTCTAACTTTATAAAAATTGCTATTTTTTTTTAGAACTCAGCCTTCATCCACACTGTTATTTTGTATAAAATTCATTTTTATCTTGTCTCATGGCTACTTTAGTTTTCTCTTTATCATTATAGTAGGTCGGCTATTATGGTTTACCTGAAAATGGCTCTGTTGTACTTAACCTGCTTGTAGTAACCCTGAGTCAGTAAATTTGTATTTTTCTTGAAAGCTGGGAAACTATGCCATTATTCATTCAATTTTTTTTCTTTTTTCCCATTTTCCCCTCCTTTTTTCTTCTTGGATATCATTATATTCCGATAACGTCGCAAGTCATTGGCTCTGTTCAACTTTTCGAGCTGTGAAGCTCTACTCTTCACCCTGGGTAGTTTCTACTGTATATTCACGCTGTCTGCTCATTTTCTCTAATTGGGCATTTAAGCCATCCAGTAGAATTTTCATTCTAGATTTTCTACTGTGTTTTAAAATAGTTTCTTTGTGAGAGTCCTCCTCTGTGAATTCACTATGACTGTTTCTTTCCACATTACTGTAACAGCGATTTCAAAATCACAGTCTGCTCATTCCAACCCTTGGCTTACTTTTGCACTGACTTTATTGGCCATTCTTTGTCTGGATTATGGGTTCCATTTTCTTCTGTATATTCCTGTATAATAATTGATTTTACAGGATCCTCTGGATAATTATGGAAGCTCAGAGGTCTGGTTTTTTCCCTCTGAAAAGAACTGATGTTAGTGTAAGCAGGTCATTGGCTTAGTTATCCTTAAACTTTGACCTCTGTTTGCCCCCAGGGCAGTAGCAGCTAGAGTACGGGTTTAGGCCATTCAGCAGTCCAGCTGTTGTCATGTTAGGCTCCAGGGAGTTAGCACTGCCGAGGTCAGGCAAAGACTTGGAAGTGTAAGAGCTTATATGCAGATATGGGGGCTTTCCCTTCTATGTGACTTTTGTTCTAGAATTTCCCCTTCAATTTCCAGCCACTGTGGGAGGCTACACTCTGCCCTGCTGTGGTGGTTTGGATCTGGGGTGTCCCTTAACAGCCTCATGTTCCTATACGTAGGGTTGGGAGGTGGGGCCTGAGTAGAAGGGGCAGAAACTTAGGGCTTGATCTGGAGGGGCGTGGGCTGGTTCTACCCTGGCTTGATCTGGAGGGGCGTGGGCTGGTTCTACCCTTCCTCCATAGTCTCTCTCTGTTCCACTATGCTGTGAGGATCTCTGTCTCCTGGGAAGCTATAGCTCTAGCTGTAGCCCCACCATGTGATTCCACCATTTTCCAGCCGCCTACCCATGAACGGACTGTGACCTTCTGAAATTGTAAGCTACAATAAATCTTTCCTCCCTAAGTTGTGGATGTTGGGTATAGAGTCACAGTGATGAAAAAGTAACTAAGACACCTGCCTTTTCAAGGCTGTATTACTGCTACATCTGGCTAGCGGCTGAGTTGCTATGGGTCATGTGAACTGGGAAAGCACTGCAGGAAAAAATTCATAATTCAAATTTCATCCAGTGCATTTCCCTTCGCTGGAGGCTCAGCTCCCCTCTGGTTCCAACTTGCTTCTGGATGTTGACTTGTGCCTTCAAAGAGTTGGGTTTTAGATTTTGTCCAGAGTTTACAATTTCACCTGCTCAAGAGTTAATATAGACTTTTCCCACTGACATGTCCTTTGTTGAAGTGTACTTGACAAAACTTGTTTTTCTTAGATTATCTGTAATAATTAGGCTACTGTAGTACATCAGTAGGTATATTTTTAAAAAACCCTCTAAAACCAAAATATTTTCAATTTAAACATGTGATTATTGGTTATGTATGTGACTACATCAAAATTTGAATCTCTGATTAGTATGTTACCAAATAATACTGTATAAGTAAGAAACTAATTGTAGGGATTGAGATTTTATGTGTTTCTGAACTCATCTCCCAGTGTTAGCACACTCTGGAATTTTTCTAGAATCCATAAAGTTTTCATTATTTTATAACCAGAAAAATAATTCCATAAGAAATGATAACAACAGAAGCTAGCTGTGTCCATGAACTAGTGACTAGTTAGGAGACTACAAAGGTAATCCTTTTAATAATTGGAATTTAAAAGGGTAAACTTAGAAAAACCTAATTAGTTTGTGTAGGAATCATTTAGATGACCTTTATTCCAGCAACAACTAAAAGCAATAAAAACTTACCTATACATAACACTACTACGTGGAATCTGGGTTCCCCCAGAAAATGTGACACAGTTTCCTCATCCACAAAGCAATGCAGAAAGGCAATAATTACTGTGCACACCAAGGCCTTTTCCTGTTCCTGGTAAGGTAGCATTTGCATAGGTCATTAAGAATTTGTCCTCCTTCCTAATGGTATATGCTAAATAAAGCTAGTTTCTAACATGCCGTTCCAAAGTGTCCCACTTAGAGGCGAATTTAGTTTGATGTGACAATCCCACCATTAAGGTACTTGCACTACACTAGTCCTAAACTTTACCCTTTAACGTAACTGTTATGGTTTAAGTCTCAAATGCCTCCCCAAAGTCTCATATTCAAAGGTGAAGCTTCTGGAAGCTGACTGGCCCATGGGGGTCTTATATTCATTAGCAGATCAGTCCGCTGCATTCATAGTTAGCTGACTGTGCTGTTTGAGGATGGGCCCAGTGGGAGCAGGCCTGCCATTGCAGGGTTTATCTCCGTGCTGCCCGGCTGCCCTGAAGTGAGTAGCTTTCTCCCACCGGATGCTTCAACTCTGCTATTTCGGCCTTGGACACATGCAACCATGGACTGAACCTACTGACACTGGGAGCCTAAACAAACCTCTCCTTCTAGTTGCGAGTGTCAGGTGTTATGGCCCGGTGACAGAAAAGCTGACTAATGCAATAACAGTGCCTACAACATCCCTCCTAGATATGACCCTATGGCCTTCAGATCTCCACTTTACAGGCAGTAAAGAATATAACTCCTTAGCAAAACAAGCATCATAGAGACAAGAAAGGATTCCCAAGAAAATAGGAGTATGACAATGGTAAGTACTGCAGGCAAAACCTGATGGAGGTAAGTTATTAATGCATACTTCCTGAGTTCTAGCTTTCTAGTACAAAAACTGAGAAGCCTGTAGAAAGTATTTCTAACTTAAAAAAAGCAACAGACATAACTCTAAAGCCTCTACAAAGTAGTTCACTGATTTGCCATAGTGGTTGTTCAGTGTCATATGGCAGTGAATTTCATAGCACAAAACTGTTTAAAGGGGTTAATAAGCACCTTATGCCATACCTATACATGAAATATGCTAACTAGAACATACAAAACGTAGAAACACAGGTCCATACACTATATGAAATAGATAACACTAATAGTATTAATTTAGATTATGGTTTGAAAATCCTTCCTGATGTAGGAAATGAGTGCAAAGCATTATCAGTATTCATGTAAAAAAGTGCTGGTGTTACTGTAAATGTACATCTAAATAGAATCTGAGAAGTGGAGGAGAGGTAGCAAATTCAACAACCTTAACACAAAAATGGAATGAGATGGACGGACCTTTTGTGCCCAAAACAGATTTATAGGGACCATCTAAATTGAGTGACTTAAAAAAATGATTCAAACCTGATGTTGAATAGAACCTCCTTGCAAGGTAGAATTCACAAGCTCCTTCTGTGAACAAATCAACATTTATGAAAAGATGCTTACATAATTTTTTATTAACTTTAATGGAAATGAAATCTGACCTTGGAAATCAATTACCTACTATCCAGCTAATTGTCAGCTGTCAGTCACGAGTCTCTTAGTAATCTTGACCCCATGTTTTAAAATAGTTTAAACATGCACTTTTCTTATCAAATACCCATAAGAATGAATTTTTGGATGGATCTAACAGAAACAGTCCCTGATAACTTACAAGTCCAGAAACTTTTTTTTGAGAGAGAGAGAGAGAGAGAGAGAGAGAGAGAGAGAGAGAGAGAAGCTTGCTCTGTAGTCCTGTCTGGTTTTCAATTCAGTAGGTAGACTCACAGCAATCCTCCTGCTTCAGGCCCTTGAGCACTGGGATTACAGGTGTACAACACCATGCCCAGCTATTATATATTGCTGGGGAATCAAACCTGAGGCCTCACAACTGCCAGGTGGCACTCTAATCACTGAGCTATGGCCTAGCTCATCTAAACCTTTTGTCTAGCAGTTAGTTCACTAGTTATTCAACATGATCCCCTTAGGGACATTATATTTTTACTTTAATGGTACAAAGTCTTTTTCCATCTTGCATTTTCTTTTTTCTTGTATATGTGGAAATCACAGGGGTCAGCACACCAGAGTGCAATGGGTAAGCCTCATGCTGGGAAAACCACCTTGTGATCATGGTATCTCCCCCACCAGGTATTTTATTCATTTACTCATTCAGAAAATAACTGGTCTTTCACTGCATGTGTATATCTGTTCTAAATACTGGTAGTACAACAACCACCACAAGACAAACACTGTGCTGTATGATTTGTCTGCTGACTTTTCTTCGATGTCATATCCTGCACTTTCCTTCAATTGATTTAATTGCTTACTTTTGACTATTTGATTTTATTAATTTTACTTTGCCAAGCTTACTTTAAATCTTTGCTTTCATACCAAGGCACTCGACACACCATGGAGTCACTTACATAATGTCAAACACGCCTTTTCTATTATGCCACCCAGATCCTTAGATAAAGTGCTGGAACATTTAACTCCGCTGCAACCCCCTACACCCTACAGCAGGTAGATCTCTGGCTGACAGCCATTCAGACACAAAGATCCACAGAGCTGTGTGTTAACTTTCCACAGAGCTGTGTGTTACTAGAAAGTTACATGTGCTAGCCAGGATTCCCAAACTTCGCTGATAAGCATACTATACCAGACCTTGCTGATTTCAGGACAGATAATAGAAATTAGCCTGACAATGTTTTCCTAATGAAGTTAATCTTTAAACCCTCAAAGAAGAAGAAGAAGGAGGAGGAGGAGGAGGGGTAGGGGGAGGGGGAGGGGGAGAGGAAGAAGAGGAAGAAGAGGAGGAGGAGGAAGAGAAGAAGGAGAAGGAGGAGGAGGAGGAGATGATGATGACCACAAAGAAACAGAAGATATAGTAAAAGAAAAGAAATAAAGGGCTGGGTGTACAGCTTAGTGGTTAAAGCACATGCCTAGCATGTACAAGGCCTGAGCAAGGCACCATACACCTGCAATCCCAGTACCCAGGGAGGCTGCGGTAGGAGGATCGTGGGGAGCTTGAGACGGCTCTAGACTACACAGTGAGCCCAAGATCAGCCAGGACTACAAAGTGATCCATCTTCAACAACAACAACAACAAAAAGATATTTTGAGAAAAACTACTGAGGAACTTTTATTGATTTTGAAACGTTCTTAATATACAGAGAAAATTCACTGATCCATAAGTTCTCATATCTTTAGCTTCATGACTTTAACCTAGAATTTACTTGATGTCCTGACTTTATATTTTATATGCTTGCTCCTAATTTATAAATATTTATAGGCTTTCCCCTAATTTCCAGTCACATGTAGAAATATTAATGTATATATTTTATGTCTCTACTAAGAAAAATGGTTTCTAATTTCTAGTCAGATGTCATAAGAATTTAAAGAGCAAAGAAATACATTGCAAGATAGTAGATAAAAAATGCTACCATAAAAACAACATTAAATATTCATGACATGATTATTCCTTAAGCAGCTATGTCCCGGGTCTTTGCAAACACTGTGGCTACAGTGGCTAGTAAGACAGTTATGGCCTCTGTCCTCACGGAATTTTCACTAGAGCTCCTAATATCAAGTGGAAAGAAAGATGTTGAAAAGAGCATATTTCCAAGGATTTGAGGGTAAAGAAGTAATAGAAGAACACAAGTGAGATTAAAGACAGGAAGGGAAGACAGCTGGGTTGGTTGGGGGCAGGGAGCATGCCAGGATGTGACAAGTGACAGGCTCCAAGTGCTGAAGATAGGCAATATTCAAAAGGACAGGCCCCTTTAGCAGCTCCCAGACTAGACATCAGAAGTACAAGTTTATGCTCCCTAGGGAACCTGAGCAAGGAACCAGACAGGAGAAAGCCAAGAACAATGGCAGGGTATCCACCGCCCCAAGTATCTACTTGCTGTGAATGGAAACTTCCATTTTTCAGTGTTGGAGATGGAAACCAAGACTCACACATGGTAGGCCAAGGCTCAACTCTGAGAAACACCCCTGACACTGAGAACTTTTTGCTATGAAACTATGTTTCATAATTATTAGTAAGTACAAATTCTTGGATACAAACTAATAGGTACTCCATGATAAGTGATGAATCATAAGAGGGGGAGGCTGATATCAGATCACTCTCCCACGTACCAGGAACAAAAGGTGTGGAGGCGGAAGGATCACAAGTTTGAGCCCAGCCCGGGCAACTTAGTGACTTAGCAAGACCCTGTCTCAAACTCAAAACTAAAAAAGATGAGCTGGAGATGCAGCTAGGGGTGTGAAAGCCTTAGGTTGGATCCTTAGGACCCAGAAAATAAATAAATAGAATTAAGTATGTTGACCATGTGCAGTCTAGACAGGACTTCTCATCCAGAAACAAAAGGATGCAAGTAGAAGAGGCCTGTGAAGAATGTAATCATTTTGCCATTGTGAAAATGGAATAAATAGGGCCCTCATTTTTTTTTTACAGATAAATTTGTTTTATGGGCCAATGAAGTGTGCTTTTTTATGGAGCAAAAAAGGAGCAGTGTATTGCAGAACCTTTTTAAATTATCATATACACTCATGCAAAAATGTATTGATATACTGAATATTCTTTACATCTTTCAGTTGCATGCAGCTCTTTTGTGATTTTCAGAAGTAATATAGAATCAGACAACGCCATGTGCTCTCAACAGGGCAATCTTGGTCCTGACACAGAGAAGCTGGGATGGGAAGGCAGGGTAAAGAAAAAAAGAAAAAGCTAATGATCATGGCATCCCAGCGGATCCTGTCCCTAGTCCATAAACAGATGCATGGTGTTTATGTGATGTTACAGTTTCTCTACTAAGGATGCAAACATTTCATATAAGCTCCATTACATATATGTCAAACTCTTGGACAAGTTTTGCTTTAGCTAAACTAACTTTCTTTCTTGCTCTGTTTTTACAACTTTCTCTGGTATGGGAATACCTTTGGTTCCTCTGAGTTCTTAGAAAGGTCCTTTAAAGAATCTGTAGCTTGCCTGAATTCTTTTGACTCAAAATAGTCAGTAGTGTACGGTTTCATATGCCTGTAATCCCAGCACTTTGGCAGGCTGAGGCAGGAGGATCAGAAATTTGAGCACAGCCTGGGCAACTTAGCAACTTACAGAGATCCTGTCTTAAAAAGACCAAAAAAAAAAAAAAAAAAAAAAAAAAAAAAAAAAAAAAAAAAAAAAAAAAAAAAAAAAAAAAAAAAAAAAAAAAAAAAAAAAAAAAAAAAAAAAAAAAAAAAAAAAAAAAAAAAAAAAAAGAAAAGAAAAGAAAAGAAAGCAAGAATGAAAAAAGAGAGAGAAAGGAGGGTTAAAGAGGGCCGGGAATACAGTTCAGTGCAAAAACCCTGGGTTCAGTCCCCAGTTCCACAAAAACAAACTTCAGTCCTGTGGAACATCTTCAGTTACTTTCCTAAGCTTTAATTGAGTCTGGTGGCATAGCTCAGGGTAAAGTATTTGCCCAGCAAGCATAAGGCCTTGATTTGATTCCCCAGCACTACATAAACTGGGCATGGTGGCACATGCCTATAATCCCAGCACTCAGAAGGCTGAGGCAGGAGGATTGCTGAGTTCCAAGGCAGCCTGGGCTATGTAGTGAGGTCAGGACCTGTCTGGATTACAGAGCAATACCTTGTCCATATGTTTAAAAAATTCTTACAATTGCTTTTTGAATTTTGCTTTTCTTTACTGAATTTGTGTTACAATTTTTCTGTCAACTGCCATTCAGTTAGACACTTCACAGACCATGGAACCAGGACGTCCCTCTGGAGGCAGGGAGGAGCTCAGGCGTAGAACATGTGCTAAGTACACCCAAGACTCTAGGTCTAGCCCCAGCATCTCTCTCACCCAGTCATCCATGTAAATTCCATACCACAGAAACTGTTCCTAAATTTACTAAAACTTGTGGCAGTATGTTATACTTCTAAGTAAATACTCCCAGGGTTTACTGTTTCTTTTTAATGACTACTATTAGAGAAGAGCCTAGGCATTCTCTTTTTAATAAGTAGGATATTTTCAATATCTTCCTGTCCAACTATCTACTTTAATCTAAGCCCTGGCATTACCCTCTGGCCTCTTTTTGCCAGCTTGGGCACTGAAGGGAAGTATTTTAATGGACCAGATATTGAAGGCTACATTAATTTCTCTGTTCCCACTCTTTGTGACCCCACAGTCTCTTTCTTATTTTTATAGTTCAGGAATGACCAATTGCTGGCCTCAGTCACACAGTTTTTTAAACCTTTCCTCCTCCCCTTATATTTGTGTGAGACCATCTGGGTCTTCCTGTACTAATTCTCTTTTGAAGTCACTTCTGGTTGTAGCCTCCAGCCTGTGTCACAAATAGTCATATTTCCAACCCAAGTAGTTGAAACCTTCCCTGCTCCTCATTTGAAACTTTGGAGGTAGGATGCTCATTCCTCTTGGATAAATCCAATTCCTAATTAAAGAAATCCATCTGGGCCATTATCCCATCTAAAATGCCCAAATACTCAACGGCTGCTGATGTGCTCAGTATGTCTGCGGCTTAAAGAGTTTATTTCACCGGGAGTAATTTATTAAGGAGATATAGCTACCTTACATAGTGCATAATGGGCCAGGCTTTGTTTAAGACTATATATGGCCTACCAACAAATGTAACATCATAATATCAGGTAGGTTTTTGTTGTTGATACTGGATACTGAGCCCAGGGCCATTACACTCAGCTACATCCCCAACATGTTTTCATTTTTGATTTGGACACAGGATCTTGCCAAGTCAATAAGTTGCCCAGTTGAACTTGAGATCCTCCTGCCTAAGCCTCACAGTGATGGAGTTATAAGTCTGCACCACCAGGCCCAGCTAATACCAATTAAATTAATGAAGAAAGCTGGGAGGAATAAGCCTCAAAATAATGAGGCAGGTGCCACTAACAATTACTTAATAGAAACAATTAATTTGGGTTCCTTACCTTAATTATTGTAAAGATCTCTCAAAACATATGCTTTGTCTTTCATTTGGAAAACAGAAATCATCAAAGTCTTACCTTAAGACTATAAAGAAATAGAAAATGGGCCTGGGGTATAGCTCTGTGTTAGGGTGCTTACCCAGCAAGCACAAAGCTAGGCTTTTAATTCCCTAGCACTAAGCTGGGTGTGGTGATGTACAACTACAACCCCAGCACTTAGGAGGCCGAGGTAGGAGGACTGCTGTGAGCACTGTTGTAGCTTAGGCTACAGAGTGAGTTCAGGAACAGCCTGGACTACAGAGAGACCTTGTCTCAAACAAACATAAAAAGGCCCTGGCCATAAAAACTTTCATTTTACAGTTTGTTATCTGGAAAAATAACTTGAAATATACTTTTAAAGCATTAGGATCTGTACCCTTTGAAATACAAACAAATTGACAACAGATTTAGAGGGAGGCATATGAGCTCAGCAAGGCGACAGCATTTAGGCTGGGCCTCTGGAGTGATGAATTTCAGCTGGCGGGGGTGTGGCCCACGGCGAGGTGTGTGGGGGAGATACCAGCACTGTCCAGGTGTGCTGGGTGATAAGCAAGGCTGGTAGACCACAAGAGGCCCAAAGCAGGAAAGCATATTTGGCAAAACATACAAATTCCGATCCATTCAAATACTGTGCTAAAGTTCTAAAAAAAAGTGCAAAGTAGGCCAAAAAAAAAAAAAACCTACAAAAGGCAAGTACGTTTCTAATTCAAGGGTACAAAACAAAAAAAGAACGGGATTCAAATGCTGTTGATGCTGAGAACTAGTTTAGACCCCAGGACAGCCCTGTGGGAGCAAATCGCCGACAGTGCTGACTGCTATACACCTGTGAACTATACAGAAGGTGCAGTACATCAGAACTCCAGTCAGGGCTGAGTGCGCCCCTCCCGAGCACCCGCTATAAGCTCTCTCACACACGTGCTGTTAGATTTATCTAGGCAACGGGACATCCAGTAGGCTTAACTCCATTCCACAAGGGCAGAAAGCTCAACCATGCGGACTTCCTCGTACTCCGTCAGGACAGCATAGCGAGTCTGACAGCAGCTATTCCCACCTGCACCATGCCAACCGGTGTGGCTTATATTCTTAAAAGACATTCAGAGCCAATGCCCCAGGAATGCCACCCTCCCCAGTCACGAGTGGCCCAGCACTGGAGGAGAAGCCACTGCTTCAGGGAGGGCACATGCCGTTTGGAGAGCACTTTGCAACCCGTGTAGCCGTCTTTGCCCTATTAATAAGTACAGCTTCTGGGCAAGACAGAATTGTCCGTTAGGGCGAGCTCAAGTCATTCAGTTTCAGAAGTTAGTGGCAAACTGCAATCCAAACACAGGTTGTGGAAACAGATGGCCCTGATCCAAATTCAGTGCTGTTACATACTATCCACAGTTACATGGAAAACCCTGGCAGGTCCAGTGGTTTCCTCACACAGTCTCTATGGTAAATTATGAATTTAGGTAGGAATGAAAAGGAAGCTTCGAAGAGAAAAAGTCCTCCCCTAAGCCTCGGGAGTGTGTCCTCTTTCAGACACTAACTTAGCTGTGTGGTCTTTGGCAAGTCACTGGCAACTCTGAGTTCCTTCGTGGCTGGCACCACTCTTCTTGGGGATTTGTTGTAAGAATCTGTTGGAGGCCTGGAGCAGTCAGAATGTATTACAGCAACCGTCCACATCAAATCTTTAACACAACTCCCGCCACCAAAATGTGCAGTTTCCACCTTGTTTCCTTTTAACGTAGGGTTTCATCATGTTCCTGATAACCATAATGTAAAAATACTACAGACCATTAAAAGTCATGACGATAATTGGGTAAAACTTGGATCTTAGATCTTTTGTCTTTTTAAAAGATAAACTTCAGGTGAGAAAATTACTCATTTTTCTTACACTCTGAGTGTATTTTTTTAACCAAAAACATCTCTTTAAAAAAATACATTTCATAAAGTGCATAGACACTCAGAAACAGATTAGTACCACTAATGAAAGCTTTGATAACTTTACCAACAATAAAATTGTCAACAATGCCTGCAGCCTCTGATATGATCATTATCCAATGGGCCCTGTCTGTGTGCATCTGTTAGGCAGACCAAGGAAAGCACCCACCTTGGCAACAGTGCTCCCCACGGTCCCCATGAAGAAAACAGCCACCCTAGGAGGGGATTTCAGTTAAACATGCCAAAATAGAGTAAATCAAAGTTACTGTGCCTTTGGCCTTAGCTAAGCAAGTCAGAAGAAGTTCAAATACCACAGATTGAATTGTATAAATCTAACTTATCTCTGTCCACACATTCCACCTGGTTTAGGAATCCGAGCAATTTCTGCGAAGTGCAGATTACACTTTAGGTTTACCCATTTTCTACAAGCTATTGGAAAATACCGGAAACATATAATCATAAAATACTGAGGTTCTGGAAGCTTTGCCGTGTTATGCCAACCGCGGGGATGAAGTCACTTTTACTTCTGTCACACCCAGATGGCTCCTGTCCACGCTTGCTTTTGGAAACCACTACATACCTGTCTGGCAATGTGACGGCTGGTTAAGGACACATTTCTTACACTACAGCAGTCTTCTGAGGCCGAAGTGCCTAAAATAGCCCCGCGATTTCCTCTGCCTACAGACCCGCCAGGGCGCGGTAAACGGGCGAATTCAAGCTTCCCTCCTCCAAACGCACGCGCTCCCATCAAGATTGATTGGTTCCTCCAAATTTTTAAAACTTTCTTTAAGGGGCTTGAGAACCTGACCGTATTTCCTCACCGGTCTGCTGGGAGCTGGACACCCAGGGAAGTCTGGCCCTGACGTTCTGGAACATCCGCATAAGGATGCGCGCGAGGTGCCCCGCCAGCTATTGCCACGCCAGGTACAGCAGGAGGTTCTGGAAACGGGAATCTGACGTCCAGGGGCCGGCGTGGGCGGGGAGGACAGGGCAGCCGGGGCGACCAGAAAGGTTGTCGGTGTCCAGGACGCACCCCAAGGCTCCAGCCTTGCTAAGTCCGTCCCAGGCCACGCCGTCGCCCGAGCCTTAACGTGGGGTGAGGGCGGCGGAGCTGACCTCGATCGCTGGCCTAGTCACCCAGCCCTGGGGCCCTCGGGATCCGGGGACCCCCTTCCCGCCGCCCCCACGCCGGTCCTGCAGGTGGACGCGCTGTGCTCCCTCCTCCCACGACCCTAGACTCCCCTCCCTCCGTCCCTAAAAGCGCAAACTTCAAGGGTTCGAGGACGGCGAGGGGCGGAAAAGACCCGAAAAGCACAGGCCCCGGGGCTCCAGGGATTTTCTAGGTGAGAAAGAAGCACCACGACCCCTCCCGGCGCGACCGCGGCTCCTCCCCGCGTGCCCTCCTCCCGCCCGCAGAGCCCGGGATCCCCGCGCGGGGTGGCGGCTCCGGGGCTCCGGGGACCCTCCGCCGGGCAGGCGGCCGCGGTCCGTGCGGGCGATCCGGCTCCCGCCTGGCGCACCGGCCCCGGCCGCGCGGCCGCCCGCGCCCATCCCTCCGCGCCCCGCCTCACCTCCGAGCGCGGGCGCCGCGGAGACGCAGCGGGAGGCGGCCCGGGCGGGTCCCGCTGGGCTGCAGCTCACGGCCCGGCGCGCCCGCAGCGCCGCGTCCCGCCACGGCGCCGCCCGCCTCCTCCTCGTCGTCGCCGCGGGCCCGAGCGGGACGCAGCGACCGCCCCGGCTCGCGGCCGCCTCCCTCCGCCGCCAGCGCCGCCCCGCGCGCGGCCCGGCCGCGGCCGCCAGCGCCGCCCAGCGCCCGGCCCCGGGGTCGCGCCGCCGCCGCCGGCCCGCCCGCCCGCTGTGACGCAGGCGGCGGGCCGGGAACCCCCGCCCGCCCCGCGGGGCACGGAGCGCCCCGCCGCCGCGCCGCCACCCCGCTCCGTCCCGGACGCGGCGCGGTGCCCCCCACGCCGCCGCCGCTCCTCCCCGGCGACTCGCAGCGGGGCGGCCGCCGCCGAGAATAGCCCTGTGGGGACTCCTCGGGCCGCGGGGCGGACGGGGACCCCCTCGGGCGGGGGCGCGGGGAAGGGAAGGCCAGCCCCGCGCCCTGCCCGGCGGCCCGATCCATCGCTGCGCCCGGGCGCCCGGCTTCGCGCCTCGCGTGGGGCGGTCGCCGCGTCCCCGGCCACCTGCTGCTCGGAGGCGGGCGGGAGGGCCAGCCGGTCCGCGGAGCTGAGCCGCGCTCTTTCCCTCCCTGTCTCCCAATTTCTGGAAAAAGCCAACTCTTGGCTTCTTAAAAGCCGGCAGGAAAAGTCTTCCCGGCGATGACTGTGTCAGAGTATCCCGGGGCACCTCGTCCGCGCCAGCTGTCCGGCAGCACCGAAGATTGAACTGCGGCCCTGCTGCTGCAGGCTGGGAGACACAGACGTGCGCGAGGAGAGGAATTAATAACCAGCTGGTGGTCCTTCGCAGGGTCCTGCGTTCAGGTCTGCAGGCAACAGTCATCGCTTCTACCGAGAGTCGAAAAGAGAAACTGTCTGCGTGTTATTCACTGTGTCCCCGTCTTGTTGGGCAAAGTAATCTACTTTTTCTCCTCCCAGCGCAGCTGTTGGCTATCCTTCCTCAGGACTCATGTGTTGACTGACACCAACCTTAATTAACCTAGATCCAGACCAAAAAAAAAAAAAAAAAAAATGCTAAATTGGGGGCTTTCCCCCATAGACAGCCGATGGAAATTTTTCTAGCGTAGGGGAAGGGAAGGGTTGACTTTAGGCTGAAGCAGGAGAATTGCTATGAGTTCTAGGCCTGCCTTGACTACAAAACAAGACCCTGTCTCAAACACACGCGCGAATTAAAATTAAAAGATGTGACCATACTCCGGCACAAATACCTACCCTGGATTTAAACTCTCAGCGAGGCAGGAACTAAGGGCACAGACTTCCTTCCCGTGGAGGGCCTTGCTTCCCGCGTGCCTTCTAAGTACCTCTTGGTCCATCCGGTTTCACGGCCCCCTGGTTGCGAGCTCGGCGTCCCAGGCTACCCAGTCCCAAGACGCTCTACTCTGAACCCTCGAGATGTTTCACATGAGTGAGGCGGGCTTAATTCCTTCCTTTGAGCGCTGTTTCTCTTTATTTTCTCCTTCCATCAGTAACATGGGTCACACAGAATACTGTGAAAATTAGGCAACGGAATTAAAGACCCAAGAACAGCAAGGACAGTGCCAGACGCTAAAATAACAATAAAAGAAAGCTTCTGTTGTACTTATTGCTACTCATTACCCAGAAAGCAAAAGAATGGGAACATCCCTGAGGTCTAGAAACCTGGGTGGGTGGCCCAGGCCTCTAGGTAAGTCCACGCCTGTCCTGCCTTGTTTTCTAGTAGTGCATGTGTCTGCTCTGTGCTTGCCTTCTAAGAGTGAAATGGATGGGTCTGCGAGTGTAGACAGGTGACGTGTGTGCATTAAAGCTTGAGAGTAACGGGCCTAAAAATGATTGTAGGACGTTGCTTTGTCTCCCTTTTACTATTTTTTTTTAGCATGTAACTTTCAACTCTGGCCTTCTTAACTTGAATACAAACTTATCAATATCTCTGTAAAGCATGAGTAAGTCGGAAATGAATCATTCAACTTGTGGGACTGCCGTGCTGCGAAGGTCTCAGAGACGCTTGAAGCTCATTCCCCGATTTCAAGATGTTCAGAGTTCAGAAGAAGGACTCTGGCGAACACATGAAGTTTGAAGTCTGCATCTTCACACTTAATATTCTTGAAATCTGGAGATATAGCAAAGTGAACTGGGGCATCTTGACCCATCCTGACCTTTGTTTTTATGCCCACTTCTTTTTGTCTTTATAATTTAATTGGTTAATTAATTTGCAGTGCCTGGGATCAAGCTCAGGGCCCTACACATTTTAGTATTCTAGCCCTGAGCTACAGTCCCTGGCCCTATACTCAATTCTTTAGGCCAAAGTCTGATATTTCCACATTTAAACTCCACATTGATACAAATAAACTGTCCGAGAAGGCAATAGGGATACGTCTGAATCCTCATCCTGCTTTTTTTTTCTTTCTTTTATGGAACTAGAAATCAAGCCCAGCCTAGGGTCTTCAGACCGAGCTATATCCCCAGCACATTCTTAATTAAGGAAAAACAAACAAACAAACAAACAGGGTCTTGCTTTGTGGTCCAGGCTTGTTCTGAACTACAGACAGGGCTCAAACTCATAGCAATTCTCATGTCTTGGCCTCCCAAGTGCTAGGATTACAGGGGTGTACTACCATGCTGTTGTTTATGTGATGCTGGGGAATCAAACTCAGGGCCCTGCTCTTGCTAAGCAAGCATTCTAATCTCTGTGGTATTTCTCCAGCCCCTCCCCCTACCCCCCTGTTTAGTTTTTGGTTTTGAGACAGAGTCTTGATAAATTGTCCAGGCTGGGTTTGAACCTGTTATCCTCTTGTCTCAGCCTCTCTAGTCCTGGGATTACAGTCCTATGCCACTGGGTAGATTTAGAAGTAGTTACTTCTTAAATTTATGATAAGGCAAAGACTGAGTCTTGTAGGGTATATGAAAGTGAAAGTAATGTTACAATTTTTTAAAATTTAATTTTATTTTGCTGTTAGGTACATGAAAACTCATTCTGGGCTGTAGCCTATCACCAACACCTAGCTCAAGATGTGGTACTAAATGTTAAGGAGGGAAATGTTAAAAAGGAGTGAGTGTTAAACTATTCTAATTTCTGGTACTGGTTCTTTCAGAATAGCTCATATTACAGGTTGTAAACTTGAATCCTTTAGCTCATAAAGAATTTATACCAAAACTATGTATTATGTATATGTACCTACTTAATACTTGATATTTCAATGCTGGGATTTCTCTTTAAGATGCATCTGCTATCCTTGTGTGTCTTGTAGTTAATGTCAGCTGATACTGTCTGGTAATAGTGAAAGTTAAATTTGAATTCTAAACCAAAACCACCTTCATTCTCTATCCTCCCTGGATGCACCTGCTCCTCAGACTGTTTCTCAGCTTTGTGGAAAGTTATCACTGACAAAAAACATCCTTTAATTTTCAGCTGTTAGCATTGTTGCAACCATTAGCACCTCCAGAAATAATAGCTGCAAGGTAAAAATCTACCTTTAGCAACAATTTTAAAGCCTTTGGGTCTGCACCATTTAAAATGCTAGTGAGAATAGAGCCTAGAAAAAGTCCCTGAGAGGTAATGTGGTTTTCACCTGAAAACGGCCCTTGTATTTGTACCAGAGGAGATGGAGGTGCTAAAGACCAAACAATGGGATACTTTAAATCTTTAACTCAAATTCTAAACTCAGCCTTGTGTCTTTCACATCCTGCCCCAACACACATCTGTTTGGTCCAGTGAGTTGTGATATTTTCCTTGGAAATATTACAATAAAAATAAATTAGAACTTATGGGGTACATGCTCAGTATGCTGAGTGCTAAATAGTAACATGTGCATCTGCCTCATTTAATTGCCATGGTTACTCATTAAATAGTGTTTTCTCCTGGTGACAAAAGACAGAGGCCTGTCATCATCAGCTGGTCAAAGGACACAGGACTATGAGTGACAGAGTTGTTAAGATTTGGTCCTAGGCAAGTCTAATTTCAGAGTTAACTGCTAACTACTACCTAACCTATGAGAAAGACATTTATTTTTAAATAACTCCATCAAGTATCTTCAATAATAGTAATATTGTACATTTTCAGAAAGTTTTTGAAATTACATTCATTAGTACTTTTCCCAGTAGTATACTCACATCCCAGATGTGTCTTTATAAAGTGATTTTCCCAGCTTATTTAATTGAAAAGCACTTTATGACTGTACGCAAACTTCTGCATTAAAGACTGTAAGGTGTCTGTGCCTCTCAGTTTAGGCAATATGATGTATATAAGGAGAAGAGACTTCCCTCCTGTTGTTCCCACAGCACAGTGCCAGATGGGTAACTGTCTCTCCATACACATTAGCCATTTCATGGCTTCATGGGAACCAGGAGAGATCTTATTTTACCATGGAGGACAATAACTCCAGAGTTGGAGTGATGGGAGAAGACAGAGCTTTATGGGCAGGGCTGGGGGTGTAGCTCAGTGATTAAAGCACTTGCCTAGAAAGCACAAGCTTCCCGCCCTGGGTTGGAATCCCCCAACACTACATACTAGCCGGGTGTGGTGGTGCTTGCCTGTAATCCCAGGACTCGGGAGCCTGAGGCAGGAGCATTACTGTGAGTTTGAGGCCAGTCTTGGCTACATAGTGAGTTCAGGACCAGCCTGGGCTACAGAGGAAGACCCTGTCCACCCCTCCCCCCCAAAAAAATAAACATGTACAACAAGATGGCAGGTTTTCACCCAACTTCCATCTCGTCAGGGATCTGAGGCATAAAAGCTTAACTTCAGCCAGGTGTACACTAGAAGGGTCGTTAGTTCTTGGCGTAATCAATTCTCCTGATGTGTTTTGATATTTGCGAGTCACCAGGCCTTTCCCATGTTCCTGGTTCCTAGAAACCTAAAGAAAGGTTGTTGATGAGGACTCTGCTGCTATTCTTTGAGGCTTTTCCTTATTCTCTTCAGACGAGGAGGCTGGCTTTATTGGCTAATTATTTGGGGAGGGGGACGTAGAGGAATGCGACATAGCAGAAGCCCTGTGGACAGGCTCGCTCGGCCAGGAATGGGGGGACCCATTTATTGGCTTTAGCCATATGTGATGTAAGAAATATAACTTTTGGTCTCCATCCACTTTTCTTGGCTCACTCTCCCCAAAACTTGTAGTGATTATAATTATGGCAGTGTCTTTTGTTATAAATACTTGGATTTTGTCCCTAGTTCCTGAAATAGCATAAAGGTGAAGGAAGCATCTTCTGTTAACCATAACAAGCCCCTTCCAACTGCACATAGGCTGATGTCAAAGCAGTAAGTTTTGGAAGGCCCCTAAGATAACCGTTGTTGGGGGCTGGTCGCTAGGGAAACCAACCTTGTGATTAAAGGGTTGGGATTTTCAGGCCGGCTTCCCACCTCCAGGGAGGGGAAGAAGACTGGAAATGACTTAATCCTGCCTATGTCACGATGCCTCTGTGGAAGCCCGAGAGGATGGGGACCAAACTTCCATGTTAGTAAATCAGAATATATATATCCATGTGCCAGGAGGGTAGCGCACTGCAGACATCCACAGGGCAGAAGCTCTGGTACTCAAATCCTCTGGATCTTGTCCTCTGTGTCTTTCATTTGGCCATTCACTGTCCTATGATATATCTTTTTTAATAAGCCAGTCACCCAGAAATTAAACTATAGAATATTCCAAAAGTTATTGTACATACATTTATATATGGCAATTTTTGAGACAACTTGTATTTTTCTCTGATTTCTGTGGGCCACCCTGTTAACAGCAACTGACTGAACCTGAAGACTTCATGGGGAGCTTGTATTTGTAAACAAGTTGGATGTAGTCAGTGGACAATCTGCCTATCTGCCACTTGGCACCTGAAGTTGGGAGAGGGGGAGCAGTCTTGTGAGACTGAGCCCTTAGCTGGTAGGTTAGCTGGATTTATGAATAGATTACTGATCCTCAAAATGAGGGAGAAGGATCAGATGCCATGTCCAGATAGGTAGCATCAGAATTGAGTTTAATTATGAGTCACCCTGTCCATGGTAAAGAATTAAAATTTTTTGAGGAGAACATTACACCTTTCTTGGCTAGACGAGTACTAGAGTTGAGAGAAAACAGGAAGTGTTTTTCCTCCTATATACTTATGTAGTATATGTTTGAAATTAAAAATAGCTTGACATTCTCAGGAATGACCTCTTTGCACATAAATATTACTACTATAAAAGAAAACTACCCAGAGTACATCTGGGTCAAATAAAATGTCTACATTTTTTTGAGTAATCTCCACAATAATGGTTGTACCTGTTTACAGTCCCACCAAAACGTCGAATGATTCCTTTTTCCCATGACCTCACAGCATTTGTTGTTGGAGGTCTTATTCACAACCATGCTCACTGAAGTAAGATGAAATCTCAGTGTTGTTCTGATTTGCATTTCTGTAATAGCTGACAATGCTAAATGCTTTTTCCCTATATTTATTGGTCATTTGTATTTTTTCTTGTGAGAACTATTCACTTCAATTGTCCATTTTTTCTGTTTCCTTTAATATGGAACATCTATTTTTTCCAGTTGTTTGTATAATATAGATATCAGCTTTCTGTCCAAAAAAATAGCTGGGGTTTAGTTTTCTTATTAAAGTATATGAATAAACACCTCCTGTGGGAGGTCACTTACTTTCCCTTGGACTCAAGTTTTGCAATATTTTCCTAGCATCACACTTCATTATGCACATATAATGTAGCTCAGAACCTCTCAGATCACATTTTCACATTGAATTTCCTGACACTGTAGTAACATCAACCCAGGGAACACACCTAATCTCAAGCCCAAGATACTTTTTTAGATAAGTTGCCCCCTGTCTTTGAAGCATGAAGATCAGTGATTGAAGGAAACATGTCAGGTTAGCAAAATGGAGATGCTCTCATTACCCAAATAAACATGATTCTGTCTTTGGAGAATGGCTGTAAATGACTGTGGGCAGTGTCTTGCTCAGTTAGAAGTGTTCCAGCCATGCCCTGGTGCTCCCTCTAGCACGGCCAGTGTCCATGCTGACACACAGAGTGCATTCCCCTGAGCCTTCCTGGAGTTCATTTCCTAATTTCTTGAATTCATATTTTTCTTTCTCCCCAGAAACAGGAAGAAGATATACTAGTTGGCTTCTTCATATCAATGAGCGTGACTCTTAGTGACCACTTATGTTGTTGTTTGCAAAAAAGATCTAGACCTCACATTAATCAGACCTGGATTCTCTAATTATGGCTCTTTTATTAATTAACATTGTGACTTGGGAGAAGTCTTTTAAAATGTGTGTATTCTCAGTTCACATCTACCAATAAATGAGTTGGGATAGATGATTTCTTAGAGTTTGTTCACTGCTCAATTTTTACATCAAAACTTTTTTCTTTTCTTTTCTTTCTTTCTTTCTTTCTTTTCTTCCTTTCTTTTTTTTTGAGACAGGATCTTGTTCTGCAGTCCAGAGGCTGGTCCTGAACTCACTATGGAGCCCAGGCTGGCCTTGGACTCATGGCAATCTTCCTGTCTCAGCCTCCTGAATGTACACCCATATCTTAACATGATACATATTCATTCTCCTTAGCTTTTAGTGAGTAGTGGACATAGCTACCCACATTTAATCCAGAAAGCAGAAAGCCATGCAGCACTACTAGCTGCTGCCTGTGGAAACTGTGTCTTGAGCAGGCAGACCACTCAGCCACCATTGCCCCAAAGTAACTTTGACTTCTGCCATCTGTTGGCAGTGAGAGAGCCAATGCTCTGGGGGGGGGGGGGTTCTAATCAGTGGACTATCGAGCTCTACTCTTTGAGGTAACCTGAAACATTGGCATCGGTAGCTAAACTGGGCTCAGGAATACAGTATCCTTCTTAATATGCATAGAACTCTATGAAGCCTTACATTAAATACAAACCATTATAAAAATATGGTGAATAGTTAAACCCTAAGAAATACATTATGGTGAAAGACTCATTGTCATTAATGTCACTCCAGACACACTTATTCCATTATTCTTGGCACTTTCTGAGGGAGTTCTGAAAGTCCTCATTCGTGAGTGTCTCTAGTTCAGTTTAAAAGGTTAACTTGTCCTGATCATTTTGACTCTGGGCAAGAGCCACAAGAGCCACCAGAGCCTCATTCGGTGAATGAGGTGGGGAGAGCACACTTATAATTTTACTAGCCTTCCTGTTCTTGTTGGATAGTGCCCCCCGCAGTGGCCATCACTGTCTTTATTTAAATAACACCCCATAAAATAGCCACAAAAGAGACCTTTCAGATCTGCTTCAGAAAGTGGCAGGGAAGAGGGGATTAGTGTTTGACTTAAGTTACTTTTTCATTGCTGTGACTCAATACCCGACACCCACAAACTTAGGAAAGGAAAGGTTTATTTTACCTCCCAGTCTCGAAGGTCACAGTCCACTCAGGGTTGGCCAGCAACAATCGAAGTACATGGCAGAGAGAGAGGTGGAGGCAGCTTCCCCGACAAACAGGAAGACAAGCTGAGGCTAGTTGAGACTAGTCCCAGAATCCTCCAGGAAGGCAGGTGCAGCTTATGTATCCTTTCAGGTCTCCGCCCAGTAGCCAGCCCCTCCTGCATCCAGGTGTGGCCACTACACACCGTTAATCCTAACTTAACTGCAATCCACCCCTCCAGACCAGACCCCAATCCACCAACATCACATGGTTCCATTAAAATACATGAGAATTTTGGGGGACACTCCAGATCCTAACCACAACAGTGTGTTTAAAAGCAAGCGAGATACATTTGAGGGAGCATTAGTGACAATTGTATTTTACTGGATTTTTTCCTTTGAAATATTCATCTGATAGTTTGATCAAAGCTTGTTCAGCTTTGTTAAATGTACTATTTCTCTAACTTCAGCTTTCTAGAAAAGTAAAATTTCTCAGAATAGAATATTTTAATATTTTTCTCTGGGAAGAGGCAATTACTGCGCTACCATTAATACCTATCTACTAAGACATGGTGATTTTATTCTTTTAGTTTTTACAGACGTCAGGTATAATAGAGTACCTGTTACCTCCACTAGGACGAAGAGCACCTCATCTTGTTGGTAATAATGTACTAATAGCATTTATCCTCTGCATTGAAGAAGCATTCCCTTGCTTCTCCATCCATGTTGGCCCTTAAGTTCTGTGACATCCATTTAAAAAGACATATTTAAAACTAATGTGGGGCAAACACGCCCATATCCTGAGTACTCAAAATGATAACAAAATAGTTTATTTGTTAATAGCCATTAGTGCTTTCACACATGGCCTGAGGCAGACGTGAACTGACCTTTCTTCCAGCCTGAATATAAAGGATATTTTTTTAATAGTGAACAGACTTTAAAAGTTAGAGCAAATTCTTTCCTCTGGAGCACACAGTAAGCATGTTTACTGTTCAGCGTAGTAAAGATGATGCTCCTCTCCTGAGCTGTCTTAGTTACTTTTTCATTGCTGTGCCTCAGTACTCAACATCCACAAACTTAGGAAAGGAAAGGTTTATTTTAGCTCACTGTTTCAGAAGGTCACAATCCATTCAGGGGCGGCTGGCAGCAATTGAAGTACATGGCAGAGACAGAGGTGGAGGCAGCTTCTCACAACATCACAGACAGGAAGACAAGTTGAGACTAGTTGAGACCAGTACCAGTCCTCAAGGAAGGCAGGATGCAGCTTATGTATCCTTCCAGGTCTCCACCCAGTGATTAGCCCATCCTGCATCCAGGTGTGGAAGGTGTCGCCACTACACACTGTTAATCCTAACTTACACGCCTTTAATCCTAACTTACATGCCTTTAATCTTAACTGTAATCCACCCCTCCAGACTAGACCCCAATCCACCAACAGCACGTGGTTCCATAGACAATCCATAACATTAAAATACATGAGACTTTTGGGGGACACTCCAGAGCCAAACCACAATATGAGCAAAGGCCAGGCACACTAACTAGTTACAAAAGGTCCCCATTCCCAAGTCCAGGCCCCTCTCGTCATACAACTCACAGTGCTTGTGGGTGCTTCCTGGCCCTCTTAGTATCCCTCACTGGTAGTTGGGACCCACAACCTGATAACAAAAATACACATATTCTGATGCTGTTTTTGCGGTGTGTAGTAAAATTTCTTTTCTCTTATACCCAAGAGTCTCATGTTTTCTACCAGCATCTGAGGAAGCATGGTAGGCTAATTTTTTAGTTTCCAAGGAGAATAAAATCTCAGACTTTTCTTCTGTTTGGGCATTGGAGGAGTAACTTGGTGTATCTTTTCTCTGTCTCTTACTAATTCCTGTCTTATGAATATTTTCTCCCACGAATATTTTTTCTAGAACTGTTATCACACTTATAACTCCGTCGTCGTCGTCGTCGTCGTCATCGTCGTCGTCGTCGTCGTATCCTCCTCCCCTGGTAATGGAGATTGACCCAAATCCTTTGCACTGAGCTACATCCCAGCCTGAGACAGGATCTCACTCCATGCTCCAGGCTGATCCTGAACTCACTATGGAGGCCAGGCTGGCCCTGGACTCAGAGCAGTCCTCCTGCCTTAATGTGTGTGCCACCATGCCCTGCTAATTTTTATGTGGTGAGAGGGAATCAAACCCAGGGCCTTGCACATACTAGGCGAGTGCTTTCCAGCCCATTTTTATTGTTTATTTGAGGCAAGGTCTTGCTAAGTTGCCCAGCTGGGCCCAAATTTGGGATCCTCCTGTTATAGCCTCCTAGAATGCTCATTCTTGTTTCTACAGAAGATTATCAGTACAGAGCTGTTAAAAGTGATGCACTCCAATTACGGGATTTCAGAGGAAAGGCACCATGAGTTTGTGTCTGCCTTGATTACATTCCACTTCAGTCATTAGAAAATGGTTTACATTCATTTGTTTATTTTGAGACAGAGTCTTGCTCTATAATCCAGGCTGGTCCTGAACTCAGTGTGTAGCTCAGGCGGGCCTTGAACACACAGCAACCTTCCTGCCTCAGCCTCCCAAATGCTGGGATTACAGACATGCACCACCATGCCTGGCTTTATGCTCTTATTTTTAAAAGATGATATAAAAATCAATCTTCAGTGAAAGGGAAGTACCATGTAACTTTAAGGTGTGTGCACGCATGTGCATGAGTGTTTATGTGTGTGTGTGTGTGTGTGTGTGTGTGTGTGTACTTCTTAGTTGTGCTTGCTTCCAAAAGAGGTATAGAAACATGAAGCAGTAGAGTTAAGAGAAGATAAAATGCCTCATGTAAACAAAGGAAGAAGCAATTTACCACAGCGTGAACACAGCTTGTGGTCTCGGGTAGGGGGCCGGAAACATACTGATCCATTGCCTGTCTCCAGTGTTCTCAGTCTGTGGAATACTCTAGACCATATCAATTGATCTGAGACTGTTTTATATTAACTCTTTGTTTCCCTGGCTAAATCACCGAGTCAGAATTGTGCATCCTATCATAATGTTTCTGATTGATTTTGTTTTTAAAAGAAACATTTTAATAATTGACAAACATTCAGGGACACTAAGAGTTCACAGTGGTCCAGGAGGTAGGCCTACTGCGAGTTGGCGATGTGGCTTAGTGGCATAGCACTTGCCTGGCATGTGCGAGGCCCAGAAAAAGTGGTGGACTGAAGATGTACTGCAGTGATTTCAGTGGTGCCAAATAGCCTGTTACCTGTTGTTGAGAACTTATTCAATGTCATGCATAGCTTTGAACATTTATGTGTATTATTTTATTCATGTATCAACATAATGACAGAAGTGCTATTATGATCTCTGTTTCACCAATGAGGAGCCCGAGGCACAGATAAGTAAGGTCATTTGCCCAAGGTCATGCTGCTTGTGACCCAACATCACCCAGATAGCCTGGCTCTAAACTACACATCCCTTTTTGCCTTATAACATGAGAATTTTTCTAACTTCTAGAAAATGTGATTTTTAAAAAGAATGTTAAAGGGAAATAAATCATCTTGATACTCTAGAGTTTTATACATATCTTATTGTCTTCCAAGATCATGTTTTGCTCTTTATTCCTTCATAATGAATGTATTTCAGGCCCATTAAGGGTGACTTCTTAGCTTGTGCTGATGATCAGGAAGATGTTATGTTAGCATCTCAAATGGTCCACCTACGGTTTTGGAGAATCCTGAACTCTTCATGTAAGATGCATTTGCAAAATCTGCTTTATGACCTCAAACAAATACAGAATTATATTGTCTTTCAGGCTGCATACATAAAAGAAAGAAAAAGAAATCTTTTGAAAAGCGTTCTTTACCTGGGCAAGATTCCATCTTTCACGTTCCAGGGTGGTGCTACAGCCAGCTTCCAAATCGCCTGAATTTTCAGCCCAGATGGGCACACGGTGACACTGCTTAGTAGCTACATCACAGGCTTCTCTGCAAGTGAGACCCACAGCTCAGACTGTGTCAGCTTCTAGACAGAGGTGAGGGTGAAGGTGAGGGATGGTAGGAACTTCAGAGTGCCTCAAAGAGAGGAGAATTCAAATTTTTTTCTAATGGCTCTTTCTATAAATGATGTGAAAATCATTTAATATTTTTGGATTGCCATCCAGCCTATGAAACTCTCAAAACAGATGATCTCTGGAAACTGATGGGGGACCAAGGGTGTAAAGTGCCTGCCTGGCCGACACAAGGCCTTGGGTTGGATTTCCGCTGCTGCAAATGAAAAAAGTAAGATCAATGTCATCGTTTGGATCCAGAATGTCCCCCCAATGCCTCATGTGCCTTAGGATACCATGTAGTGTAGGGAGGTCGTGCCTGAC
Organism: Ctenodactylus gundi; assembly: GCA_004027205.1. Classification (NCBI taxonomy): domain Eukaryota; kingdom Metazoa; phylum Chordata; class Mammalia; order Rodentia; family Ctenodactylidae; genus Ctenodactylus; species Ctenodactylus gundi. Next base: position 120,963 of record PVKB01001386.1, on the reverse strand, counting down.
TGAAAGGGGCAGGTGGTTAAGGCTTGACCAGAAGGGCTGTGCCCTGGTTCCACCCTTGGTCCCAGTCTGGTCTCTATTCTGCCATGCTGCTGTCAGGATCTCTGGTTCTAGCTGTGGCATCTTGAGCTTGGAATTCCTAGCCTCCAAAACTAGGAGTGATAAATTCCTGTTGTTTATAATAAAATTTCCAGTCTAGGATATTTTATAATAGAAGCCTGACATTCATAGCGACTAATCGTCTCTTATCTTTATAGCCCTGAGAGTTTGGATGGGCTGCCTGGCCTTGTTATTCCTGCTCCCCTGTAGGTAAGTGGGGATATTTATGTAGTGCCCACTTTGTCACCGTGAGGATCAGATGATTTAAGCAGAATCTTAGAACATAGCCTGACATGCTGTAAACCTGCAGTAAGTGTAAATTTTTGTTAACAGTCATCAGCTAGTTCCATTATCTTTTTTTTTTGAACTCTGTATCTTTTCCTAATTACCGCATAGTAGAGGTTTAAAAGTTTGTTGAAATTTTACCTAGTATAATGTCAAAGGAGTGTTTTCTTCAAACTTTTAATCATCATGATACACTTCCAGAAAACATTTATATCTAAAATATCTGTCATATTACAGAACTTTTATGGGCATGTTTAATTCATTGTCAAAGTTACTTCTGAGGAAAAACAGACTACATACTGAGAATTTTGAAATACAACTTTATTACCTATTGAAATCTACATACAGAGGGGAAAAAGCAAATTTTAACATTTCTGCGTCACAAGTTCTCTTCTATACAAGATTTATGCAGGAGCACATCTCCAGGTCTCCCAGCCCCTTCACAGACTGCGATCCACAGGGAAGGAAAAAGAAGGAGCCTTATACTCTGAAGTGAGGCTGTTTGAAAGTTGATAAGGGCAGTAGTCACTTAAAATGAAACAGGTCATCCTTCTGAAGACACAGGGAGTCAATGTTTTTGTTCTGAAGAACTAGTGGAGTTTATCATTTAAACTTAGAACAAGGGTCCTGAAGTTTGTTCAAGAAATAAAACTCTAAGATCTCTTGGTTAGTTGAGTTTTTAATATTTAAAGAGTCTCACGGGGGCGTTCCTTTATCAATGTTACTAGAATGTCTTCAGCAGGCAGTTTTAGCTCTTCAAATAGATTTAAGTCCTCTATCCATTCTGCAGTATTTGGTATAGAAACAAAATGTAAGTAAGTTGAAATCTTCCTTCCAGATCTCTGAAGCCTTCCCTCTCCTTCCATACCAGCCCCCCGAGTCTTGGTGCATCTGAAGTAAGGTCAGTTTCGTGCAGGTCTTTGTTCTCAACCTGCAGAGCCTTTGCCAACTCAGAATAGTCAGTGCCAGAGTTGAGTTAGGGTAAAAACAAAAGATACAACATTAAGTAGCTATTACTGGAAGCTACAGGAGAAGATCACGTCACCAGAGCATGACTTTGTATAATACAGCTGTAATGGAAGAACTGACTTACTGAAGGTCTTCCCAGGACCACAAAATGATAACACTGCTTCCTCTAATATGACTCACATAGAACATATTAAAATGGTCACATAGTTTTAAAAAATCATGCCCATGAGTCATTTGAAAACAAGAGAAGTCAAAATATTTTGACTAGCCTAGGGTAAGACATTTCACATCCATTGTAACCTCTATCCTGAGTTCCCTGGAGTCCTACTGTCACAGGAAGCCAGGTCCCAGCACCATCAGGAGGAGCAATGGGGCAATACTTGCTTGTTGTGTTCTTGGTGTCTTTGAAAAGAGATTTCAGAGAAGAAATGTAGACCACCATATAGAGCTTACTGCAGAGCGACAGATTACTGCTCAGGTGTGAAGCCAAGATGGGTCTTGTGCTTAATGAGATCTTGGTTGCATTATGTGACTAAATGGGTCTTTCAAGGAATATCCTTTTCTTCCTCAAGGTCACTGTTGTTTTGCAAGGATAATGGGTTGTGTTGACCTACTTCAGAGGAAAAACAGTTTCTTTTCCTAGGTAAAATATTTTTGCTGAGTTTGTTGTGAGTCCTTGAGATTTTTCCTGAACTATCAGCCATCTCTTCTGAACTCTGTAGGGACCCTTGATGTTACCTGTATGCCCAGAAGATGTTTCCTCCTCTTGGCTAAAGTTTGAAGCTATAAACTTGTTGGGTTGATTTAAAAAATGAAATGAGAAAAAAGTGCACCAGCCACCTATTTCTGGGCTTGCTAATGTCTGTCTTTCTGTTTAACACTACAGGCAGTTCATTTAGGTAAAAGATAACAAGACTGTCCCTTGCCACTTACTAAGCCCAGCTGAAGAGTTAAATGGGCATGTTATATGCAGACTTGGAATCTTCTGCTCTGTCTGCCCCTTAGAGAAGAATCACATTGCCAGTACTGGCTGTCATGGAGTACGGAGGAGGGATAGTGCCATTTCTTGCACACTGTGCCATTTCCAGTTTGACAATAAAATAGCAACAAAGAGAAGGAAAGGAAACATCATGAGGCCTGGGGCACCTACCAGGCTCAAGATGAGTGCTTCTACTTACTTTGCTTATTTTCTTAATCCTTATAACCCTGCAGAGGGGATATCTCCCAATTTCCACCTTGTAGATACTTAAAACAGTAGCTCAGAATCCCTTGAGATCTCATGGCTGGTCTGCTAGCATCCAGGACTGCCAATTCAAATTTAAACGCTACACTCTCCTGTGTGCTGCCTTCTTTCTGTCTTTGGACCTCTCCATGGCATTTCCATCACAAAGCAAAGAAAATTTATCATTATGATTTAAATCTAAAGTATCCTCTACTTTGTGGAGAAGGAAAGGGAGACTGAGGAGTGGTGAGAGGGTAGAAAGGAATAGGGGATGTGATAGGTTAAAAAAAATGTCCTCCAGAAGTCTCGTGTGTTCGGAGGTAGGGCTTTGGAAGGTGGTTGGGTCTCAGGGTCAGTGGGTTACTCCGTTGATAATTTCATAGCTGGATGTCCTGTTAGGAGGTGAGGCCTGGTCTGAAGAGGTGAGTCACTGGAAGTATGGCATGGAAGGATGTGCTGTTATCCCCAGTTTCTGCCTTTTCTCTCTCCTTTTTGGCTGCCACGGATCAAGCTGCTTTCCCTACCACCCACTTTCACGATGCTGTTTTTGCCGTGGAACCCCTGATCATGCATGGACTGAACCTTCAGAAAATGAACCAAAATAAACCTCTCTTCTTTTCATCTCAGCACTGAGAAAGTGACTAGTAGAGTTATCTTTTCCCATTAACTTTCCAGGTGGTATTAATGGTGTACCATTCGGGTTGACCTAGAATCAGCTCCTCAGCCAGTTTTCCCCAGGTGAGTCAGACATTTTCACTGCTGAGGCAACCCTGAAATCTTGCTCATATTCCTACCTCAACATTCTCCCTTTTAGGCAACTTGGTGCTCATTCTGGGGCACAGCATCCTTGAGGTATCCCTGGTAGTATCACCTAGGGTACATGTGCTAGGTTTACAGAATGTTAGCAGTGACTTCTTTAGCAAGAGTCTTTCATGGTGCATCCCCTGGGTCATCCGGAAAACCTGTGCTAGGGCTCAGAACATGTGGAAATCCACTGAGAGGATGAACTGGAGGTCCCGCATTACAAAGTGTCTACTTTGTACTTGTAATGTGTACTTGTCATTAGTAAGAGATCCTTCCCAACCTGCTTGATGAAACACCTAATTGATATCAGGGTCCTGTAGTACAGTATCCAGTGCCTACTCAAAGGAAAAGGATAAACTCACTGTCCTCTGCAATTTCACTTGGCCACCAACAGCATGGGATACCCAGGAGAGCAACTCACCATGGCCAAATTTTTGAACAGCTTGTAGACTAGAACCTGAGTTGCAGAACAGAGTGAAGCCACTTGAGGGGGTCCCTGACTAGGCTGAGGGGTAACAGAAGGTAGAAGGTGGCCCAGACCCTGTCAATCAACTCTGCAGACCAGCAGGAGTGGGGCCACTTCCTCCAGTCCCAGGCCTAGGAGAGCCCACAGTTCAGGTTTCACTCTACTCAAATTCCCAATTTTCCCCTGCCAGAAATCACATGATCGAGTTTTGAAAGACCCGCCGTGCAAATTAGGTGACTTTCAGACCCCAAACTTCCTTCAATCAGAGAACAACCAGCACCCTACAACCCTGGCTGACCCTCCTCCCTCCACCACCCTCCTCACCCCCCATCCCCATCTCCCCATCTCCCCACCTCCCCATCTCCCCACCTCCCCACCCCCTGGACAGTAAAGGAGCTGTTACACATCTCCTCTCCAGGAAGTTCTTTCTTCTGTGGTACTCACAGCCACTCGAGACCCAGCTCCCCCACACTTTGCTGATCCCTGATCACTGGTGGCTACTGATGGCCAGGGACCCCAGACACCCCGACAACTTGCCAGAGAACACCTCCTGCCAATGCACACTTGACCTCATTTGCTATGGGTTCACAGCAGTTGACATCCCATAGAAACAAGGAGAAATCTGTTTTCATCGTCAGGCATTTCTACTTGCCTAATTTGTATGGGAACCCAGAGATGCAGACATATGGTACATTCATTATCCCAGAGCGTTACAGCTGAAAGGAAAATAGTTAAAGCCAGTCTTCAAACTAGAAGGCCTCAGAAGATGCCTTCAAATTACTTTTCTTAATCTCTGGAGCTGTCAACAACTCTGCCAGAAGTGTTGTTTCTGTTTAGGCTCAGTGCTTTCCATCAGGATTTATGTTTGAACCTTGCTGCTTCCCCATGGCTCATCACACAGCCCTCCAGCTCTGGCGGGTGGATCTCAGATACCCAGCCCTGACTCCTGAATCGGCTTGGGAGTGGAACGAACAGGGCTCAGGAGAGCTGGCAAGCGTGCAGTCAGGTCCTGACTTGTGACCTAACTAGGCCTGAAACCTTGAGCTAAGCCCGACTTTCCTCATACCTCATTTTGTTCATCTGAAAATGTCATTCATTTATTAAATATTTATTTTGTTTTGGGATGCCTGGGAGACTGAGGTGGTGTATTAGTTAGTTTATCCCTTGTTGGAACATGATACCCGACACCCACAACTTAGAGGAGCAGAGGTTGTGTTTCTCTTACTGCTTTAGGAGATTCAGTGCATGGCTGGAATAGCGTGGCAGAAGAACACGGTGGGGCAATGCTGTGTGGTTCCTGGCCACAGAAAGCAGAGCCGGGAAGCAGAACCGTAGAGGAAGGGGCAGGGGACGAGGCACAGTACCCAAGCTCATGCCTCTTTGACCCACGAAGAAGAGACCCAATAGCACCCAGCAGTCCAGAGGTCCCTCTCATCCACGGAGGGGGAGGGACATATGCTAAACCCCACAGCAGTGCCTGAACCTGCAGGTAGCACTGTACCCTACACATACACTTTTTCTCTCCTACACATGTACACCACAAAAGATCAAGTTTCATGTATGAATACGACAAGTAGATCAATAATAATAAAAGCAAAAATAGAGATGGATAACTAATAATAAAACAAAAATTATAAAAGGTATTTTAAATGAGTTACTTCTGGAATTTTCTCTTTAGTATTTTTCACTGTATTTGATTAGTGTTAACTGAAAGTGTGGATGTGAAGCTGCAGGCAAGGGTGTCCCGTGTCACACCCACGCACGTTTGTGATGTCGGAGTCATCCTGGCTATATTAGGAAAAGTTACTTTTCTCTTAGTTTTATGCATTAAAATAGTGACTGAAACACAAATAACTTGGAAATGATAGCAGAAAGTCTTCTAGTAAATAGCAAAGAATGTAAAAAGAAAGGGGAATAATCTAGAAAAATTCAAGGGTTTTTAGTAACGGAAGAAATGGATTTGCTTAACTCATTTTTAGTTTGTTAAGATGACTTTGTTTTGTTTTGTAAGCTTAATTATATATAAAGCTTCTTCCTGATCAATAACTGTTATGATCAATTTGTATTAATTTATTTTATCCATATAATCTGACCTGTTACTTGCTATTTAGGAAAATCTCTGATACTCTGATACCTATTTTTTAATGTGTTAAATGTAGATGTAATATGACTTACCTCAGAAGATTGTTGTAAAAATTCTCCTTTTGTAGTTGTGAAGCTACACAGAATAAAGTCTGAGTACATCTTGCTATTATTATTGGCATTATTATTATTTTTTGTAAACCTTGAGGGAAAAGCTTGCAAACATTTCTAAGGCTAAGACGCAGCAGGACTAGATCCTCTTCTTCTGGCTCAAACAGGAAGGAGCTTTTAGCTTCAAGAAGCCTAGTTCCTCTTCCCGTGTATGTTGTGGTTTATATCTGAAATATCCTCCACATGGGATGGGGCCAGGCAGGATACATGCAGCTTTCATGCTTCCTCGTGGACTGGACTTGGCTCCGTTTGCAATGCCATGAGGAGCTGCCTCTACGTCTGCCTCTGCCACGTGCTTCTGCTGTTGCCAACTGTCAGTGCATGGACTGCGACCTTCTGAAACTGTGAGCTAAAGCAGACCTTTACCTCCCCTAATCTGTGTTGTCAGGAATTTTGTCATAGTGATGAAAATGTAACTAAGAGAAAAAGGGGGAGAAGAGGGAGAAGAGGAAGAATAAAAGAGGAGGAGGGGAGAGGCGAAGGGAGGAGACAAGAGTAGAGAGGAGAGGAGGGAGAGAAAAGGAAAGAGAAGAAATAGAGGAGAGAAGGACAAGACAGAGAAAAGAGAGATGGGAGAGAGAGAGAGAGAGAGAGAGAGAACTATTAGTCACTCCTTATAAGATCTCTGATTCCAAAATAGAGGTGCTCCTCTTGTGAGTCACTCAAGCCTGCATACCCCCCAAGGCATTGTGTCTGAATACCGTCACTTTGAGGGGTAGCATTCAACAAGCTTTCCAGGAAATACACATCTTCTGCCCATAATATTAACAATAACAAAATAATGCAATCATCTAGAACTTAGAACTTGGCAAAGTAAATGCACAGAAATCACCTCAGTTGGACCTCAGTGTTGCTATGGACGAGTTAGCTATATTTTCCCTCTTTTACAAACAAGGATGCTGAATCAAGATGCATTTGATTCCCAGGGTCACAAGACTAAGTGGCAGTGACAGTGCAAATTCAGGTCTTCTGATTCCACATTGTGGGTTCTCCCAGCTGCATCGAGAATCAGGCCATTGCGCCTTTCATATGGAGAGCAGCAAAACACAAGAGGAGCAGGAACAGCTGCTCACTGAGTGCTGCACTGCATGCCTGACACTTCTAAAGTGGTACCTCTTTGGCAGATGCCAGTATTCCCTCAATTTTCCAGCCCTGAGCAAGCTTAACATTATCAGGATTAAATAACTCTCCAAGGTCATAGGTGGTCCGTGCTAGACTAAGTCTCTGACGCAGATCTGGCTGAATGTAGAGATTATGTTCTCATTAAATCCCTCTGCCCAGTGGCTTTGGAAATGCTCTTTGAACCGTGGTATGTAAGAGGAAAAATTCTGTTAGACGTATTTGTCACAGTGTTGGTCAGAAATGAATTTCTTGCCCTTTGAAAGCATTAATGTCCTACAAAGTACTCTATTGAAAGTCCTATTTTTCAGGCACCACAGATGGAGGACAGATGTTTCTTTATGCTCTAAAAGGTCCACTCTGTGTAGCTGATGATAATGAGATAGTATCTTGTTCTGAATGTTTCAGAGAAATGGCATTGGGCGGATCGTTCCCAGCAAGAGCCAAATCAAAGAAATTAGTGCACAAATTGGTGAACACACCAAACTCTAAACAACAGGATGTTATTCAGTGGTATGGGTGGGAACTTTTCATTCTGAACCGGGACACTGGCAGATGTGTCCCAGCCTACAGTCAGCCCGAAGTCAGAGATCGCGTGTGTGTCGGACTGAGACGTGAGGAGAAGCCACTGGTGGGCGGGTGCCGCGGGCTGTGTGATGCAGTGCCAGCCTGGTGCTGGTGAGGTTTGCAATTATTCAGAGCATGGAGAGTGCTGTGACGTAGGGATGCTACTCAGATGTGTACAGACTCTCAGCACACTAAAAAAAATATATGCTTTGATGCCTGTGGCTGTTTTGAGAAAAATAATCAGGCCTCTATAGTAATAATTCACAGCTTTTGTTCTGTTGGAGTCATGACTGCAACTTATGACAAAAATTTTCAAGGCAGATACACAAGTGCCCTTGATGTCTTGATTCAGCTGACTTCTGGGGCCCCAAGTCCATTGGACAGCACTTCAGAGCCGACAGGTGGCCTTCAGGGCACCAAGTTCAAGTTTTTTCCCTTTATGGAAGAGAAAACTGAGGCCCACTGAGACTTGGGGTCAAACTCACTGCCGCTGGGCGCTGGGAGCACCTTCCTCAGTGTTCGTAAGAACTCTTCTTCAAGGTAACCTTGCCAACTTTGCTTGAGTTTTTGCATAGTGTTTAAGGACAGATATTCTAAAATCAGCTCTAGATTTTTAAACCAGATTCCTTTCTGATTATCTGTGTGTCCTTTGGAAACATCACCTAGCTTTCCCCATCTCAGTTTCCTCATTGTTGAGTGGATGTGAGATTTCTTCCTTTAGCTGGGTGTGGTGACCCATGCTTGTCATTGTAGCACTCTGGGAGGCTGAGGCAGGAAGATCACAAATTTGAGCCCAGCCTGGGCTACATTGTAAGTGATTAACACCCTGTCTCAAAAAAAATTTTTTTTTAGAAGAGTGCAAAAGCCCTAAGCTCAACCCATAGTACTTAAAAAATATACATATATATATACATAAAATTTTAATCTCATTTTATCTACAGTACTATCAAGGAATATATTAGATTATTAATTTCTTATGCCATTATTGCCCATGTACCGTTAATGACTTCTAGTTGTTTCCACACTGTCCACCGTATCATCCACTGCCAGTTCTGGGCCCTAGACTCGCCCATATTTGTGTGGCTCAGCCAGGCCACACTGCCAGGGCCAGGTCATTCTGCACTGCCCACGTGCTAGTCAGCATAGCAGCTGAGGCGGGGACAAAAGCAGAGCCAACACTTGGTCCTGTCCTCGGTGCAGTGACGAGGAGTTCCACACGTCACCCTCACTACAGTATTCTACCGGCTAGAATTGAATCACTTAACTCTGGTTTGGTTGGGGGAAGGAAGGTGGTCAGAGAGGATTCAAATAAAGTGCTATGTCATCTCGGTCTTGAGGAATGAATAGAAGTTTGATAGACATTTATCTACGGAGGGCGGGAGGAACGGCCTGGGTGAAGGCAGGGCAGCTGGGCAGGTATGGCACAGAAGATGCCCCGTGGGCCACCAGGAATGCATATGGGAAGCCCACCAGTGCCCAGAGGAGGATTTTCATTCCGGCCAAAAGAAAACCACAGGGGTCCAGTCACACAGCCGCTGTTACCTCCCGCGGGGCTCGGAGGGCCAGAGCACGCCCCTTTGCGGCCAGCCACCGGTAAGTGGCTGCATGTTAGCAGGGTCCTCTTTTATACTGGATGACGACCATGGTGCCATTTCCACCCCTGACACCACATGGGCCTTGTGAACATGGATTTCAGTTTTTTCCAACTTTTTGCTGTCTGTCGTTCTAAGAGACATTGTTTCAGACGTCACACTTCCTGGCTGTGGAGAGAACAGACAAGAGTATGCCTGTTGGACAGGGCGTCAAGACTGTCCCCAGCAGGTCGCTGACTTTGAGCCAGGCAAGAACTCGCTAAAAAGAGACAACCCAGCACACCACACTTTGTACCCTTAGATGGCCGCCTGCTGCTTCCAGGGAGATGTGGGTGTTGCCCAGGCGATGGCCTGTAGTTATTTATTTATTATATTTTTCCCAGCCATTTCTTGGCTATTCTTTTTCTTCATGGTATAAAAAAAGAGACAGGGAAGAAATGCCGGAGTGCTGCTGGTAGGTCAGACTCCTCTTTTTACTACTACAATTTTCTTACGTGCAGGGCAATATCCCTTACAAATGTCGATAAGAAAGATGGCCAAATATTTATGGGACGTCTCAAAGCTGGGCCCTGCGATGCTGGGTAGACACAGACACGACCTACATCAGGTCTTACGGTAGTCAGAGAACAGCATTAAGAAGTAGCAGTCACCAAAGAGATGCAAACCTCAAAGCCCAGGGCTGGTTGCCATGGAGATGTATGGGCGAGGGAGGGAATCCAAGCACAGGTGAACTTGGTTGGGGCCATTTATACTGAGAAATAGAAGAACAGGAGTTAATAGGCGAAGAGGGAGAACCTTGTAGGGAAAGAGAAATATGTGTGTATGTGGACCAAGGTGCAAAAGGCTTGCTACCATCTTTGGAGGAAAAGTTGCTAGTGCTAATATGTAGTGGGCACTGTGTAGTGGACGTGCACTAGACCCAGGCAATATGCTAAATATTTTGCATATATTACTTCATAGAATATGCTTAAGAGTTTGTAAAGTTTATTTCCACGACAGCAGGGACCTGTTTGTCCCTACTGAACCCATTCTATCCTCAATACCCGAAGCAGCACTTGGGTAGTAGTAGCTACCCAATATTTGTACAAGAAAGCTTATATTTGTAGGAGACACAACTGAGGCTCTTGAGATACGAGGTAAATCTAGAGTTACTGGTGAAAATAAGACTCAGACCCAGCTTGAAGACAGCACCCTCCAGGCTGCCAGATGACAGCCTCGCTTCAACTAGGACTTGTCTTCCCTTTTCCAGGCACAGCAGCCTCAAAGTGTGCCTACACAGGAACACATGCCACCCGGCCCTGGATGGCTTACCACATGGCAGATAAGCCCGATACCACATAGCATGCCCTGGACCCTGCACCCTAAGTCCACGCAGAGGCTGACCCTGCTAAGTGCACTCAACCTCAGAGTTGCATCTCTCGAAATAGGAGCCCCGCATTGACTAACCTGTCACTCAGGCCCAGAGACCCACGATCTGCAAGTATTGTTTGTTCCTGCTCAGACCCAGGGCTGGATGCCAGTGGTACAGTATCAAACTCAGTTTTCTAGCTTTGGTGTTAAACCCTTCGAGGGCTGAGCACCTCATAGGTCATCTGTTTACCTGTGCCAACTCAGAACATTTCTCCATGTTGGCAACTGTAACCTGAGCATTCTGCAGGCCCCACTGGGAGGGCTCCTCTCTGTCTTGCCCTCGTTAGCTTTTTTTAATAGTACACCTGGCTCTCCTGGTGGGAGGCTCTGAAAACAGCCTTTAGTTTTAGACTAATTCCATCTTCCTCTTCTTCTTTTGCATCACGATCTTCAGTGAAAAGTTCTGTGCCTGTGCCCTAAAAGTGAATCATTTCAAAAGCTTAAAAAAGAAATGTATGACATGTTCTAGTTCCTAAGAATATTACTCAGTATTAACCCTGATCATCACTTCCCACCCATTCAGTCTTTCATGTAAATCAGAATATGGAGTTGGAAGGCACCCTGCGGAACATGATGGGACCTGGGCCCACTGACATAAGGACAATCACACTGGAAATGCAGGATTCTGGGGGCTGGGGCCTAAGCCCCGTGTCCTCTCTTTTTTTTTTTTTTTACCCCCTCTATGAGACAGTCTCCAGTGTCCACAAGGTTGTTTAATTCCAGGTCACCATCTACCCCGAGAAGCATGTTGCTGTCCTCCAGGGCCTCCAGTCATCAGTTTGGCTGCGGCCTTTCACTATCTGACACAACACCCAACCCATGTGGTTCCTTTGCAACCTTGCAAAATCAAACCTGTCCAAAATTCTGTGAACACTGTTTGCTAAGCCACAGGATTTGGATTCATCATCAGAAACAAAGGCAAAAAATAAATAATAATAATAAGGGCCAATTTCTTTCATCTTCTAGAAGAAAACAGAAAACTACTGATGTGATTGTGCAAATTTCCAGCCAAGTTGCTTGGCACATCATCTTTCTTTCATTGGCAAAGCTCAGTAGGGAGGAGAGGGCGGGGGCCCTGTGGGAGCTGCAGTATCTCTGTGGGCACCTCAGAGTCTGCCACACCAGGTGATGTGCAGTGGGCCCAAGATCCCATGTGCTATGTTTTTTGAAGAACCAAAGAGAGTATGTTACCTTAGCCAGTTCTATGAGGCAGCGGGGTTGTCAGCAGTTGGGCCGAGGCTTTCTCTGGGCTTAGCAGTGTGGCCAGCCTGAGGCAAAGCCAGGGTCGCACAGCATCTCAGCCAGGAACACAGTTTATCTGAAACACCTCATGGATTCAATAAGGACAGCATAATCCCTCCCTCTTCCTCATGCTCTGTGTCTAAATCAGCAGCAGAAGGATGAATTCAGCCCTGAATTGTGATAGGAACTCATTTTGGAAGTTTGAAAAGTCTGCCAGCATTTTCCTGTAATAAATCAGGACTCTTCTGGGATTTAAACTATACAACTTCCATTCTATTGGGGAAAAAAAAAAATAAAACACTGAGCCCTCTCAGCAACTCAAAATGCACGACATGTCAACAGCTTTTTTCAATTGACTGGGTCTTTATCACCTTCAGGGATAGAAATCTAGCAAACATGTGCCACTCTTCTAATGAAAGCAAGTGTGCTTATAGATTTAGGATAAAACATTAAGATAAAAACTATGCACATTCAAAAATAACCATAAAGTTTAAAAATAGTCATTTGATGACATATTTATACAAGTGTGTTTACAACTTTGTGCATGCAGGCACGGGAATTTTTGTCAGTCCTTTTCCCTTGCATTATAACAGACAAGATACTGAATAAGGTAACAGGATCCTAGGCAGTGTCCACAGCTCCACCACTTGCTAGACATATGACCTTGGCTGTATGAAAAGTAGAGATCTGGTGCTAAAATTTCTGGCTCAAAATCTGGCTCTGTCATGGGCTTGATGTATGATATATCATCCAGGATATTAATATATCTGAACCCATTTTGCATATATAAAACGGGGTCCATACTGACTTAATACCTCTACACATCAGTAACACTAATGCCTGCGGCAGGTGCCATGATAGTGCCCGATAATGGTAACGATTGAAGGTGTCGCTTTAAGAGTCTGATTTGCTTATAGACAAAATGAGGCAGGAGCCTAAGGTGCTGCGGGCACAGCGATGCAATGTGTGTGCGGGAAGGCGCTTGCGTCAAGAGGGGTCATAATTAAATGAGAACACTGGTGCAGCTGAACCTAGAGCAGGAGCTGAGCATGTTCTAGTCCAAACTCCTCTGCTAGGTTTGGCTATGTACATATTATCTGTGCTTCTCTGAGCCAGCCCAGCAGACTGGAAAACTACTCACTGGGGACAACACAGACTCAAGATCGGCAGGGCTGTGATCTCCACCAGGCCACCTGCCTTTTCCTTTGCAGACACTGCTCCATGATCTTTTCTCCTTTCTCATGGTTCTATGATTCCAGGACTAGAGGATGAAGAGAAGGAAATCAAGGGATAAAAAGGGTCCCACTGAGGCAGCGAGCAGAGACCAGGACAGGCACGGACTGGAAGGAAGCCACAGAATGAGGAGCCACTGGGCTCTGAGAGACTGTGTTCAGAGCACAGATGAGTACGGAAGAAGAAAGTTCTGATGCCCAGAGTTTGGCTCAGCGTCTATACCAACAGGCCATGCTAACCTGAGCATGAACACCGGCTCTCTTCTGAACTGCTGGGTCTCTTCTGAGACCCTAGCATGGTTGTAATTTTTAACATTACTTTCTTGTCTGCAGAACTGTGGAGTCTTTGACCGGCAAAGACACCACATGGACTCCCTTTATTCCACAAAGCCCAAGCTTAAATACCCTTACATACCCACATTAACATACAAGCAATCTAATAAGCTAACATTAGCATACAAGCAATCTAATAGGCTAACATTAGCATACAAGCAACTAATAGGCTAACAAACTCTCCAGACCCATCACCCCACCTTGGGACTTCCTCTTTAGAACAGTCCCGTGGTTCAACACCCGATCCAAATTTCAAGCAGAACAACACCTGACTTAAATTCCAGACAGTAAATGCTTCTTCGTGGAAAGGAACGTGGCCAAGGTCTGCAATGCTGAGGCTCTCGGGCCCTGAGGGCCCTAACACAGAACCAGAACACAGGTATTAGATCGGTGCAAAAGGAATTGCAGTTTTGCACTGTTGCAATTTGCCACTTGGTATTACGGTACATTCTTAAATAAATGTGTTATGTTATACCTCATTTCAATTTGCACTCCTTGCTTTTTTGTTAAGGACTTATTGCTGTTTACTTTATATTTATTTTAGGCTATGGAAATGATGTTAGACAAAAAGTAAATTTTAGTGATTTTCTTATATCTGTTCAAAATATGAGGCACAGCCATGGAGACGACTCACAACATCCATCCATTTGGATCAGGAGCTGCTAATGAACCATATGGTGCAGTGGCGGTTCACAGAGTTCACACAGGACCCTAGGGCCTTGAAAATGAGTTGCCTGCTGTTGGAAGTTGACAACAACCATTTGAAAGCAATCATTGAAACTGATCCTCTCATAGATACACGCAAAGTCACTAACGAACTCAACATTAATATTGACCATGTGGGTGTTTGGCATATAAAGCAAGTTGGAGAGGTGAAAAGGCTTAATAAGTGGGTGCCTTATAAAAATTATCATTTGAAATCGTTTTCTCTTATTATCCATAACAAACTATTTCTGATTTGTACTGTGATGTGTGTTGCAAAGGGGATGTACAGAACAATCAGCAATAACTAGCCCAGAGAACAGAGAAGAAACTCTAAAGCACTTCCCAAAGCTAAACTTGCACCCAAACGCGGTCATACTCACAGTTTGATGGTCTGCTGACGGTCTGTACGTTACTGCTTTCTGAGTCCCGTTCCAGCTGAGAAGTATGCTCAGCAAATTGCTGAGATGCATCAAAACTGCAATGCCTTTGAGGGCCTGGTTCTTCTTCACAGCAGTATCTGACCACATGTCACACAAACAACTTCAAAAGTTGAGTAAACTGGGCCACGATGTTGCCTCGTCTGCCATGTCCACCTGACCTCATGTACACAGACGACCACTCAAGCATCTCAACAGCTTTTTCTAGGGAAAATGCTTTCCAAGAGTGTCAAATCCTGAGGTAGATTTTTTTTTCTGCTACAGAAATAAACATTTCTTGTTGGTAAAAATTTACTTGATTGTAGCGGTTCCCATATTGATCAATAAAGGTGTGTTTGAGCCTAATTATGACTTAAAATCTGCGATCCCAAACTGCAAATACTTTTGCAGTAACCTCAAAATAGAATTGCTGAATGGGCTGAGATAGCACACATGAAAAACCAATCGAGTCCCCAGCACACAGGAGGTGCTCCGTGAAGTTAGCATCACCTCCGCTATGGTACTTCCTTCCACAGGGATGGCCTCCCAGCTATGCAGCGTGAGCCGAACGCTCTGTCCTTTTTCTCAACGTGAAGCCATGAGTGAGGTTGACGATGCGCCTTGTTCCACCCGGACGTCACAAGCCCAACAAGTTTTCCTCCCTTTATGTGGGTTGAATCACATCTTCAGAGAAGCTGCCTGAGCAAGGCTCAGTCTACTACGAAAAAGAGGCTGGAATGACTTGGAAAACTGACAGCTGCTCCTTCTCTCCTTTCAAAGGAACTAAGCGCTTAGGTATTGCCATCATGCTAACAAGACAGGACTGTGAATCCAAAGGGATTGGGGAAAGGCAGGAAGAAAATTCCCTTCACACAAGCAAAGGGCATTTGGTCCCCCCTAGTGGTGCAACTTGGGAACTCCAAGAGGGAAAGCCTTCCACCTGCATGATCCTTAGTACCTGCCAGGCACATGAGGGAAACAGCCTTTCATGCTCAGCAGTCACTGGCTGGCTCCTGTGGAGAAGAAATCACAGCCAGGATCAAGACACTTGCGTTCTGGGCTGATCTGAGCTAACAGCTACTGCGTTCAGGCAGGTGCCTGGGTATTAATCTACAATGGGCGCCAAACATCTTTAGAATAACTGGAAATACGGGCCAGTTAACTCAGACCTATCAAGTTAATTCAAGCAGTTCTTTGGGCTAAGAAGTGGAAGAGTGGAAGTTGGCCCTGTTCCATTCAGCATATCGAGCAAATGACTCATTTTAAAAATTTCCCCCATTTTTATTAATGTGTGTGTATGTATGCGATCCATTATGTTTACAATGAATTTGATGGTTTTTGCACATATGTGTGTATAACACCAACTTTACAATCCCTCCCCATTTTTGGCCCTCTCACACCCTCCCCTCCCCCCAGCTCTCACTATCACACCCATTTGTTTCTGTATTCTGCATTTCCCCAATCAGAGAAACCATGTGATATTTAACATATTTAATCTTCTGCATGACTTACTTCACCACTCAAACTACCACTCTTTAGCTCAGTTTCCTACCCTTAGAATGGGCTGCAATGGTCATATCTTGATGCCTCTTCTCTCCGTCCTGCAGAGCCCTTTACTGGGAGATGTGTCAAAAGTTTTTTTTTTCTTTAATCTTAGTATATCTTTGTTGAGATTCTTTAAGATGGCATCACCCACAAGTCCAGATAAGAAAAGAACTGTAACAATGAAATTCATAAAGCTAGAAAATGTGAGAAAGAAAAAGAGAGAATACATTTCAGATTCCTTAGCTGAGTACTGAAAGGTAAATATTCGTACATTCAAAAGACATTCAGGTTATCAGTCAGTTTTCTTAGGATAAATTTACATCAAAGGCCAAATAAGTGAACTGCTACCTTAAATGAACTTACGTCTATATCACAAGAGTAAATTATACATAAGCAATAGATATGACATGCTTATTTCAGGATTTTAAAACTTTCACGATTATTTTTACTCACATTTCACTAATTACTAACATTTGCCACATTTGGTTTATCATTTTAACTACCTATCCATCTATAATTCATGCATATATATATATTTAAAGATTTTATACCAATTCCTTATATTGAATATAACTATGTTTTGCAAACTAATATACTATTAAAATAATAATTACGGGGGAGAAGTTTCACAGATTATATGAGAAAGCTGGTACTATTTTAGTAGGAGATCAATCAAATAATTCAAATACCAATCTACTTTTTTTAATACTGTTTCTTTAGATGTTTCCTTTCCTCCATGATTTTTGGTGCTGCTTGTCTCTCTGTCTCTCTCAAAGATTCCTTCAAGTATTTTCTGTAGTGGTGGTCACAGATTTCTTTAGGGATTCTTGGTCATGAAAAATTTTTACTTCCTCTTCAATTTACAGGGATAATTTTGCCAGATACAACAACTTGGGTTGACACTTGCTGTCTTTCAAAGCTTGAAAGATTTTGCTACAGGCTCTCCTGGCCTTTAAAGTTTGCATCGAGAAATCGGTGGTAATAAAAATGGATTTGCCTTGGTAATGTCTGTTTTTCTCTTGCTGCTTTTAATATTCTTTTTATGTTGTATTTATGGGGTTTTAATTATGATGAGTGACAAGTCTCATTGCTGGTTGAGGTATTTGGTGTTCTATGAGCTTTTTGTACCTGAAAATTTCTTTTTCTAGATTTGGAAAATATTCTTGCATGATTTCAGTGAATAAATTCTTTATACCTTCACTGCTATCTTCGGCTTTTTCTCTCACACTCATACTTCTGAGATTGATTCTCTTTGAATCATTCACCAGCTGTTGTAACAAGCTACTTTGCTCATTTCTAATTTTGGAGTAGTGCATAATTATAGTGTTTGTTTCCTCAGCCTTGTCTTCAAGGTCTGAAATTCTGTTCTCATAATGTTTTAGTTGACTTCCCCTGTTTTCAAATGTATTTTTCATATCCTGAATTTCACCTAGATTTCTTTTCAAAATTTCTACTTCTTTATCAAAATGTTCCTGCATATCTTACATTTCCTTATTTGCCTCAGCCAATTTTTCTTTGTGGCTTCAATATGCTCAGTGAACTTTGTATCCATGAGGACCACTACTTGTTGATTAAGTTCTTCTTTAAGACCACTGATTATTGCTTGCTTATCTTTGAGAATATCTGGCTGTTTGACTCATTTGTTTTTTGACTTCCTTTTTTACAAGTTTCACTATTTCAGGGCCCATGACATTGACTTCTGGGGTCTCTGGCATTTCTGTGGGTGCCCTGTTGCCTTGTCATTTTCCCACATTTTTGTTGTTGAGGGACTTCACTTTAAAGGTCTAACTCAGAGGTTTCTTTGAGTGGCTGTGAGGGTGCAGGGGAGGAAGCCCAAATTCCTCTGAGTTCTGTGCTGGGAGTAGGCAGTGAAGGAGGACCTAACAGCCTGACGGCCTCTAAGGTGTCTTGTTCACCCTAACCCCCCTCAGAAAAGCTCTCCTGCCTGTCCTGGCTTCCCTCCCTCAAGGATGGGGCTCTCCATCCTCAGAGGTGCTCCCACTACACCTGAGCCATTCAGGAGGGTGGCAGTCTTTCCTTCTGCAACTGTCTCTTGTGCCAGTTTCTTCCTAGGCACTGTTAGAGTTACCAGCCAAAATCCTGATGTGCTCTTCTGAGCTTTCTTTTACTCTGATCAGTTCAGTCTCAGTCCCTCTTTTTTTTTTTTTTTTTTTTACTGGTTCTTGCTGACATCACTGCCTGTTATGGCTGCTGAGCACTGCTTCTGATCTAGGCTACAGAAGGCCTTTTCTAGGGGGAGCTCTCATTATGTCTGTAGTATGCACTACTTGCCCGCTCATTACTGGAAGCTGGGGCTACCAGCTGCAGACAATTGCTGCTTCTGGGTCCACGCTTACCT
This sequence comes from Ctenodactylus gundi, assembly GCA_004027205.1. Lineage (NCBI taxonomy): Eukaryota > Metazoa > Chordata > Mammalia > Rodentia > Ctenodactylidae > Ctenodactylus > Ctenodactylus gundi. Next base: position 102,348 of record PVKB01001386.1, on the reverse strand, counting down.
CAGCCAGAGGTTCTGGGCAGGCTTTCCTCCAACTGTAGATGCCAGTGGCTCCCAGCCATTCAGAATCAGCCTGGGTCAGCTTCCTGGGCTTCTGTTTACCTCTGCTTCTGAGGTGTTTTCAGGGTTTCTGACCTTCCCGTGGCTTTCTTTCAATTGTTGGGGCACTCCTCCCTGCCCTAGCTACATTGAACAGGCACTTTTTGACTATATTCTCAACTTTTTGAGTGGGTCCATGAGGAGACATTGTACAGCTGTGTTACTCAGCCACCATCTTGACCAAAAGCCCTTATTTTGAATTTGAAACCAAGGTAACAAACTGTTTCTAGACAGAGAATTTTGACAGCTCAAAGACACTTATTTGGGTGAAGATAAACTAAAGCGTCACTCTTGGAATAACAGGTACATAAGAGAAAGGAGGTGGGGAGGGAGAGGGAGAGTGGAGAGGTTGACTGAAAGGAGGGAGATATTTGAGGCGGGAGAGGATGGGCCCAGAGGGAGGTGGAGGCAGGGGATGGATGCCAAGCAGCTCAAGCAGCCGGGAGAGGCTGTTGTCAGTGGGGGGTGTTGGACAGAAAGGCGGTGAGATGTGAGAACTGTCACTCCCTACAGTCTCAATTTCTAACCATGCTTCTGCTCCATCATGTTTAAATTCTGCAGTTCCTAGAATTTTGTTTTTGGAGAAGGCACTAGGAAGTAGTTACCATAAGATTTTTACTTGTATCAAAGTACTCCCTGTGGTGGTGTATCTGGTGGGCTGAGGCAAGAGGATCACAAGTTTGAGCCCAGTCTGAGAAACTTTGCAACTTAGTGAGAACCTGCTACAAAAAATAAAACAAAATAAACAAACAGGATTGGGCTGGTGCGTAAGGTAAGTGTGAGGGACCTGCAGTTCAATTTCTAGCACAAGAAAAAACAAAACCAAACATTGGATGGTCTCTCTGATATGAGAGACCCAGACCACAACTATCTCACAGAACTTTAGATGAAAGACAAAATGAAAGAGGGGGACAGGGTGGGGGTAGAGGGAGGGAAGGGAGGGTGGGGGAGGGACAAAAGGAGAGCGGGAAAGCCCTTGTCATCTTGCACAAAATGCTCAACTCCATTGTAAACCTTAAATTCTGCACTTGTACATATCAATAAAATGGGGAAAAAATACAGAAGCCCCAAACCCCACAATATGAAAACCCAAAAAGCCAACTCATTTTTGAAAACCAAATACATGTAAGATATTCAAATCAGGTTTTTTCAAGGGCTGTGAAGTGCTTAGGCACCCAAAGGACTCACCTCTGGCTCTAGGGTTGGTGTTTGGCACTGTACAGGATTTTTCTCATTTGAGATAAAGCCTCTTAGATTAAGTGTTGATCTTTGAATTCTCAAAACCCAGCTTGGGTGGGTGGGTGGCAGGCTGCATTTGAAAAGGCAACACAAGGCGAACTTAAATGTAGTAGCAAGAAATTGGGATGTTGTGGTTTAAGGCCCACTTCTGGAAAAAGGCTAGGCTCCGAAACCACTGTGTCAACGTTGCTCCGTGAGTTTCTATTGTTTTGCACATGGTGGTTGCGGCCCTCCTTCCCTGGTAGGCAGGTGGGCCCAATAACAGCACAGGGACATAAACCCAGAGAAGGCACTTTCCCTCTGGCTATGGAAGCTAGGACTGAATTGTCTCTGTCCTTGGTAGTAAATAACTGACAATCTGTGTAAGAGAAATCCTGAGGGGCAGAAGGTGGGACAAGCAGAGAGCCAGGTGAAGAAGCTCAGGGAGCGAGGGGTGAGGAAACTGGGCTGGCCGAGAGGTTTGGTGCTCACGGAGAGCGGAGGAGTCTGTTGGCTCTGCGGGTAAGGCAAGCGTAAATGGTATTTTCCCAGGACAGAACCTGGAGCTACCTCACCTTCCTGGTGGATGCCCAGCATGCGTCTATTTGATTTATTCTCCTCTCAGCAGCAGAGGGAGGTAGAGAGTAAAAAACACGACAAGGGCTGCTCCTGCTCTGTGAGAGCCACCAGCAAGCAAGCTTAAACAGTTACACACAATTTAAGACGTACTAAAAGAAGTACCGGGCAAGCCTCGGCAGCAGACAGGATGCTCTTTGGAATTACTGGTAATTAGAAAGACTTGAAGAGTTCAGGAGACATAAAAGGGAACAGATTTGGTTTTAGAAGGACGGCCCAATTTTAAAATGACCTTTATTTCCCTTGGAGTTTTCTTTGGCACGTGGCTATGCTAATACGTAAAAACGGATCTCAGTCAAGGCCCGACTTTGCACCTTTAGGATAAACTGCTTTTCCGTACCTCTCAGATATGTGGAGTCAGAGCACACCAGGTGAGAACCGTGGCCTGAGATAAAGGAAACAGCCAGTGGACAACAGCTGCGGCTGCAGAGAAGGCCCCGTGTTCCAGAGAACCCACCAGCCTCTCTTCCAGAGCTGTCCTGTGCCACGTCGTCAAAAGGCCACTTTGAAATATGGAAGCAAGCACTGACACACAGGAACCCTCAGGGATGCCACGTGCGTGGGGGACGCCCGCTGCTTGGACCGCAGGCATGGCTAAACTTCCTCACTGTGCTGCCCATCCCCAGGGCATCCACAGATGTAAGAGGACTTTCCGGAACCACTGCTGCACATTCAGGGAACAACATGGCCAAGGAACGATTAGAATGAGCATATTGATTCTGGGCACCAGTTTTCGTGTTGGTCACTTTCTCATGAATAGGACACAAGACCTGACGTCCATAACTTCACGTAGAAGAGGCTTAATATGGCTCAGGGGATAGATTCATCAGTGTTCGGCTGGCTCCATGGAGCACGGCCTGGCAGAGGACAGCCACTGACATCACGGTTGCCAGGAGAGAGGGGAGGAGCTAAGGAGGCAGATACGCTCCCAGACGGTATGCCCAGGGGGACCTCTCTTCCAGGCAGGCCCATCTCCTACCAGCACACTCAGCTATGAGCTCAGCAGAGGATTCACTCACTGATGAGTACTGCGCCTGGGGCTCCAATTATTTTCCAAAAGCCCCACCTCTGGACACCTGAGACAGGTGGGAGGGCATCCTAGGTCTAAATCCTGAGTCTTCTCATGTGATCCTATAGATTTGCTTGTCTGTGTGTTCACAGCAGACTCAGCAACTTCTGATCTGAAACATCAAACTACCATGTGCGTATTTTAAATTTCTTCTCCCTCTACTGAGCATTCTCAGCACTGATTATCTTACAGGTAGGCTTTACAGGTATGACCCATTATTTCATGTTAGTGTTAAGCTCAGAGTTGGTGGAGGAACAGGCGCTGATGAGGAGACAGAAGGTGGCTTCTGAGCATCTGTCCCTGAAAAATTCCAAAGATAGACATGTGGTAAAGATAGGACCAGCACAAAAGTGAGACCCCACAGCCTCTCCTGCCACCCCCTCCACTCTAGGAGGAGTAATCCATCTTTTTTTTCAGACGCTTGGTACTTTACGGGTGCTCCAACATATTTTGAAAACTCAGATTATCCTTACGAGATACCCATATAAATTTAGACTCCATTACTGGTGGGTAATGGCACAGCCATGGGACCAGGGAAAACAGTCACTTTTGGAACCTGAGCCCTAATAATAAAGTGAATATATGTAAAAATGAGTACAATCAACTTCATCCAGAATTTAATCTGCTTTTATTTGCTACTTCTTATAAAAATGGAATCTTTATCTTACACAAAAAGGTTACTTTAAAAACAGTGAACTTTACCAGAACCTACCGAATCTGAGGGACGCAGTAGGAATTTAAACCTGAGGGCAAAAAAAAAAAAAAAAAAAAAAAAATATTGAACAAAATCTTACATTTTTAAATGATTCATCACCAGAAGCAAACACCAATTGTACATTTCCAAATATGTGATAGAGATAAAATAATAAATGCCAGGCTTACTGTGAGCAGACAAAAGAAAGCATCTCTGCTCCTCAAGACTGGCCTTTTATTTCGTTAAGAGCAAAACATTTGAAGAGTTTAAAAAAATCATGTACAATGTTGTTTAGGTTGATACACAACATACAGGTGCACAAACATCCATTCTAATTCTCTACCCTTTGTGTTTCTGAAACTGCACCAAGAGCTCTGTGAGAAATAGTGTATAACGTGCATGTGGAATTCCTAACTTTTTTTTTTTCTGGCAAGCGTAGTATACCAGTTAAATGCAAAACTTAAATCTGAAATAAAGTTCAACTGGAGGCCATCTCTGCTCAGTACTTTGTTTGGCTCATGTATTCTGGGTTAATGCTTTAGTGTTAATGAAACTGTTCCTATTAAAAAAGAGGCTGAGGAAAATGCACTCTATAGTACAATGAACTAGCAGCAGGGAAAGACCAAAGAAACAAGAGGGTAGCTTTCTAATCACTTCAGCATCTCATATGCAGCCAGAGACAAGGAACAATGCTCTATGGGGCATTCTGCAGCATTCCTGGCTGATACCATTTCACATACACAATACTTTCAGAAAACAAACCAGGGTGCAAAATAAAAACTCCTCCCCTTCGTACCAGACTTTCTCTTGTTTCCAGAAAGAAGTAAACACAGATTCTGATGCAATGTATACTTACTGAAAATAAAGAGGACCTGCAGCTGTACTGTCACGTTTTTGGTGGGAAGAATCAAAGGACCAATTAAAAACAATCACAGCGTGAATGAAGTGGAAATACTCAGGTGTAATTAGAAGTACTGGCTTCCCTCCCAATACATACATGCTGGGGGGGGGGGGGCGCTGCAAATCTCGCACAAATACATTGTTATAATAAAAGTGCTGATCAGATTTATTGGGGTTCATGTGCATAGAAGGAAAATGCCTTGTGTGGGTACAGCAATGCTCAGAATACAAAGATGGAAAGATAATTTGACTCAAAAAAACCACAGAGAAATACTGTCAAGTCCACAGAATATTTGACTATTTTAATGAACCCATAAATATCATGTAATATTTTAATTAAACATATAAAATTTGAATCATGAAACACTTGAAAAACAGAAACACAAATATTTCCCTCTCAAGTGGTAAGGCTATTCACATAAATCACGGCTGTATATCACGGCACGCCTACCAGAGCTCTGGGGGTATAGTGGACCCATTTACCCTGTTTTAATATAAATGTTAATTGATGGTACAATATGGTGACATATAGGGGAAAAAAGTTAAGACTAAAGACAAAAAATACAGTACCTATGTGTCACACAGACATGCCCCGATGCAGGCCAGGCTCAAAAACACCTATGTTCTCAGACTAAGTCTGTGTATTTGGTTTTCTTTTAAATGGCAGAATTAAGGGTCTAGAACACTCTGTTGTCACCAGTAATGAGTTCTTAGACAAACTGCTATCTCTATATGAATCTACAACCTCTTGAAATTCTGAAAAAAAACAGTAAATATAGCAAAAATGAATGTTACAATTTGCATCCATGGAGTACATGTGTCTAGGTGCCTGTGTGCACACAATTAAATGAACCAAAGCCTCACATTTGGTTTTTAATTGTCTACTTTGTTTTTTTGGAAGTACATTCTTGGAAATCAAATGCCAATGGGCTAATAATTCAGCAAGTCTCTTTCTTTCTTTCTTTCTTTCTTTCTTTCTTTCTTTCTTTCTTTCCTTCCTTCCTTCCTTCCTTTTTTTTTTTCTTTAAGACAGGATCTTGCTCTATAGCCAGGCTGCACCTGAACTCACTCTGTGGCCCAGGACTCATACAGCAAGTTTCCTTTTCTTAATTTAAAATTCTTGTAATAAATATGAACACCTGTCAAAGATCTGCTCCATCAGCGCAGTAAGTGCGGTCTGGTACCCACCTGTTTTCATCTGACAGGCAGCTGCGTCACTGTCGCTGTTCGCTGCACCAACTCTATGCTCTTTCAGAAGCTACCTGAGTACAGGTAATGAGATGTAAGTAACAAAGACATTTAAAAACTAGGGCATCAAGAGCAATGTAGCCTATATCAGTGGCTACACCCAAATGTGTAGAAAATAACTTCCATATTCATTATTGATCCTGATTGTAAGTTGTTCCCAAAAATTTTCATAGGTGATAAGCTAGATTTAGCCTATGACTTTTGCTCTAGAACAGAATCAGTGACTAGCCATGGAGAAGCTCTAGTTTATCAGGTGAGTAGTAGCAAATCTAAATATTGGTTACAAATTCTTCCTACAGAAGAGGGTGATTTTTAAAAAAAATACAAATTACATTTAGTTATGCCCATAAATGTTCAAACATATCTCAATGTGTCATAGTCATGTCCAAAACTTAAATCTGACACATGACAGTTCTTCTATGAAACAATTAAAACAACCAACTCCATTTTAAAAATTGAGAACAGAAAAACCTCTGGATGTGGTCAGAATCTGTTTTATGAAGTCCTAGAAAAGAGCTCCGTCATGTATGCCTGGTTCCCTGAGAACGTAAATGTTCTGATTAAAGGCAAGTTTGGTAAGGAGCACATTTTTACACCATTCCTTCCCTCTCAGAATTAAATACGATGTGTCAGGCAGCTTTTGGTGTCCAATAGTCTTTACAGCTAAAATGACTGAAATTTTATTCGATGTGAATAATTCAGATTTTTTTCTCTGAACTTCAGTCCAGGTATGTTTGGCAGGTGAGAGAAGCTACACTGATTATTTGTTAAACACTTGCTTTCATCTTTCTGGGAAAAAAAAAGAAAAAGAAAACATGTATCACACACTACAATTGCGTGAGTACAATGCTCTAGACACAGGATGCTTTCCAGTTTTGCCTAGATGCAGTTAACAGATTACTTCATAGTTATACCGTAAGTGAGGTGGCATCGTAAACCTACTAGAGAAAAACACGTTAAAAATGTGCATTTCCTCAAAGCGAGCTTGCTGATTTTATTCCTTAAATATTCTACATGATAATAAAATGCCAAACACAATGCTCTTTATGAAGAGGAGCAAAATGTATTCTAGGACAATTAAAGACATGAGATGAATTTTAGTTAAACTGATCCATTTCCTTGTGAGCTCTGACAGCTCTTCTTAGATAACAAGTGTTTTGCATCATAATTTTATCTAGAGATTATGCAGATGGGGAAGAAGCATTTCCCTTGAATAATAAGTTTCTATGAAGTATTTTAAAAATCAGTTTGAAAATCCAAATCTTTCCCTGTCCCCACCATCACGTTTTTGTAAGTAATTAAGAACTGTACCCATTTAACTGCATGGCAACCAGGGAGGAACAAGAAAGGCAGGGGATGTGGCCATCTTCTTACAAGGAAACTCCCAGATACTTGAGGGCCCAGAACACAAGGCTTTTGTTATCCAAAAGTAATTAGTTGCAGAACACAAAAACGTTTTGGAGCACAATGCACATAAACAAGGGAATCACGAACAGCCCAAACCAAGCATGGTAAATTCTTAAAAGAAATGTACGTTCTCTATAGCTTACAAAGACTGTTCTCGTAGATGTGCCACCCAAGATCAAGCAACAGAAAGTATCTGCCTTTGTATTTCATATAAAATTCCTTAACAAAATTTTTTTGATGACAGACAAGAAGATTTTGCGAAATCATTAATTTGTAGGATGCCCTAAAGATGCCATGTCGCAAGTACTCTGGCTCTGGCTTTAGACCCAGGCAAAGGCCAAAGGAAGGCTTGTTCTCAGGGCTCCTCTTTGTTGTTTAAAGAAAACCAGCTTATGGAAGACTTTAGAGAGCTGGGAAGGGAGGTCAAGATCAATCCCAAAAGGAATTCTGCCAAGCTCAATACTCCCTGTCTAAAAAAGTGTAAGAACATAAATCACAGACAGTGGTGAGCATACACATTGTGCAAATTCATACTGATGAGTTAAATGTCAAAACAGAGGTAACCAAGGCAAGTAAGTAACAGTGACCTGGGAAGAAAGAAGAAAGAAACCTACACCACCTTAAAGATAAAATTACATGGTAAAAATTCTGTAAGTTCATGCCTCTCAATCCATACTTCTTAGAACATCTCAATAAATTAAAGATTAATTATTCACAAGACTCCAGTAACACGTTTTACCTATTTAACTTAGGGACAGACACTGCATTGCCTTAGTAAGATATTTGGTTATGGTGCACCATAATCGTCACTCATTTTCATCTCTCTAACTTAGAAACCTTTACTTCTCCTTTATAGCCCAGGGCATACTCTTGAAGATGGCTTGGAGACACAGATTTCTGGTCTACCGGTCAACATTTATCTAAGCATGTCTGCAAACGTTCCGTCACGGGCAGAGGAAGAGTGCTGAGCAAACTGTCCTCCACAAGCAGACAGCTTCGTTTCAGAGCCTGACATCCTTCCAGCTCTGGAGGCAGCGTTTCCAGGTAGTTACCGATGAGCTCTAGATGCGAGAGGCTGGACAGCTCCCCAACTCGAGGAGACAGCTCAGTCAGACTATTTCTCCCCAAAAGCAAACACTGCAGCTTCTTGCACTGAAACAGCCCATCTGGTAGCATCTCAATCTGGGGCAGGGGGAGAAAAGAAGTGATGAAACCGGTTTTAATGGCCTGCGATGGTACATTCAGTTGCTTATAATTTGTTACGTTATTCTAAAAACACGCCTGCAATTTTGGACAGGTAAACACAACAGTGGTGATGTATTTGAGGTAGATGAAAACGATGAGGAAAACTCAGGATAGGGGTATTGTAGAGAGACAAGACGATGCTTCTATAAACATCTTAACTCTTGTGTGCGTGAGTGGGCAGCCGATTTGGCTCTGGGAACTTTAACAAGCCAGTCTGAAAGAAAACACACTTGTACACTTACTATCCTAAGATTAGGAGAATGGATATGCTTTCAAGGCCAAGATTTGAAGTACATTATTCTCAACAGTCCTCATAAACAGCTGGGCCAGGTGGAGCAGGCATGTAACCTTCAGCACTCTGGGAGGCTAAGACGGGATTGTGAGTTTGAGTCCAGCCTGGCATCTTAGCAACTTAGACCCAATCTCAAAATAATAAAAACAGGCTGGGGAGTCTAGGTGCACAGTTCAGTGATTAGAGCACTTGCCTAGGATTCTTGAGGCCCCAGGTTGGATTCCCCCAACATCACAAAATAGCCGGGCAGGGTGGTCCATGCCTGTAATCCCAGCACTGGTGGCTGAGGCAGGAGGATTGCCTTGAGTTCTAGGCCAGTCAGCACTACATAAGGAGTTCAGGACCAGCCTGGACTACAGAGAAAAGTAAGTGCTGGGGATGTAGTTCAATATGAAGGCCTTGGGCTCAATCTCTAGTACCAGAGAAAGAGTTATGATTTATGGTGTATGTAGTGAAGAATCTCCTCTTAAAAATGTCTTGAGACCAGGCATAATCTAGAGTGCTTCCTATACTATTTTTATCAGTATGTATTGAATCTTGATTGTTTTTAAAGTAACAATAGAAGCATAGGCAAACATATTATATATACACATACATCACATTTCATTGCCCCCTGTGTACACTCTCAGCTCCCACCCCGACAGAGCTGGCTGAGTGGACCTGTTAGTCCATCAGAAGATGCAGGTCAAGTACCAGCGCCCTGAAATCCCTATTGCTAACAAGGCCACTTTTTGTGCATTTATCCTTCTTTCTGAACTCTGGCATGGCTTTAATTAAATAATTCAGGTTGGGAAATTAAATTTAATTATAATAAATAGCCCACAAACTAGGTCAATTCCTAGGTAGCTGCTCCACTGATCTGTTCCCCTACATGCTTGGTGGATTACATGTGAGTTTCTGAGGAAGCCACTGTTCACATATGGGGTGAGATAACAGTGAATGTTTAAATTTTTAAAAATTACTACAGTAAATTATTACCATATTACATTGCCATTATTTGCCTTCTCCAAATACTCTTCCTCGCTTCAAACTAACTTATCCTATCATTTTGTCCCTTTCTGAAACAGTTCCTGAAATCTTTTTGTGAGTGTTGTTAGTTGCACTGTCTTGACTGCCGTGATTCAAAGCATTTACCTTTTGTTAGTCTGATTTTGGAGTAAAGCTAGAAGTTACACAGTCCCACGTCCAATAACTAAGGTGCAAAAGGACATGTGTAATAGTTTTACAAGCCTGTCTTTCTGTCTCAAGGAATTTGGCAGCAGCATTCACTGTATTTTTGATCACACCCTGTAAAAGAACTCATGAAAGAGGACATGTAGAAATGCTTCAAGAAGTGGCAAGAACAATGGTGTTTGAACCCATGGGAGTATCTTGAGAGGACGAATGGTAATACATCTTTTATTGTAATTAAAAAATATTCAAACACTCACCATGACTTTTGATTACTCCCCACATGGCACAAGATTCAATATGGGGAGACTTCCAGAAAAGCTGAGCACATACTCCCTCCAACCCATCACTTCGCTGAGGGTGTATTTGCACTGTTGGATGACACAACTCACCTACACCTACACCACTCTTCAGATTGGTTTGGGACAAAGGGCACTTGTGATACCAGGACCTAGTGCACTTACAGTATGCCGCAGATTGGCTGGAGATGAGGCACTTACTATGATACAATGCAAGTTCCTTGGTTCAGGAAGTGGCTTTGTTAGAAACAGGATGAAACAGCACTCAGGTTTAGCCTGTGTCCTCCGAAGGCTAAAAGAGTCGCTGAGCCAGCTCTGTGGGTGAGCTCCCAGGATCATCCAGAACTATCTCACTAGATCTACAGATCACTGTTGCTAGGACCAGCATTCAGTACAGATCATCACAACAAACCAAAATACTGGGTGTAAGCACCAGAAAATTGCACATTTGTTTCATTTCTTCTCAAGAGCAGAAGTAACCCAAAATACACAGGTAAAACAATGTCAATACTGAGAGAGATGAGGCAGAGAGATCAGAGAGAGGGAGCAAATGCAAATCCTTCTGAAGCCACCCTTCTGTCCTGAGACTCTTGCAGCTCAGAAGTAGGACAGATGATATACGTGAGGAGGGAAAAATCAGGCCTGTGCAGTGTGCCAGGGTGCCTAAGCAATGTTTTAGCCAAACCTGCTGAAAACAGGGAAGGCTTGGTTCATATGTGTTCAGTAAATACATGTTTAAATGCCCCATATGTAATGGATTGCAGGTAGGTGCTGGCAATAAAGTTCTGAGCCATACAGAAGGCCTTAAGGACTTTTGTCTAAAGCTGGTGACACAGATCAATGGTACAGTGTTTGTCTAGTACATGTAAAGCTTTGGGTTCAATCCCCAGCACTATAAAAAAACAAACGTCCATACCAAAAGACCGATTTTTGTCTGAAGCAGGACTACTACGAACACTTCCACTCTGGCTGGGCTGTCCTGTGAACTGAACAGTGTTTAGCACCACCCCAGAGTCTACCCCATAGCTTGCATTACAACTCTGCTTCCCAGCTGGAATAACCAAAAAAGTCCCAGACAAATGTATCCCTTGAGGGAGCAAAATCCAACACCAGTTGCAAAACACTATACTAATGGGAGAGAGAAACGTCAAACAATTACCCAAAGAATTAGCCGGTAACAGGGAGTATGAAGGAGCGCCGACCAGGAAAGCACGTTTCCCTTCTCCAGTGGATTCCGGATCTCCAGCAATGGCGTTGATGGGCTGACTGCCTCTTGGTTGGCTGCCCTGAAGCCACTGTCAACACTCTCCTCTCTGGTGCCCATGCTACTGCACCCCAGCCATCTCTGAATTATGCTTTTAGTGGGCTTCTCATCCCCCAGCAGAAGAAAGAGACTTCACGTGGGTGCGAGGAAGCCTCAGAGCTGGCCTCCGCCTTCACAGAGGCGCCCCAGCCCCCCTAACACTGTTGTGGACAGTGTCCCGGGACTGTGGCTGTGGGGATCCCTCCCACGGCCCGAGGCCACATCTGGGGCTTCTCTCCATGCCAGTGCCCTTAACTCACCACCTCCAATTCAATTTTCCTAGTAGGGTGGGGAGCTTTATTAAGAAACTCAGGACTCTTTTTCAAGTCAGAAATTTTACCATAAAAAATTATTTACAAACGTTAAAGTTTTCCTTGACGCTTACAGGAATACCAAACACATTTTAAGTTAATTAATTCTGTAAAAATGTTTCATAATATCAATCTATATCTGACTCATTTAGCATGCCCTCTCCTAGACTATATGAGACATGAGCAAAAGAGAAAATAAGTTACTCTAGATATTTTTTTTCCAAAAACCACGGGAAAATTTTACAGACTATTAAGTGGGAGTTGGTAAACTTCATAAACAGATGGTTTTACAGAATAAACTGTAACATATGATATAATCATATTTAAAATAAACTATACAATAAACTAAGATAAACTGAGGGGGAAAAAACCACCTTCATGGCTACATTATCACTGTATATCTTTGGCAATGAAATGCTTGGCGCTTCCAGAACAGGATGGTTTTCTCTCTATATGCATAGCTGGTTCTGATAAGGAAATATTCCCATGTGTCCTCCTAAAGGCTGGGTGGGACCTACTTTAAAATCCTTTTCAATGTCAAGTTTCTTTTTTTTTTTCTGGCCAATAACACATGTTATTTCAGAACACAGTAACTAAACCCATGAAGCCAATCATTTCAGGAAACAAGGCTGAATATTTCCATTTTAAGTACTGATCAAAACAACAACATCAAGAACGGCTGTCACATACATGTTCTTCAGAAGGAATTTCTATGTTATTTACTTTCTGGCTAGAAAGCTTTTGAGTTCATAAAAAGGAATAAATGCATAAATGCCTGTAAGATTTGAGGAGACCTAAATAGATTGTTTCCTACACTTTGTGCTTTTGCATCACAGCCGATGCCACCATAATCTGCATAACCTGATGACCTTTGGCCTTGGGACTGGGTGGATCTGCCTCTTCCTCTCCCACCTTCCACAGCATCCACACCGTTGTGTCCCCGTGTGGCATGCTTGGCTCCACACAATGGAGGTGCGCGTGTTAGGAGCTCTACCCTCAGGCCTCAGATAAGGTCACTCAGAGCTTTTATTTCAGTATTGGTAAAACGAAGGCAGTGCCTGCAAGTAGGAGTTGGCAAAGATATTTCTCGAGAGAGTAGTGAGAGTACATGTTTTGGGCTTTGCAGGCCCAGACACAAACCTGAAAATATTACGTAGGTATTTATATGAGAGAGAAAAATTCCATACATTTTAAAGGAATGAAATTCAAGATACAACAATGGAGTACAATGTTTTATAATGTAGGCCTGCTGCTGGGAATAGTATTCACAGACACTGAAATTTGATTTTCCCATCATTTTCATGGGCCATGAATGTTATTCTTTTGATTTTCCCCTGAGTCATGTAGAATTGTAAAAACTGCCCTTTGTTAGACCACATGAAAACAGGGTGTGGGTGGATTTGATCTCCAGGCCGTAGGATGCAACCTCTGAACTACATGACTCACAGTGCTCATTTGAGGTCTCCGTATCTTGTTTTGAATCTATATCCTTTCTTCTAAATCATAACTGATTAAATTTTCTGTGGGTTTTTAAATTTTTTAAAAAACATTTGTGTTATGGGCATATTCAGGGCCTCATTTAAAGTCTCCTCCGGCCAGCTAGCACTTTCAAGCTCAACCTGACCCTGCTTACTACCCAATGAATCAAACATGAACTTGGTGGGCAAACTTCCAGGCACTCCCATTGCCACCCAGCTTACCAAATGTTTTCATCTCTTATTACATGTGGATATCCTATTGCAATCCTTTGCATGACCTCTATCTTCTCACATTCCCTCGTCCAGTGTTGTTACGGTGTGTTTCAAGGAATATCCCTCCCACACATTATGAAAAAAGGGTCATGCTCAAACACATTTGTCAAAGGTTATCCACCATTTCTTTCTCTTGGAGAAGCACAATGTAACAAGTTAAATGTGCAGAAGAATCCTTCAGTAGAAATATTAGGAAAGAAACAATCTGTGTGTGATGATACCTGTTACCATCTGGGAAGGGTGGTCTGCAAGGCCCTGTCAGTACACATGTGTCACCTGGGGACTGCCCAAACTGTCCCATTCTTTGGAACTCCTCACCTTCGACCTTATGGGAAGCAGAGCTCACTTCCCACTATGGGAACCAGCATAACCCTTCACAGATAAGAGTATGCACGTTCAAAAAACGTGTCAATTAGGGGCTCCGACTTGAACTAAGAATTGAGGCTGTCACCAAAAATGGAAACTAAGGGGAACCAGCTTTGTGGATTCCCAACAAGAGTCTTCAGAGGCAGAACAGGTGCCTACTTATGGTGCTAAGTGCTGTGCTGTTGGTCAGTGGTGGGGTTCCTCACTGTTTGCTTTTGAGCTTGACCTTGGCTATGGTCATTACTGCTGTCTGACTTAATCTGTGCCTGTTTTCCAATCTTGGTTTTTGTAGCCTTTTGGTTTTTTCACTGCTACTATGAGACCTGATATCCTTTCAATAAATGTCACATCTAAATATTTATGAATTCAATGTGATGTTGAATTTTCTATTTTTAAAAAATGTCTTGGTCTCCCTCATAGAATCACAATGACCTCCAAATTTAGATCTAGGTACTCTGCAATTAGTTAAGTCCTCACATAGAACACAAATCCCACATTCCCACCAACTGCCTGACAGTGCCTAGCCAGGTTTGATAATAAAGTCAATCCCTTCTTCCTTCCTCAAAAGCTCATTCCATTTTTTGGTAGCTATATGGACAGCATTAAAATATTACCTGTTTGTTCTCACTCTGTGACTAACCACAACAAACTATTCTTTATGCAAATCTTCCAAATATTTGAACTCAGTATTGCAGACTATTCTCCCTGCCCTCTACCTACTTCAATACTTCCTATCAATAAGCTAACCTGTTTTTATCATAGTAGAATTTTCCATCTCCCTGGGGACTGTTTCCTGAGTGAATTCTAGTGAGTTTATTCATGTCATTGTAAATAAGTCTTCACAGTGCTTCTTTGACTCTAAATTCTGAGAAGAGCTGTTCCTCATCCATTCAAAGGTGTCATGTTCATCACTTTGTCTCGGAGGGTGCTTAGCAACTGGCTGTTCACAGGTTTCTGAGTCAGGCCACTCAAAGATACTGCTCTACTCTGGTCATAAAGTCACTTAGGCCTACAATCTCTCACATGCTGTAAAGTATCCTTTATTCACGACAGCACTTATTCAACAAAAGACATGTCTGGCACTCTCATCTTTTCTTTCCTTAAGGCAAAATCAAGAAGTCAAACAATTTGGTTTTAAGGCACCAATGTTCTGAATGTTTCATTAAACTAACTTAGTAAAAATATTAATAAGCTCATACATGTAAATAATGTATAGTCAGCTAATTTAGTGATGACTTTCAAAAATTGACAGTGATTGAACTATACAAAAACCAATGCTTTTCAAAATACTTATACCTACAGATTTAACAACAGAAAATATGACCAAAATATTAATATTAATGAACTGTTTAATTACATGGCACCGATAAGCCTCTAAATTCATGGTATTCAACCTTTGGTCATCACGCCAACATCACTGTGTTCATAAGGGTACTTTTCAGAAATGCAAACTTTTGCATCCTATACCAGACCTATTCAGGAACCTGAGGGAACTGTCCAGTAATCTGTGTTTTAATGTTTTAATAAGCCCTTTGGGTAATTCTTTTTTTTTTTTTTTTAAGAGAGGGTCTCATTCTGTAGCCCAGATTGGTCCTGAACTCACTATGTAGCCAAAGCTGGCCTTGGACCCAAGCAATCTTCCTGCCTCAGCCTCCTAAGTGCTGTGATTACAGGCGTGTGCCACCATGCCCAGCTTATCTGGTGGTGGGGAATCGCACTCATGGCCTTCAGTTTGCTAGGTAAGTGCTTTAACCACTGAGCTATTCCTCCAGCTCCCCCTTAGGTAATTCTGACATATGCTTGTAGTGTACATTGGCTCTAAGGTGATTTCAAAAGTTTATAATCTGTATTTCTTACTTATTATAGAATGGGTGCTTTCCTTTTGCACAGGCGTAGTCTCAGATTTCTCAAAAATAAGCATGAATTTTTGTCTTATCTCCCAATTTCTTGGCATTTCTCTAACAGCCATGGCTTTCTAAAATACTGTCTGATGATGATTAGGTTCACTAGCCAACACCACACTCATAGCTATGTTTAGAATGAAATGTGAATTATAAAAACTTCAGAAGGTATATATTTTAAGGTGGGGTAGGAGAAAAGAGCACCTACCTTTCAAGTAGAGGAAGATCAACATTCTCTCTGGGCAGATCTGACCTCAGGTCCCCTTCTTCCCATACAGACATTACCCTCACCCTCTAGCCTTCAGACTAGTACAATCGCTTTCCTTTTTTCTCCTCCTTCACATTTTAACCCAGGAAACCACTCATTTATTTGGTTTTCTCTTGTTTCAGTCAAGTTACATTTTCCTTAACTTGGCTTTACTGTGGCAAATTATGGTTGATTTGTAAGCATGGATGCTGGAAAAAGCTTCTAAGGCGCTCTGGTGCTGCATTATAGAGCCGGGCCTTTCATTTTGAATTGTCTGTCTAGATATCCACTCAGATGTTAAGTCTTTTAAAAACTGCATCCCAAAAAGCATTTATGAATAATTCAGAATCTCGGTAAATTTAAATGAAGATTCATTTGTTTATGGTAGATTTAGAAGGCTGAAAAGTTTTACCAAGTTTCCCTAGCATTTAAGCCCTTTCCAAAACAAAAAGTAAACTCTACCATAACTAATTAATTAGTGTAAAATACTTTAACTGTGATGTTTATGTGGAAACAAAGAGAAAAGGAATGACGAGGACATTTGTTGAGCAACTATTATACGCCAGGATTTGTGTCAATATTTATATATTTTCATATAATCTCCATGACTACTTCTAAGTTAAAAACCGATGCTCTGTGTTTTAGTAATTTGTCCCAGGTAACGTGGGAGAGGGCTCAGCTCAGACAGCTGTTAACATGACCTCAAGTCCCTTTTCTTTCCCTATGTTACACACTGCAAGCGTAGTAGCACCTCAAAAGATTTGCTCAATGAAGAGAAGAATGGATTTACTTACATTGTTGTTGGTCACGGCAAAGTACTGCAAATTACTCAGGTACTGGATTTCTTCTGGAATGAAGGTCAGGTGGTTATAGCTTAGATCCAAATAGTGTAATTTGGTGCATAGAAAAAGCTGCAAGGGCAGATTCTCAATATTATTATGATCCAAAAAGAGCTGCTCTAGGTTAGATAATGCCCCAATCTGGGCAGGAATATATGCAATGTTATTGTGCCACAGCTTTAAGCAGGAAAGATTCTGAAGATGTTGAAAGCTAATAATCTCTTCCACAGTTTTAAGGTTATTTTCCTTTAGATCTAACTCATGCAAATTGTTGAGGCTAAAAATGGAGTGTGGAATGCGTTCTAGATCACAGCTGATCAGTTCTAGACTTTTCAGGTTGACCATTTTTTTCAAGTTGTTCAGCACTACCAGTTTGCTGCCCTCATTATCAAGGGACAGTTTCTGCAGAGAAGGCAGGAGGTCTGTAACGACTTGGGGGATCCGGGACAGGCTGCTCTTCAGGTAGAGGGTCCTTAGGTTTTTTAAGTCCTGAAAGGCCTCCAGTTGTGTGGCACTCAACTGCTCAGGAAGAACACAGCCTGAGAGATACAGCTCCTTGAGATTCTTCAGGTGAAATACCCACCGAGGGATTTTTCCCATTTCAGTAAATTTCAGGCGGAGGATCTTTAAATTCTCCTCGAGGAAGGCCAGTGCAGGATGGTCTACCACCAGAGATGAATGATACACACGAAGCTCCTTGAGATTAAGCAGCTGTGAGACCGCGGAGGGCAGCTTGACCTCGGGGATAAGCTCTAGGCTCAGAACTTCCATTTCTGTCAGTTCAAAGACATTGTCTGGAAGACCACTGAGCATAAAAAGATGCAGCTCTATTTTGTCCTGGGAGTTTTTCACAAGCTTACTTTTCAGTTTCTCAACTGTCCATTCGTTATTGAGGTTGATCTGTTTCAGTTTGTTCTCGCTGACCTCCGACAGGAATATGGAAAAACGTTTGGAATAGAGAGGATCATACTGGTCAGCCAGGTGAAGGATGAAGGCAAAATCATTCTTGACATCTGGGATATCACTGTAGTTGCTTTTTTCTCTTAGTGCCTCAAAGGAATATTGCTTCAGGGAACTCCTCAGCATCCACCACAAGCTATATGAGGAGGTGAGACCGTAAAGTATTACCAAAATGACATAAAATGAAGCTAGGACCTTAAATATTTCTGCCAAGGAGTAGACACACTGGTAGCGCTTGTATCCTGTAAAAGCCTGCACATCAATTGAACAGTCAATTTCAAGATTGATATAGGTTAAAAAGTATGGAACGTATGTTATGATGAGGACAAACAAAATGACCTTGACAATTATCTGCTTTAAATATACTCGATAAATGATGTCCTTCTGCTCCACATGCATACGGAATCTTTTCACTTTTTCAAAGATGGCTTTGGCCTGTTCACCCTCCTTCTTGTCTAGGACGCTGGAAGTTGGGCTTTCTATGCCAGCTGACTCCAAGCCTGGCTGTGGGTAGGGCAATGACTGCTTGTTGGAATCAATGTCAGCTGAACACCCTGAGGTTGAAAGCAAAGTCTTGGACTTGGAGAGTTTCAGAGGCCTCACTGATTGCTCGGCCACTGTTTCTGACAGGGCCCGTGTGGTCCATGGAGAATCGAAGCACTTGTGAAGGATGGCCACAAAGTGCTCCAGCCTGGAACTGGTGCTGGGGTAGTGAAGCCAGAAGTTGCTGCAGGCTGCAAAGATGAGCGTGTGCAAGAGCACCAGGTAGGGGAAGAACTTTGCAAACCAATGGAGCTGTTTCTCGTAACAGACGGCATCGATGTAGGAGTACTGCTGCCGGTGGAGGTCATTCTGGATTCGGAGGGGCAGGGGAAGCGGTGTCCCAGAATTAGAGGAGGTGTTCATGCTGGCTTTCAGGATGTCCCAAGGCACGGCACAGTGATTGTCGAATTCCACTTTGCATGGAAGACAGCACAGAACCCTGCTCTGTGTGAGCTGGAGAGCTCCAGCCAGCACGGCCACCAACAGCATGACGAGGGTGATGTAATACCAGAAGACGTCCCACCATGGTTTTAAGATGTGATAAGATGACTGGGCGTCTGCTAAACATTTTAGCTCTGTTAGTGTAATCATGACTTTCCCTTGTGTGAGTACAGAAACTGGAGAAGGAAAATAAAAGAAACGCTACTGAAATAAGTACTCAGAAATTACTCATTTAACTAATGCTTTTAAATACATAGCCTAAACAGGGGGCACTCAGCTCAGGGGTGAAACCCAGAGGCAGGACTGATCAAGCGGCATGTAAATCTTGTTTCATCTGAAACAGCAGGCCACCCCAACTTGTATTGGAGAGTCCCTTAGATAAGACCATTTGCTGACAATGGTCTCTTACCCTTGTGAGGGCAGCCTTTGAGGCAATTATTTACTTACTCCCCACATCTAAGTTCTAAGTTGGGTCACTAAAACTGTTCTTCAACTGACACTGGAAAAAGTCATTCTTGTACTACTGATTTCTAACAGTCACATTTCATACCCTGTAAAAGGTCTGAATAAATTTTCTTCAACGTACTGGCCCATGTCTGGAGCAGCATTTAGAGCTTAAGCGTCATTTTGAGCACCACTAGGATCTCTTGAGCAACCTCAGCTTTACAAAAGTATCTCTTAGTCTTAGAGAAATCTATCCATCCCTCCCCAAAACAAGCCATTGCTTAATGTACTACTTCAATTCCCCTCAAGTTCTTGCTTTGTAATTTAAGTGGGTATTTAAAATCTGGAAAATAGCAATGGCTAAGGAGGACCAGGGAAAGAAAGCCCTTGTAGAACACTATCATGGGGACTCTCACATGTGATGGCATGGTGCTGAAGGGATGAATGATTAAAGCACACTCTTACTAATCATTTTTACCTTCAGAAAACGACACATTTATATTTTTACACTGGAAAGTGTTCAGAAAATACTCCGAGAATTTCTATGTTTAGCTTTACAACTAATTGTTTAAAAATTACTAGTAACTAATATTTGGACCACTTACAGGGTGGCACAGAGTAAGATGAAAGGAACTACTTTGAGGTTACAAAGTATCTGGTAAGAAAAAGAAGGGTGAACCCCCTCTAACCCCCATGAAAGGCCAGGAACCCAGCTATATCCCATGCCCAAGGGCTCCTCTTGGGTTTTCTTGAATCTCAAGTTGCCATCTATCCCGGGCCTGAGTTTCTCTCTAGAAACCTTATCACTGGCAGCACCCCTGACAAAGCTATTGTTTGGGTGTTATTTTTTTCTTTGTTATTAGTCCTCCTTTTGGAGACTGGTATCCCTCCTCAAACTTAGGATCCCATTACAGAAGCTTGTTATCTGTCAATAAGTATTTTCTCTTGTCGGTCATCTTCAACATATTTCTGACCATTTGATCCTGAGCCCAACAGCTTCATGCTCTACTATCTGTTAAGGCATGGCAAGATTGATGATGTTACTTGCTGGCCTGGAGTACCACTATGTGTACCCTTCTGGACACCATATCATATGGCTTCAACTTCTGCCTAGAGCCTACAGCTGGGTCACAGAATTCTCCAGTGGTTCCCTCGTTCACTCGAAGTTAGTATGTCGACTCTCAGTTCCTCCCGTTCCGCCTTGCTCCCACTGTGGGTAACCATAATTGTGTGTCAAGGCAACACACAAACCCCAACCAAGAGCGTTATATGAGATAAATAAATAACTTCTGGGCTTAGGCCCAAAAATACTATACATGTTATGGGGTAAGTGGATTGCAAAAAAAGTATTATTGGATGAAATATGAAAATACCCAGGAATTTTATGACAGGTACATACACTGTCAGACAATCATATGATCACTATTACACTAACACAGTGATATGTAACCCCTCCATATCTAGAACTCAGATAAAGAATGAAAGTTCTGTGCCTGCCTGGAAGCCAATGCTCAGTACAGTCTGTTATGGTTTGGCTCGGAAATGCCCAGTAAAGCCTCATGTACTGGATGTCATGGATTACCTACAGATTTCATGTGCTGTTAAGAGGCGGGGCCTGGTCAGGAGGGGTGGATTATAGGTGTGTGGTGGAGGACAGGTGTGTGGTATACTGAAGATTACAGGCATGTGGTGAGTAGGGGCAAGTAGTAGATTACTGGGCATGCGAGCTGGAAGGGGCAGTCACTGAGACGTGACCTGGAAGGATATACACCAGTTCATTCCTCCTTGCTCACCTGGCTTCCTGTCTGCCATGAGGTGAACTGCTTTCCTCCATTCAGGCCCTGCCATGGGCTTCCACCATCGCCAGCCACCCATGAAAGGCCTGAGACCTTCGGAAACTGAGCTAAAATAAATCTTTCCTTCCGTATGTCATGGATGTTGGCTATTCTGTTTCAGTGAGCATAAAGTTAACTAATACACAGGTTAAAGATGAAATGGGTGAAATAATCAAAAATCATCAGGAACTACAATCTATATCCATTCTCTACAGAGGAACACAGGGAATTGATACTATTCAGCTGAAAAAAAGGAGATGCTTAGGAGAAACTGAGACTTTATTTTTAAAGTTTAGTGGAAACTATCTTATGGATAAAAACATAAGTGGGTTTGTTCTAGGGGTAGCACTAGGTGGGAAGAAGATTTAGAAAGTCATATTTTGGTTCAATCTATTGTTGAAATATCATAGAACTGGCTGTTCTTTGAAACAGTTCTGCTCCTGTCCCTAGCAGGGTATAGCTGAATAAAAGGACCATCAGGGATGCTGCAAAAGAACTTCCTGTCGTGGATGAAAAGAGGGAACCAGATAATTGCTAAGGGCTTTTCCAGCTCTGAGTTCATGATTTTATTTGTCCTCTAAGTATTGTAACAGTCAAATTCATTTAAGGTACGCAACTGAAGTTGTAGAATAACAAAAATTAACAGTTCAAACAATGATAATGGTGATTGACAGAGAATGGAGATTTATACAACAAGAATACAAGCCAACATTAAAACAATGTAATTTTAATATTTATACTTACTATAATGGAAAAAACAAATCCAGTATGTCAGCTATGCTTCAGTCAGGAGGTCTACACCTTTTGAAATTTCTTAGACACACCATCTCTGAGTTTGTCTTCATTCTATAAGAAAGCATATACATATATGCCTATGTGTAGGTATGTTTGTGTGTATACATATAAATTGTATAAATTTTTTTGGCAGTACTGGAAACTGAACCATGGCCTTCACACTAAGCTACATCCCCATC
This sequence comes from Ctenodactylus gundi, assembly GCA_004027205.1. Classification (NCBI taxonomy): domain Eukaryota; kingdom Metazoa; phylum Chordata; class Mammalia; order Rodentia; family Ctenodactylidae; genus Ctenodactylus; species Ctenodactylus gundi. The sequence goes on along the minus strand of PVKB01001386.1, from coordinate 80,159 downwards.
CCTTTTTACATTTGCCTATTTCCTTTGAGGAAGAATCTTACTAAGTTGCCCAGGCTGGTCTCACACTTCCAATCCCCCTGCCTCCCAGAGTGTTAATATAATAGGTGTATGACAACATACCCAGCAAAAAAGTATAATTATCTTGAAAGAACTATACTCACTCAAATAAACAAAAGACCCTCTCCAGCTGGAAATATGGAAGCCGACAGACCTCCGGAAGCCGGTGTCCTTTTCACACATGGGCAGGTTCTGGTAAAGCTGCATCCTGCAGGCCTCACTCATACCTAGCTGTTTATACTCACTCCCAGAACTCACTTCAACTACAGAGAAGGTGCTACAGAAATTTTGGTGCAACATTACTTTAAAATTCTACAACCATAACACTCAGTTTTTTTTTGAAACACTTTACATATGCTAATTTCTCTCAGGCTCATACACAGTTGGTCTTATTTGCATTGATCAGATGGCTTGTCAAACCATGTAATTTCTGCACCCTGATTTAAAACTGCATATCTATACAAATAAGAAGCTAAAATGTTCTAAGACTTTAGTCTACCAATTTTAGTTTAAAAGTCTCAACACGTTTTTTCACCTGGAGTACAGAATTATGGCTAAAATTCCTTGAACTTTATGCTATTAAATTTACCTAGCTAAATTGGGTCTGGTGGCACAGGCCTGTAATCCCACTCCTCTGAGAGGATAAGGCAGAAAGATAGCAAGTCTGAGCTCAAGCTAGACTTATCTGGGACTTAAACTCCACACATATTTATAAGTTTGAACTATGACAAAATTCTGATATCATACAATTAAAAAAACTAAGTGTGAAAGTAGTATTTTTTAGTACCCATAGCACCTCCAAAAGCTGTTGGGGCAGGCATATATTTTCCCTGAAGACACAACTAAAAAATGTATTAAGTACTTGAAATCCAGCTATCAGTACTCACCACAACAGTATCTGGGATACTTTTAGCAATAATTTTCTCACCTTATTATTTCAAATATCTAAAAGCTGGGCAGGTCTGAAATTTACTTTAGGTTTATGAGGCCATGTGAAACACTTCTTTATAATTAATCACGCAGTATGAAATATTTTTGCAGATTGGAAAGCACAATTAACATGTATGACAGTCTAACTGCACTAATTTGTATGTCACTATTGGAGTATAAATTTGTAAGACATAATGCATGATTGCTTTTCTATGTAATGACTAGAAAATGAAGACATCTGGGGGAATTGTAGCTCAGTGGTACTGCATACTTAGCATGCCCAAGATTCTGGGTTCAATCTTCACTAAAAGATTTTAAAAAATGAAAAGACATCTGTTGTATGAGACATTTTACATATTCTTCCATAGCACTGCATCTACAGTGTGCCAGAAAAGAATTTATTGCATAATTCTAGAATGCTACTCAGCCACTATACTATCTTATGTAACAGTTTCCTTTAAATAGTACAATTACATTTTCTACTTTTAGACATTATCTCTGTAAAAAAAGAGCTATCAGCCCCCCAGCGGACAGCAACATTCTAATAATGAGCAACTACTGCAAACTAATTTGCCAGAGACATGCAACCAAATATAGGTTTGGCATATTTATGCTGATCTGAAAACTAATTGTATAGAATTTTTCCTGTCTGCCTTTTAAAAACCATAATTTAGTTAAGTATGCTGAGTGCTTGCGATCCTTGCACTCAGAGGGGCTGAGGCAGGAAGAGTGTAACTCTGTCTCCATGGTAGAGCATCCCTGGGTTCAGTTCCTTAGCATCACAAAACAAAAAGCAGCAGCATCAGCTGCAGCAAAAAGCAAAAACAAATCCTCCTCCACCATAGCACATAAGCTTTTCCTCTCATTCGTATGCCCCTTACCTAATTCAGATTTCCTTTGATTAGGAGCAAATAAAAATCTATTATTATATAATTAAACTAACACCTGCTTTTCTACCTTAACAGAACATTTCATTCACGTTAATTTGTCTCACACTTACCATATCCATGAGGTAATCAGTGTTTCTTTACACACTGAAAAACATGGGAAATCAAGACTGGACCAAAGAATTTACCTTGCCCACGGTTTCAAAACCATCAAGAAATAGAATTACAACTGGAACAAATCCCAAGCTTTGTCCACATCAGACCACATGGCCTCTGTAAATCCAATTATCTATGCCACAGTCTCAGTTTTCTCAAAAGCTGGAGACAAAGCTATTTAGCTCTTTCCCTCAGCATATGAATTATAACTGAGTTTCATCATAATCTTGAAAGGCATGGATGCAAAGGAAGCTCTCTGCAATGCCTCCAGTTACATAGCTACATTCAATGTAATCTACTTTCTTAGCTAAATATTTTTCTACTAGGTATTTTCTACTGAACTAAGATACTATATTTAAATGCACAGAATCTGGATTTAAGAATACATGAAAAATTTCAAGGATTCCAATATACCAAATGCTACTAATTTTTCTAATTGAAGTGCTTAACCAAAGTTTGAGCCATTATGCCATTTAATGCTCTTTGTGTGTGTCCCAAACTTTTTCCAGAGCATCTTTAGTAAAGAATGAAGATTCAGTCCAAGTAAGATCTCTATTTCTAATATGTAATTGCATTAAATCAGTTAAAAGAAATAATGTTAAGAATAAATAGATTTTATGGTCCTAATCCCATTCTTTTAGCTTTTAAATCTCATTAAAAAGTCATAAAAGCTTCTTCAAAGTACATGAATTCATCTGACAATCTCATTCCAAAGTCTCCAAGACTGGAAAATACCACTCAAGTTAGATATTTTTATTTCCCAGGAGCTCTTATTATACTTGAAAGCATTTCTAAAATAACCACTGAAAAAATAAACAAATGACCAGATGGTATTTTAGAGTCATTATATGCTAAGAACTGGACAACACTTCAAAGATGTATTTCTGATATCAGGCAAACAACTGAAAATAGGGGTTCCCTACACCCTCACTGAAAACTGATTTAAAAATCACTTCACATATAAAAATGTTTTGACTTCTCATCAAGATGGGCTGGGGTCTCATATTTAACTGAAATTTAAATTCACCTCTTCGAGTTCTGAATTCTTTCTAGGAAAACAATGTATCAGTATTTTTGATTAATTTGTCCTGTTCTTTATAATAAATAACCCTTCTAAATACTCTCCCAACATCTGGAGACAGAATCTGTGGCATTTCTCAAGTATTTACAAGATCACTGGCAAAGCTTTTGATGTATCAGTTTCTTTATGCCCCTCACTAGTTCCTTCAGATCTTGTCAGTACAGAGATTTTCAAATAATACCCTTTCCAAACTTAGTTTCAGTTTTAAGACCAAGAAATAACCTAGAAGATTTAGCTAGTGGAGTGTTTCTCTAGCAGCATCCATCAAAGTCACCAAGAGCTCAATAAACCACCGTGATGGATTCCACTGTCAGAACTTCTGTTTCATCAGGTCTGTGCATTTTTAGCAAATGTCTAGTGAACGTTGATGCTGCTGATCCAGGGACCATCTTTATAGATTCACAAATAAACAGTTTCTAATCTTGGCTTCACAGTGGAACCAAGTGGGACACTTAAAAAAAAAAAAGCCCCAACCACAGGTCCCACTCCCACAGAGCAGTCTATGTGGTCTAGGTGATGCCAGAATTTTCCTTAGGAGGGAAAATCTCACAAGACAAACAATGAACTATCTGGCAAAAGTGCCTATCCTTTAAGTTTCCTTGGAAGTTGCACTAGATGTGTAGGATGCTTTCTACCTGCACTGAAGACTAGACTACAATGTTATGAGTTCTTCAGAGACCAATTTAAGGGTGGAAAGATAAAAGACAGCTAGAAAACAGTATTTTTCAGAATTCAGCTGCCTGGAGTTCAGCCATCTAAGAACTCAGAGGCTTTGGCAACATCCATGGTGTGGGTTTTACAGGCATGTAGAGTGCAAGAACTCTGTCATTGTGGCTTCCACCCAGATTTCAGAAGACCTGGGAGGGCAACGCACGAACTAATAACAGAGAAGCCTAAGCTACACTGGAGACCTTAGAAATTTGGAGAAGCCAGGAATGCTGGTCTGCAGAGAAAGTCCACAGGCTGTGAACAGAGACAGCTCAGAGGCAATGCTGTAGGGAAAAGGCCACCCAGATCCTTTGGAGTTCCCATCTTGCCAAGGCTTGTAAGGGGTGTGCTGTGGTTTTAGATCTGAAGTGTCTCCCCAAAGCCTGATGTTCTTATGGATACTATGTACTGTTGGGAAGTGGGGCCTGGCAGGAAGGGGTAGATGCTTGGGGATTGACTTGGAGGGGCATGTGCTTGTTCCTTCCTTCCTCCCAGACTGGTCTCAATTCTGCCATGCTGCTGTGACGATCACTGTCTCCCAGAGTACCAGCTCTGGCTATGGCTCTAGCTACCATAGCCTTTGAAGTTCCACAGTGCCACCTCCACCAAAATCCACTGATCAAGGAAGTCATGATTCCAGCCCACTTTCAAGTGACAGGGAAGTAGATTCAATGGCAGGAATGGCAGAGAACTTGCAGCATATTTAATCTACTACATTCTGCCCTCTGGTCATAATTTTTTCACATTCATCCTGAATGTAAAGGCACACTAACTCTCAAGTGTTTAATCTTGCCATGACATCAAATTCAGGCAAAAAAAAAATCCAGTATTGTGCCATCTAAATTCATTAAAGGGTGCTAAGGGACACCACCCTTGAGATTCTTAGAAGCTCTTTCATCTAGCAGAGGGGACTTACAAGAAATTGCCTTCAATCTTTTTGAAGTTTTAAGAGAGGGTCTTAGAGTTGTGCCTTTGCTTTTATTTGTACCTTGAGACCAGGCTGTACTAGCTGTAGTGCTTTGGATCTGATTTTTTAGACCCAAGGTCATTTCTTTCTCTGAATATCTTTCATTGTATAGAAAAGCTGAGAATGAGAAATAGTTTTATATATAACCTCACAAAATTCTGGACTGGAAATATTTCCTCTAAAGTCCATATAAAACCTGAGTGATTTCTTTATTTCTTTTTTTTTAACCCATCTGTGATATTGTGGTAATAGATGATTTAAAAAAAAAAAGGGTGGGGAGTCAATTGCTGCTTCCAATATTCTGCTGGAAAATCTAAGTTCCCAAACTTCATTAGGATTTCTATGCTACGGATTATATGTCTGGTTCATGCTGTATGCATGTCACTCATGTTACATGTTCCTGTTTCTATGTTATATGATACCATAGGTTATGCTTTTGCAGATTTTTCTGTCAATACCAAAAGAAGGGTACCTCTAACGGTAATTTCCTTACTGGCTTTCAACTCCATAAACAGTGTTCTTTCTGCCTGTGGTGGCTTCTCTGCCACCTGCTTTGAAGTCAATGCCACATTTTTTGTTCATCTCATTCTAGGTACCATTTTTTGGTTTATTCTTAATAACATACCATATTAAATGTCAGTGGCGAAAACAAGTCCTTATTTCTCATAATCTCGTTGGATGATGTCTTAGTTTATTTTCATTGCTGGGACACAGTATCTCCCATCCACAACTTAAGGGAGGAAAGATTTTAGTTCACAGTTTCAAAAGGTCCCATTCCCATTTCAAAATAGAGGAATAAAAGGCTAGAAAGCAATCAGAATAAAAACAAGTTTTAACCCTGGGAGGGAAAGGTGAAATCCCGTAGCTCTATTAAATCCTGTAGTTCTGTGTCTAGCACTTGGGATAAGCTGTAGCAAGATCTGAGCTCTAAAAGCCTTGGCTGGCCCTGCCCCTGAAGCACTGCCTTCAGCTTCAGCCTCCATGGCTTCTCTTTTGAGCTGGTTCTGTTCATAGTCTCTGGCCTTCTTCTGCAGAGGATCCATGTTTCTGGCATCTCCAAATTTCCAGGGTCTCCACTGCACTTTAGGGTTCCACCTTCACAATTTTATGCACTGCCCTTTCGGAGGGACACAGCTTGGTCTGCAAGGCCTTCTTCTGAAATCTGGGTGGACGACTCCAGCACTCCACAGCTCTTGTTTTCTGCATGTCTGTGAAAGCAGCATCACGGGAAGGATGCCAGGGTCTGCTGCTGCCTTGGGCAGTACTCTGGTTCCCTTGAACCTTGCAAGGCTGCAGCAGCCTCTGAGTTCTCAAGACAACAGAACCCCTTGGGGATTCACTTGTCTAGGATGCCCTGGGGCTCTCTTCAAAGTCTTTTGCCTTTCTACCCTTTCATTAGTACAGGGTGGGGTCTTTAATTGGTAAATGATGGTGATACCCTCAAGGCATCTTTTTTTATAATCATGATTCCAAGGACTTGGCATCTTTTTATGCTATCCTCTTTTAACAACCATGCTCTCTTTGCCCCATGTTTACAGTTTCTTTCAGTCTTGCAAAACTGCAAACTTTTTTTCATCTTTTTCCTCTGCCTTTTCTGTCCCTGCCCTACCCCCATCCTTGTCCTCTTGGTGTACAGCTGGCTAAAAATCACAAACAGTACCCATGTGATATACAGAACATTATGTTGCCTTGAAAATTCGTCTACACCCTTAGTCTCAGTTGCAGACAAAGCCTTAGGAAAGGGGAAAATGCTGTCAATTTTTTGCTAGAGGATAGCATGCACTGTTTCTAGACAACTGTCAATACAGTTCCCCTTCCCATTTGAAACCTCTTGAGCCTGACCTTTACAATCTGTTTCTGTCAACATTCTGGTCTTCTGAGCTCTGGCCAGAATCTCCCATCAAGCTTGGCTAAGGGCATTCTAAGGCTTCTCTAGCCAACATCTTCAAAGCTTTCCAAAGTCCTCCTGCAAAACAGTTCCAAAAGCTTCCGGACCACATGGTCAAGAAAAGTCACAGCAATGACACCATGCCTTGTACCAATTTCTGTCTTAGTTACTTTTTGGTGCTGGAACACAATACCTGACATGTACAACTTAAGGGAGGAAAGATCTACTTTAGCTCACAGTTTCAGAAGGTCTCATACAGTCCATTCATGTGTGTCTGGCAATGGCTAGAATGATCTGGCAGAAAACAGCTGCTCACAGCATCACAACAGAAAGAATCAGGGGCCTCCATAAGAAGCTGAGGAAAGAGTTTATATCTTTCCAGGCCACATGCCTGTAATCTAATCAACCACACACCTGTCTTCTACCACACACTTGTAATCCAACCCTCCTGACTAGGCCCCACCTCCTAACAACACATGAAATCCATAACAACCAAATATATGAGGCTCTGGGGAGACACTCCAGACCCAAACCACAACAGACGATACGGCAGTTGTGCATCATGTGGTATCTGCTGGGATGCGGGATGGCTGGTAACTCCAAGTGTCTCACTCATTGTCTGCTACTTGGGCTGGGTGGAACTAAGTTCTTCTGACAGGGAATGTTTCAAGTACACAGACGTAGAGGCTACAGTTCTCTTAAAGCTCAGCTTTGGAAATTATACCACATCACTTCTGTAAAGAATAAGAGCCCAGATTCAGGGGAGGGAAATAGATGGGAGAAGCCACTAAGTGTTTGCAATCAGATTTAATTTACCACAAGACACTGTGAACATCTGAATGGTGGATAGTGTTGCAGAAATAAATTATTTGAGAGAAATAATTTAGTGAGTGAAGAACAGAATCGCTGTCCAGATATGGAAGGATTGCCAGATGAGGAAGAGTGTAAGAGGACAGACAGATAAGCAGGGCCAATGCTAGACATGCAAAGCAAGATATGCACCTCCCACAGCAGGGACTAAGCCCAGATACACTGAGCTCTATCTCTCCAATTTTATTTTAAAAATTCTTTTTTGAGATAAGGTCTTGCTCTATAGTTGAGCCTAGTCCTGAACTCGCTGTGTAGCCTCAGACTGGCTTTGAATTCATGGCAATCCTCCTGCCTCAGTCTCCTGAGTATTGGGATTACAGGTGTAAACCAGGTCTGACTTATACGGTTCTGGGGAATTGAACTCAGGGCCTTGATTGCTAGGCAAGAACTGTAGCCATTCTGCTATTCCTCCAGCCCTTCAATTTTACACTAGATCACCTTACTAAGATGCCCACATTGGCTTTGAATTTCTGATCTTCCCATGTCAGCCTCTCAAGCAACTAGGATTATAGGTGGACAGTTTTGGAACACACAAATTACATTTCAAATAAATAAACTGTTACCACAAATAATGCAGAGAAATTAAAGAACAGAGATGCATATCCGCCAATTGGCAATTTCTTATTTCTATTTCCTAATGTTTTTGTGAAACAATCATAAATAATATTCTAAATATTAGGAAAACTACCTGAATCATCAGAAACCACAGGAGGAATTGGCTGAATAAATTAAATTAAATAAACAAACCAAGTATGATGGCATAGGCCTATAATCCTAGCACTTTGGTAGACTGAAGCAGGAGTATCACAAATTCTAGCCCAGCAGGCACAACAATGAGGCCCTGTATGAAATAAAAACAATTTTAAAAATGGGCTGGGGATGTAGCTCGGAATGAAAGCCCTATGTTCAACTCTTAGCACCCAAAACTAAGCCAACAAAAATAACAAAATAAAGTTAATCAATTGAAATCACAGGAACAAATACAGAAATCCTAATAAAATCTGAGTTGGTCTAAACTTTTAGAAACATTTGCCTCACTTTTCCTTGTTTCCAGCAGCTATGAAATACATGTTTAATTTAGATGGAAACTTTTTAAGAAAAAGATTTCATTTTTTGGATGGTTTTAGTACCTACTATCTTTGCTACTGTTTCGTTACCTGGACATAATACCAAATGCAAAGAACAGCTGCTCACACCATCCCAAGAGGAAGAATGAGGGACCTGCAGAAGAAGCCGGGTGGGTGTTTATATTCTTCTAGACCACGTGCCTGTAATCTAATATCACACCTGTAATCCACCTCTCCTGACCAGGCCCCACCTTGTAACAGCACCCAGAATCCACCGGTATTCTACATCCAAATACATGAGGCTTACTGAGGGACCATTCAGAACCAAACCACAACAACTACTATATTATCTAAAATACACTTAAAATGAAAGAACTTGCATCTTTGTTATTAAAATATTAACACCAGACCATAAGCTAGCAGTAGCTAGGTAACTCCTAAGAGACAAGTCATAAAGAGAATGCAACTTCAAATCCTTAGCCACTTTTCACTGTTTATAGTATTTTCCTGACTCCCCTCCTCCTCAGTAAGCAAGTCATAATAAAGTACCAAATCCAGTACCGGAAGCCTTGTGCAGCCTCTTGTGAGATACACAAAATCTCTTTTCAAAAGACAGGCAGGGAACAGAGACCATGCTTCTATTTATCTCTCACCTTTTCACAGACGGTCTACCCTTTACCAGGGCAGAATCACGTGATCTACTTAATCCAGGGAGACACCACAGAAACCAGAGCTCACTCTATTGCATAAATATGTCAGCCTTCCTAATCAAATAATCATGGAGCTACAAATGCATCCAGAAGGATTTATATAATTCTTTATTTCTTTTTGAACGATAAATCAAAATAAAAGATATTTTAGCTCGGGGACAGACAAACCAGTGTACTCTAGAAATACCCCAAAACATAATTAAGCCCCTAATGTTATGTGTGTTTGCACATGCCTGTATGTGCTCGTGTTTGTGTGGATGTGTGTTAGTTGTGACTGAACCCAGGGCCTTCACAATGAAATACAACCTTGGCTTTTGGGAAAAAAAAAATTGAGACAAAATTCTACCAAGTTGATATATTGCTTGGACTGAGCTCAAACTTGGGATCATCTTGCCTCAGCATTCCAGAGTGTTGGGATTATAGTTGTACACCACTATGATTGGCTGCCTCTAATTTTACTCTTTGCTCTGAAGCTGACATCTACATATTCAGTTATGGAGGCCAGGCACTACTAGGTGTACCAGGGAAGCATGAAGTCTTACCTTTGCTTTCCTTGGATTACAATCCTCTTGTAGAGGGAAGACATGAATAGTTGAAAGTTGTATACTCAATGTATACCCCTGTTGCAAATGAGTAGGATCATGAGATAAACACTAATAAACTTTATACTGGCTTCTACAGAGTGGTCCAAACAGAGTAGGTAAAACATTACTGGGCAGCAGCAGGATTTTAGTCTGTTCATGTTGCCTGTCAGGAGATCTAATATTTAAGGGATATAGGCACAAAAGACAGACAAGATCTCTGCCCTTGTAGGTTTTACTATGTAGTGAGGGAAGACAGACAACCATCAAGTACACAAACATGGTAAGCACAAAAATGCTATGTAGAACAGTGTGTTCTTTCTTGCTGTTGGGACAAACTACCTGAAACCTGAAAGGAGGAAAGGCTTGTTCGGCACTTGGTTTCAGAGGGTTGTCTGCACCTCACTCCAGGCAGGAAGCTCACAGGGGAAGGGCATGGCAGAGCATAGCAGTGTCACTGCTGGCCATCAGGCAGCAAAGCAAAGGCAAGGAGAAAGCATCAGAGACCAAGGGGAAGGGGACACAATTCAGGCCCCAAGGCCATACCTCCATGATCTGCCGGACACAGCCGGAACTGTGCTTTACTGATCCCCTAGGTGGCTCCCCAGCCAATCAAGTCAATGACTGAGCTTAACCCTCACAGGTACAGAGCTACTATAGACCGGATCTGGGCCAGGAAGACCTCTTCAGGGGACTGCCACTAGAATGAAGATTAAGAGAGACAGCCACGGGATGAAGCTGAAGATCATTCCAAGCAGCAGCAGTAACAGGCCCAGGATGGGTGAAGATCAAAAAGAGGCCACACTGGTGGAATGTCAAGAACCTGGAGAAGGGACACTGACAGACAACCAACAACCACAGTCAGGAATTTGTATACAAAATACTCCAGGAGGGACAGAGAAGTCATCTAAGAGTCATAACTACGGATGGAAAAATCTGCTATCAGTTTTAAAAAATTTATAGTCAGCTCAATGAATTAGCATGGAAATGTAGATAAAACAACAACAACAACAAAAGCAACAACAATAAACTCAAAGGGTGCTCATCTTCATCTGTAAAAATAAATGTGTTCAGAATGCAGTAGGTAACAGGCCCATTATCCTTACTACTGACCACCCCGACTTCACATTCAGAGCTGGGCAGTGCTGTGCTCACCATCCTACAGAGCTGTCCTGTTCAATATGGTGTACACATCCGTCATGTCAATGTCAAAACCTCTGCCGCAGAACTAACCTAAGATTACTCTTCCACGATTCTAAAAGCAGAGTGATGTTTGCAAGAAGCAATGGAGCACTGGGCCTGTTTACTTCTGACTTGTCTGCTTCAGCAAAGCTTGGCCATATTTTACTTACAGAAACATGGCAAATTGATTCTATGTATTAAGAATGCTCCCTTAGGCAAAAATCAGGAGACAGACTGTCTCTCATAGACATTTACTATGTCTTTGAATCTCTAATGTTAAAAAAATCAAACCTATGCTAATGTGTACTTTCCTGCATCCAAAACTCACAAAAGCAAGATGACATTTTTATAAAACACACACTGATTTAAATTTCTCTTAAACTGGTTTAAGAACATAAGGATTATACTGAAAACATCTGTAAGAATAGTAATCTCTTTCTGTACTATTTTTTTTTTTGCCCCAAGCTACCAATTTAATTGCAATTATCTTCACCATGTGCTCACAATTCAGGATGTTAATCTTACCCTATGAATGCTGGTCAACCGGAACCTCTGCAATTAGTTTCAATCTGAGGAATTCCTAAAGAGAAATCATAAACATCTTGTCATATTTTATGCATCACAGGACTACAAGATTATTTATCCACTTACATGGTTCTAAATTACCAACATATGTAATTTTATGAAATATACAAAAGGTTGGTTATTTTTAAGGTTTCTTTTTGTTTTGGCCAAGCTCAGTCATATAGTCCTTTGTTTTCTATTTGTCCATTTATTTTCTACAGGTGAGTCATGTGTCACCACACACAGACTATGTGGCACTGAGGAATCAAACCCAGGGCCCTGCACTTGCCAGATAAGCACTCTTAACCATTGAGTTATGGCTTCCACTCAAAAGATAGCTTTTTTTAACTAAAGAAAGTATGTTAAAGAGGTCATTTTCTGATCTCACTAAAGGTATTAATAAATACCCAGAGAAATAACATCACAAGTTGCACATATGATCTTATCACACAGTAATGCACATGGCACAAATTGTGAACATCACTATCATTATTATTACTGCTACTATTTTTTGATGGTACTGGGCCTTGAACCCACAGCCTTCACATTGAACTATACCCCCAGCCCATTTTATTTTTTGTTTTTGATACAGGGTCATGTTAAATCACCACATTGCCCAAAATGGGTTCAAGCTTGTGATCCTCCTGACTTAGCCTCCCAAAATACTGGGATTATAGCTCAGCACCCCTGGGGCCAGCACATGAATAATAAACTTTAAACATAGCATAAAGTATCATACTCAAGGTATGACTTATTTTACACTAAAAGAAAAAAAAGAAAAATATGAGTACTTATTAAACAAGAGGAACATAGCAGGAAGAGTTTTAATATTTGGACAATTTTCTCCACTAAGTTTAGTAATTGTTTTTGTTTACTGACCTGCTGGTTTTATACAATTATGTCATTGTAAAATTCCACGGCACTATACTGAAATCTGCTGTCTCGCTATACAGGGACATTTTTAACGTTGTTAATGTTTCTTTATGTGTGCTTTCTGATAGAAGCATAGCAGTTCATCCATGAACGTTGGCTCACAAAGTTATTCTCCTACAGAATCTCAGATTTTCCTTTAAAAATTATATAAACACCTCTAAACTCTGTTCATAAGATTTCATTTGTTCAAATTTCAAAAATGGGAATATTGGATCCAACCAACATGAACCTTTTAAAGCCTCTGCTAGATAATCGTTACTCCCCCAAAAAGCTGCACTAATTTTCATTCCTATAAACAACATATCAGTAACAGTCTCAATAGATAGGATTTACCACAAGAAATAAAAACCCCAAACACACAACAAAAAGCACTGCTATTCCACACACGAAAACTGGTATTATTACTGCTTTGCACTGCATTTCTTTAAATTACATTGAACCTCTCTCACCAAGTTTATTAAGGAGGCTCATTCTTCTTTTCTATTTAAATTTGCTGGAACTAGAGGACTATTTTGCTAAGATGATATAAATGTAGACCTTAATGAAAGCTTCCATAATGACTACGTGTCATCTCAGGGAGAAGCCACTGCTGTCAAGTAAAAGATACAACACACTGTAGCTGAGTGTCTTTATCCAGGCAAAAACAAAATCATTCTAACTAATTTTAGAAACTGCAGCAAAAGTTATCCTCCTTCTTGCTCCTCAGCAGAATGCAGAAGTACCAGGCTGGAAGAAAGAAATGTGGAAACGCTAAACGGCCATGCTTCTTAGAATAGAATAAATCTTCCACATTAGGCAGGATAAAAAGAGGACAAAGACTGTCACAGTGGTTCTGAAGACGCAGCTGTCCAGACAGGCGGCTTCCTCAGCAGCTCTGCTGCCTGCTATGCCAATCAGTGTTACCAAACTAGCTGCATCTACTCTTTAAATATATATCTCCAAAAGCAGGACACACACATAGATATTTTAACTTAAAAAATCAATTCCAAGGTGATCTTAAGAAAAAGTATCCTGAAAGAGTTGGAGTAAATAAACACAACACTCAGAATGCCCTTCTTAAGTAAGAGCTGGCAATAAGAGACACACAAAGAACTCTCCAAGGGGACTAAGGATTAAGGAACGATGGGGGTAATCGGCTGTTCGATAAAAACCCAAAGGTCCAAGGCTTTTATGGCAAAAGGAGACAAGCCTGGATGCTCCTACTTCTTCTGGCCATCAGAGCTAGTGCAGGCTGACAAAACACATGGCAAGGGACTCTTACGCAGCTTCGGAATCTGAGAATATTTTTCCTTTGTGTGAATCTGCCTTCCAGTTAGGCACATAGAATAATAAAATGAAAGATCTAGTGAGAAGTCAAAAATCCATATCCCCTCACCCTTTTCATTTCTTTTTTCGATACTGGGATCAAACCCAGAGCCCTGGACATACTAGGCAAGTGCTCTGTCATTATACGTAACCTTGGTTTAGAATCTCTAGTCAGATATTTAAAGAATAACTGTCAAAAGCAGCTCTGAATCTTTAGCCTGCCTGACCAGAGCTCAGAGTAACAGGTGAATAGCTCGCCTTGGGTGCCCCCGAGTCTGGTCATGCCAATCTGTACCCATGGATATTTGTTGACTGAATGCATGACACCAGACCAGGTTTCATTAGTCAGTTAGGAGCCAGTTCTGTGGAGCCTGGCTCTCAGAAAGGTCTGTGAACATGCCTGGTATACACACAGAAGGGTGGCAGGAAAGTGAGGTGGGCAGAGCTTCTGGTATTTTCCACGACCCCACAGCAGGTGCACAGATCAGTGGCACGAGCTAAGCTTTCACCTTTCTGGAAGATGTAAGAAAATTTCCTAGTTGCCAACGTATCCACCAAACATGACATCTCACAAATCGGAATGTAGAACTGCTGTCAACTTCAGCTTGACTGGCTGCATTATAATGACTGGAAGTCATTTTGAATCAGTGATGGGCCACTGGATAAATGCCACAGTGTTCCTAAATAACCTTAATATCTTACTGAATTATTTCACAATTTTTCTTTTTCATGAGTTAGCCTTGTAATGCAATAGGAATAATGCTGAGACAAAAATAGCACATCAACACTCCAACGAGGACGTGATGCATCATGCTATTCTATGCCTGCTGCTTGTGTTTGTTTTCCCTCAAGACCATAAACTCTAGGAGGGCCAGGACCATTCTTGTCTCCAAAAAGCTGGCCACACATCACGCACTCCATTAATACTGTAGTTCCTCCACAACTCTGAGCTACTATCAGGCTAACAACATTCTATGTCCTTCGATAGTTTAGTCTCATAAAACTAGTCACTTCTGATAGTAAAAAGGACGCTGTATCTGCTTTAATATACTCTTGACACGATGACAAAAATCAAATTGCCATGTATTGCAAATCAGCCAAGTGGTTAGCTAGAGCTGATTTCTGACCACAAAATAGTACAGTTCAGTGTTCACTGTGTATTAAATAAGCATGAAAAATAAAAGATGTCTTATATATATACTGCTACCACCTTTCTCCCCTCACCCAAGTAATATTTCATGGGAGAGGGCTGCTTTTTTGTTTTTGTGGTACTGGGAATTGAACTGAAAGCCTTTACATTGAGCTCCACCCTCAGCGACCTCTCCTTGGCTTTTTTGAGACAGGATCTTGTTAAATTGTTTATATTGCCCAGGCTGTGGGATTGCAGTGTGCCTTATGCCTCACCTGGCTAAAGCCAATCTTCATGCTTCTCAGCATGAGGAAACATTAATATTACATGGCCATTATGCTGCATCACAAACATTGGTTAAATACTTGTCCCCAACAATCTGCGGGCTCTTTGAAGAGTTGAATGTGCAGAACAAGGTGACACACAGTAACTATGCACTGAGTGCAAAGGGACGGCGGGTGTAGAAAGGGAAGGCTACCACTTACTGTGTGCCTTCATCGGTGAGGCAGGTTATTATGATCTCCACTCTGAAGGTGACACAAGTGAGGATCAGAGAAACTAAGCAACTTGTGCATGCTCATGAGCAAACTCAAAACTCACACCAGCTTTAAGAGCCATCTGCTGCACAGGCTCTCCAAAAGCTATATAAAAAGGAGGTTTTTTAAAAATAGAATATGGCATCTCTCTCCTTTTTTCAAATCTACAAATCATTTTTTGGAGACAAGATGACTTTAGAATGAGATCTGCATTGCTTTTTGTAGCTCATTGCTCAGAATTCTGAAACAGAACAAGGGCTTCTTCCACCCTGCTCACCTATTATGAAGTAATTAAGATCGACATGACAGATAGCCAGAGCAAGCCTGTACCACGCTTGCACAACCTCACACGGAGACACTTTCCCCTGCCAGTTTAGTAACATGATGAATAACCTAAGTTTAATCCACTGGTAAATGATGAAGTTTTTCTGTATCACCTCAATACGACCTGTTTTTGAAAAATTTAATAAAGGAGCATCACATGCCTTCTATACTTTGCTAGGCCTGGTTCTTATCTTAAAACTTGGAAGAACATTCCAGAAACTTGGAAGAACATTCCAGAAACTTGGAAGAACGTAGACAGGATACAGGATAAGATCAAGTTCTGTGTTTGTCATTTACCACCTTCTGGATCAGAGGTAATGCCATCCAAGTCATGTTTTTCATTTAGAGTGATAATTATGGTTTCTGCAGAATGGAACTGTTTTAAGAACTAAAGAAGGCAACTGTAAATCATGTGCTTAGCAAAGAAGTACAAATCAAGCCTTTAAAATGGTAATTTGTTAAGAAAACAGTAGCTTTATCTAAAATTAATCCTTTAAAGACCAGTTTTTAAGTATTATACCATAAACAGAAATCATACTTGTTATTAGAGAATTTGGTATTCCATCCATGCTTGTGACTACCAAGCCACATTTGAAATATATTACATGATTTTGGCTACCAGAGAGAGATACAAAATTTAAGTTTTCTCAGTCTTTTACCATATGGGACACAAGGAAGATAAAGTGTTGAGAAGTTTAAGCAATAAACTATGATGCGACATTTAAAGAGAGTTAGCCTATGCAAGTCAGACCTGCGCCTTCTGACACAACGTCCACCATTCCAGGCAAGATTCCTCCTGCAGACTAGGGAGCCCCGAGCCAAGTGCTGTCTTCAAAACTGACAATCATAGATGTGTAACAATGCCACTGGACTGGACAGTTAAGATTGCTAAAATAATGCACTTTATGTTTTTATATCTCTTTTTTACTATAAAAATCTATAATCATACAATAAAAATCTTTTTATTGCTTTAAAATGAACATAAATATGGTTCATATAGATTGAATACACAGTGGACCTCAATGTTCTAAAAAACAACCAAACATACAAAAAATATTATTTTAATATGTCTAATTTGTTCTGTCCATGATTCAGAGTTTGCTATAAAAAAGACTAAATATTTAATTATCAACTTTGTTTATAAGCTTGAATTAGATTTGGTCAGGGGACATGATTTAACTGCCAAAATTTGTTCCAAAAGGCTCAGGTCTTTTTCCTTACATAAACAGCCAGATGTGAAACTGAGATACTAAAAACTCTAGTGATTACTGAGGTAACTGAATGTGTGAGGGATTTTTTTCTTCTAAACTAATCACTGAAACATGTTTACAACATAAACTTTACATGGATTGGAAATGTTTGGTCCTCTGTTAATCTCTCATAAAGAGAGAGTATAGAATTTATCTTTAATATATTTAAGCCTAAAATGAGGGCTGGAGGAATAGTACAGTGGTTAAAGAGCCTGTCTAGCAAGCATAAAGCACTGAGTTCCATTCCTCAGCACCACATAAACTGGGCGTGTTAACACACACCTGTAATCCCAGCACTCAGGAGGCTGAGGCAAGAGGATTGCCATGAGCCCAAAGCTATCTTGG